>ML779551.1:1684501-1722736 GCA_009831015.1 Picea engelmannii
TTATATTGTGATTATTGAGCAATGAATGAAGATGGATGGATTTCTTGTCGGTCAGTAGAAGCGCTGCTGAACTGAGTCACCAGCATCGATACCAACGTCGGCGCTCTCAGAGATTCTCTTGAATATGATTGTTTTAAGCAGCAGTGGGAAAAAGGGATTAAGTTGCTTTAAATATTGCTTTTGAATGGTTTATGAATAATAAATAATAAATTAGGGTTTTTATCCATTCATCTTATTAGTGTAAGTATTTTATGGATATTTTCAGGATTGTTTATAGAGTAATTACGCCGAAAGGCGTATACCTATTGACAATGGGCACAATTAATCACTTTTTAATTATAAATTTCAATCTTAGGGTTGGCAATTGAAGATGTTGGCATATTCTTCGTTGTCCTCTCTAATCAATGGATGAGATTTTGATAAATTAACTTCTGCTCATTTATAAAGGTGTACGTTCAGTGATTAAGAAATAATAACACTGATTAAGAAGCTGGACGGATGCGTATGGCCCGATTAAGAAGCTGGACTGATGCGTATGGCCCCGTGGATGTTAACTGCTACCGTTTCATTTGTGTGGGCGTGGATGTGAAATAGTTGTAATCCATATTTATTACGCCGAAAGGCCTATACCTATTGACAATGGGCACAATTAATCACCTTTTAATCATAAATTTCAATCTTAGGGTTGGCAATTGAAGATGCTGGCATATTCTTCGTTGTCCTCTCTAATCAATGGATGAGATTTTGATAAATTAACTTCCGCTCATTTATAAAGGCGTACGTTTATGTGATTACTTTTTCACATTTACTAATTAAGATTAAAAAATTACTTGCTCATCACCAAATTGTCACGTTCAGTGATTAAGAAATAATAACACTGATTAAGAAGCTGAACGGATGCGTATGGCCCGATTAAGAAGTTGGACTGATGCTTATGGCCTGTGGATGTTAACTGCTACCGTTTCATTTGTGTGGGCGTGGATGTGAAATGCTACCGTCTGTTCAGTTCGTATTGTATCTATCTAGGGTTGCAACTTTTGGCATTCCGTTCGGTTAAGCCAGCCGTCATTCCTTCGATAAACAAGCCAGCCGTAAGCCTTTCGGTGTTCACCAACCGTGAGTACTCACAACTGTGCTAGTTGTAATCCATATTTAAATCTTGAATTGGATTCATCTTCAATAATGGATTTCATCAAGAAGTATTTCATCTCTTGAAGATGAATTCAGTTAAGGATTTGAAATGTCTATTATAATGGCTTTATTTTATTGAACTCTGGACAATCTTGAATATGAAATTTTTCACCACATTCAAATGTATGTAAAATTGTTTATTATTAATGGATGTATGGTGGAAAGATAAAAAAAATTATCAGATACATTTGAAAATATTGTATGTGAAATTGATTATTATTAATGAATGTAGGGTGGAAAGATGTGATTGAGTATTGATTTATCAATTACAATACATTAGAACTATATTCATGCACTAGAAAATTCTTAGGTAGATTCGACATTGTGTTTGTTTGTAAATTAAAATATGTTACCTATAAATGACCTAGAAAAACGTGTCTCTTCATAATGCATCAATACATTAGAACTATATTCATGCATTAGAAGGTTCTTAGGTAGATTCTACATTGTGTTTGTTTGTGAATTAAAATATGTTGCCTATAAATGACCTGAGAAAAACGTGTCTCTTCATAATGTAGAAGGTTCTTAGGTAGATTCTACATTGTGTTTGTTTGTGAATTAAAATATGTTGCCTATAAATGACCTGAGAAAAACGTGTCTCTTCATAATGCAGTATTGTTGAAATCTAAGAAGCATTCTATTTGGTCTACTTGCTTCTTGAAATCTAAGAAGCATTTTATTTGTTTTTTTTTTCATTTTAGAAATTTAATATTTCATAAATTTCAGCATTAAGAATTATGTGATTTAAAGAAATAAATTAAATATTAAAAGATTTCATAATATGTCTTTCACATCATTTTTGAAATTTAATATTTTATAAATTTGAACATTAAAAACTATTAAAAACTATGTGATTTAAAGAAAGAAATCGAATATTAAAAAATTTCATAATATGTCTCCAACATAATGTACAAAGTATAAAGAGTGGTATGTTAATGAAATGAGAATGATGATCATAAAACTCAAAGTTGAAATAGAAGTGTAAGTCCATGTAAGCTCAAAGTTGAAATAGAAGTGTAGGTCCATGTATTTTTATAGCACAGTGCAATGCAATGAGAAAAAATAGATAATTCTAAGAATTAGTTTAAGAAAATAAGAATTCACTGAATATTATGTAAAACTAGCAAGAGTGAAGGAAAGCTGTGGTGCAAATCCACTAGTACATTAAGAAAGATTTGACATTCACATTTACTACATTTTCCCCATTCTTTTAGGGGGTTCTTGATTTTTTAATAATATTCTCATGTAACTTCACAAAATAATTATCTTCTTCAACTCAAACACTAGTTCATCTACTTGTTTTGTCTACCTAATCTATATAACTTAAATTTTAAAGCATTAGTCTCTCTCTAACAAGTCCACTCCAAGATTAGAGACAGTGTTTCTTTTGTGGCTCCCAATGTGAGTTGGTGTTTCTTCTTCAACTCACATACTAGTTCATCTACTTGTTTTGTCCACCTAATCTATATAACTTAATTCATAAAACATTAGTCTCTCTCTAACAAGTCCACTCCAAGATTAGAGATTAGAGACATTGTTTCTTTTGTGGCTCACAATGTGAGTTGGTGCTTTTTTGCATGTATAGATCTAATCCTAGTCTTCTCTTCCACTTAAGAATTTATCTCCACTAATGTATAGACATTAGATAAAGTTTTACATTAATAAATATAAAGAGTTTTCCCTAAGGAGTGGAACACAATACTTTTAACATGTAGGAGGAATTAATAGTAAATAAATTTAACATGTAATGTCTTATGGGATGGATGAATACTTATAGTTAGTACCTTGTACTAAATAAAGTTGAGTTGAGCCAATATGTACTCTTGTTTCTTGTTTTAAGATGCGATACCTTAATAAAAAAATTCCTTCAAAAGGGAACCTAGGATATGGTTTTTCCTAGTCAAAATCACAAGCCATGCTTTCCCTAAAGAATAAATGAGGTTGACCACTAGATTGCAATGGAAAACATGCAACCACCTCTTTATGCTTTCAAAATAGAAAAAAAACACGAGGAAAGTTAAAAGCTAAGAGTTATTAAAATCCAAAAGTTGTGTGTGGAGACTATGCATGGCTCACATATGCATGACATGCATTCCATGCAACATTGATCTTATCAACTCCATATTCCTAAGTCAAAGGGAGAGGGATTCACATGAAAGCATCCTTGTGCTAGAGAAATATCTAGCAAAGTATTTTTGGTTGCAAGTGCATATGTAATAAGAGAAAGTTGGGAATTAGTTCTCATTGTAAGGTTTGAGCTTGATTGAGGTTCAATCAAAAATTCAATTGGCTACTTCACTACAATAAGTTATATAATCATACTAGTAGATGAATGAAGGCTTGTGTCTAAGGAGAGGACTTAGACTTTGGAGAAGGATGTACGGTAGCAATACTAAGGTATCAATTTTTTTGTTATTCCTTCATTATCAATATATAGATCTATCTTTTTTCCCCACAAAAAAATCTCTATATTTTGTTGATGTTTATCATATAAAATGAGGTTTTGAATGGAGTTTCGTTTCATGAGTAATTAAATTAACATTCAATATGCATGTTAATTCATATCACTTATGTTATAATGAAGAATGAGGAAGGTATGGTTTGTTTTCTATGTGTGTAAGTGTGTTGGTGAAGCATTGGAGCCAGAATAAGATCAACCAAAGCTTGCACAAAGCTAAGGAAAACCTTCTTTTAACTAGGTTTCTTTCCCTCAAACTTCTTTCTTTTTTTTCTTGAACATGTACCCGAATCCTAGGAAAAGGTAGTATAGGAATCTCTTTTCTATATGTCGGAGAGCCTAACCCATTCACATAAGGACATTCTTAGTTAATAGGTAGATTTTCCCTTAACAAAATTGTTGACTCCACTAAGGAGTGCCTTTTGATCTCTCTCTTTGTTTTTGGGTTTATTTTGATTCATTTTACATTTAGGAAACTCCATTAGACTCTGCATTGTTCAAAAATAAATTTAGGTGCATGAAAGCATGATCTAGTTGAGTTTTGGATTTGCTTATTTTTATTTTTTATGTGTTTTATCTTGCACTTGCAATTGTTCTCAGTGACAGTCGCAGTTGACTACAAGTTGTTTTAATAAATCCCCAACCACAACCTATCGTCATTATATTTTTCATGCAACATTGTGACCATACCTCT
The DNA here is from genome assembly GCA_009831015.1 of Picea engelmannii. NCBI lineage: Eukaryota > Viridiplantae > Streptophyta > Pinopsida > Pinales > Pinaceae > Picea > Picea engelmannii. Next base: position 1,688,845 of record ML779551.1, read on the forward strand.
TTAGCTACTAGTTGCTACAAAAAATCATGTGACCATCTCCTATAGGTGACACAGGAAAATATTTCTACCCTAAAATTGTCATTTTGTTTGATGTTTCATTTAAAAGGTTGAAATTTAATTTCTCTCTAACTTATGCATTCAATTGTTTTCGTAGGTTTAGCGCATTAATTTGAAAATGAAAGGGCTAAAACAAATTGCATGGTTCTTTTTAATTTCAGAATTTTTTTTTAACACATAATGAATCAAAGAATAAAAAGTATGCATGTTAGAATTTGATTGGTTTTCAAATTGTATGGATTAAAATATTTGAATAGTAAGTTTTTGTTCTACATTTTGAATCTCAAAAGGAAACCTCTTTTCCTTCTCATAATATGTGTTGCCTCATTGAAAGAAAAAAGTAAAGTTGCATTTTGCATTTTTTCCTATTTTCTTTATAATTTCAATAGATGTTTTGAGTTACAAGGCCATACAAATTTCACTTCATAATATTTTAGTAACAAACAAAACTTAAAAGAAGTGTAACATAAAAGTAGCTATACTTGTTTTTATGCCAAATATCATTAGCACAACTAGCTAAGGTGTGGGTTTTTTTTTTTAGGCGACCCAATTTCAATACCCTTATGATGTGTTTAGTCGGGAGGAGACACCAAAAAATCCATTGATGTTAAGGGTTGGTGCGTTCGAGGCCATGTGCGATCCCCAGGTGATTTTGATGACTTAGTTTCCCCTCGATTTTAGTTTCTTATCCAATGGTTGAAATTATGGCACTATGAGTGATGGGAATTTCTAACAAACAATAAAAAAACTATACTTGTTTTTATAGCAAACAAAAATAATATAAGTAATAGGGCCTTGATGTTAGGTTGGAGAGTAAGTTCTCCATTGCCATGAAACCAAACTAGGAATATATTGGGGAATAGGGTGGAACCTGACATGAAACAAACAAACAATACTATAGATAATCGAAGAGGGAATACAATTTTGAAGATAGTAGAGGCAGTGTCTAAAGACACCATTACAACACTTAAGCACAACACACTATGATCAGAACATCGCAACACATATTGGACATCTTTTACATAACAATGATATCCCCATGATAATAATGAACCATGGGTCCTTTTATTTATAGCCTCAATATCTAACCAAATTCCATGATATGGGGAGGATCTTTTCCACATAGACCCGTCGATTGCCAGATTTAACTCTGTCAAATCCTCACTATCTAGTCAACTCGACAAGGATTCTCAACACAATCATCCATGCATCCAACTCGTAGTCGATTTCTAGGTTGGTTGATCCACCAACTGACTATATTCGATTGTTGGTTGACTCTCAGAACCACATACTTGTCAACTACTTAAATGACTAATGAAGAGATCTAGTTAATCGTTCGATTGATTGTTTCCATATGTAGATCAGCTTCCCGACTGATTGATTCTAGGAGAAGTGTGATGAAACATCATGACTTGATGTTCCAACACCCCCCATAAACACATGACTCTATAGATTCAGGAGGTGAAATTATGTCATCATGAAACCCCCCATAATTGTAGTTTCTTGAATCCCAAACATCTTATGGAGCTTGATAAATACAACTTTAGATAAAATCTTAGTGAATATATCAACAACATGATCATTTTTTCTACAATATTTAAGAAAGACACCATTCTCATGAACCAAGTATCTCAAATAGTGATCATGGAGCTAAACATGCTTCATATTATTGTGGGAAATAGGATCCTCACTAAACTATATGGGACTTTGATTATCACAGTAGATTCTAGTCGCGGTTTCAATAGGAAATCCAATTTCACCTAGAAGTTGGTGGATCTAGACTACTTCAATATCTTCCTGCATGTTGCCACGATATTTTGATTATGTAGTTGAAAAGGAGACTAACTTATGTTTATTTCATGACCATACCAATGGTCTAGTGCTGAGACAAAACACATAGCTAGAAGTGGAATTATGATCATCAATGTTTCGAGCACAATCAAAGTTGATGAAGTTGAGAAGAAAATATGAACTTCAACAATACTTGATACCAAAATTAGTGGTACCCTTGAGATAGTGTACAATTTGTTTGACTTATTTGTAATGGCTTTCTCTAGGGTCCTGCATAAACTAGGAAACTACACTAATAGAAAAGGAAATATCAGGTCGACTATGAGTAAGATAAATAATATTGTTGACCAGTTGTCGATAAAGTGTAGCACCGAATTTGGGAGTTTGATAGGTTTTGGTGAGATTTAATCCATATTGAAAAGTAGTAGCACAAGACTTACAATTGGTCATCTTAAAACGTGTCAAAAGATATACTACATATTTATATTGAGAAATGAAAAAAATGTCACACAATGGTAATACTTGAAGACCTAAAAAATAATGCAGAGTACCAAAATTTGTCATGCCAAAGTAGTCAACAAGTTGTTTCTTCAATATAAGAATGAAATCAATATTTTTTCGAGTAATGACAAGGTCATCAACATTTACAACAACAATCAAAGTTTCTCCATTGGTATTGAGTACATAAAAGTTGTGATCATATTCACAACATTTGAAACTAAGTCAAATCAATAAATTGTCGATCTTACCATATCGATCTCGGGGAGTTCGATTCAAACTGTAAGATAATTCTTGAGTCTACAAACCAAATTAGAATCTGTCACAAAACTAGGTGGATATTCCATAAAAAAATCTTTATATAGGTGTCGTACTTTTCAATCACTTCCGAATTAATTTTGTAATAAAGTGAAGAGTTTTACATTTAATTATCAATATGAGGTCCTACTGATATTACGAACTGTCATGTGCTATATATTCAAGTATGATGTTGTAATTTCCAATGAGTTGTAGTACTTCTAAATGAATGTCACAAGGAAATATATAAAGATGCTTTATCAAGTCATCAAATTAAACCACACCACTTCTTGGAATCAAATCCACACTTGCAGGAAAGTAAATCATGCAAGAATCAAAGTTTACTTGTTCAAATATTAAAATTATCGCGATTAATGTCTTAGATATATGATGGCTCATGCACTGAGTTGCAAAAAATATCAAGATGTAGAGATCAAACCACACTGTATCATGAACAGAAGCTATAATCAAATAAAATAAACTAACCTAAATTTCAAAAAAACCAGTTGTTAGCCAAAAAGATAAATATTGTAATGTGAGTGCAAAGTCACAACAACGGGAGCTGCAATAGTGGGAGTTGCAACAATGGGAGTTGTTGCAACATGAGTTGCAACACATGAAATAATAGAGACTATGTATTAAAGAGAGGAATTTTTGGAAATAAAATAAATAGATTGTTACGATCCAACTCCTTAAAAATGATAAAAAAAATTAATGAATTACATTCCACTTGAGGGGGAAACCTACTTTTACAACATACCCACTTCAAAATACAATATGAGACGAGATATGATCCTAAGACTAGGTCTCCTTCGTATATATATAGGAGACAAAGGGTACAATTATAATGAAAGGGTGTGATGAAGGGGTTCAGAGCCTACTTACAAATAAAACACAAGAAATGTAATGATTAAATAAGGGGCTTAATAAGGAGTTTTATACATAACATGGGATTTGTATGAAGCTTTATCTAGGGTTTAACATTCCCCTCCCCTTCAAACAAGTGTTTTCCTTATCACTTGACAACTGCAGGTATGTATGCATGAAAAAATCATCCTCACATGTTGCCTCTTCCACTGGTAGGTTCTTCCAGTTGACGAGATACTCAGTAATTGCTTGATTGATTATTTTCTTGATCCTTATTTCAAGAATTTTTTCTGGTTCTAGTATGATTTCCCCTTATCCATTCATCTCTGATAAAATATGTTTCTGCGAGATCTTGTCACTGGTTATCTTCTTTAAGAAATAAACATAGAATTTTGGATGTACACTTCCTTGTCGTGGATGAATAGCATGGGAATGATATTGAGAAGGTGGAATACCCTTAGGAATCTCTCCAAATACATTGGAATGATTTTTGATAACCTTTTGGAGATCCATTAGAGTAGAGGGTATATATGTTTGAATATCTATTGAGATTAATATTTCAATTACTCCATGGTGTCCCTTTTTGAGTAATTTTGTCATGTTGTTAGACATTATCACTTTAGAGGGTTTCCTTTGGATACCTCTAAGCTCAATTTTCTTTCCTTCTAAGGAAAATCTCATGAAAAGATATTGAAAATTAAAGGCCATTATTCCCAATGATTGTAACTATTAGCACCAGAAGTCACCTCTGGATTGCGATAGAGGTAAGATTGATACCCATCCATTTTATATGTCACAATGAATGAATAAGGGTGGTCAAATGGGCGTAGACACAAGAAAATATCGCTTTAACTCAGAATCCCAGACCAGGCTAAACATAAGAAAGTGAGGTCTTGATCTAACTCCAGTCGGGAAGTTGAGTTTAAAATGAGCAAAGGGAAGACTTGGTGAGAAAATGTAAGAGTCTTTTATGGAAATCTAGTCTTCCAACAGCTTAAGGAAGAAAAGCTTCAAGAACACAATCTTCTTGGACCCGAAGTCTTAGAGACGAAGATATGCTTAAACGACACAATTATAACAACACGATGATCAAACCTACATCACAATGCTACTATAACAACTCGAATGGATCCTCCAATTCTGAGCTACTTAGTGTAAGACGGAAAAGATAACACGGGAAACTGATTAAAACTGGTGAAAATATTGCAGTGATCAAACCTACATCACAACAACATAACTACCCTTGACTGGATCCTCCAATTCTGAGTGTTTTAACACAGTTGTTTATAGAGATACAGAAAGAAGATGACTTTCATTAAACAATAAGCCTCAAATACAGATGCATAACCAGAGGAACTAGTGCTTCCTCAAAACTTTACAATACGGGAGCCTAGCTCAACCATTGACGATGCTTACAAAATATTAAAATTGAGTATAAATACTCAGAACTTCTCATGGCCCTCAGGGATACCATCAGACCACAGTATTCAAATATTTGTGTTTCCTCCTTCTCCTATCAGACTACACATTTTTTCCTCTATCAGACATGAAATTAAAACAGTATGGAATTTTTAGGAAAACCCATTTACATAGGAGCTATAGGCTGTCAGCTAGCCACCATGACCATCCTTTCTTGCTTTCCATTAATGGGGTGATACGAGGCTTCATTCACCACCCCCTATTTCCATTAACTGTCTTCATTGGGATTGAGATGAGTTCTGACATCCATGAATGCCCCAGGTGGTGCCCTGACTTCTTCAAATCAATCTTAGTGCTTCGAGCCCTGCTTCTCTTCTTCTGCAATCAATACATGCGCTTCTGTCCCTTTGGCGCAACTCCTTTCCATCGTTCCACATGACCTCGGGCCATGACCCTGCACTTATCCGCTATAAAATTTTGGGGCTTTGCATTTCGGGAGTTTGCACTCCCCTTGATTTCAAAAATATCGATGCACGAAATCGCGAAAACAACCCATCTAGATCGACGGTTGGATTTTCGTTGAAATTGATGGCCGGGATCATTTGCTCGAACAATCTCAGTCGCTCGTTGCTTGACATGAGCCTTACCTTTATTTATGGCTCTGGTCCCATATGACCATGGGTTGTGACCCTATACTTAACCAAATAACATTTCAGGACTTCATATATCAGGAGTTCTCACTCCCCTTGATTCACAACGTCACGATGCTTGAAATCGTGAAATGTTCATATCCAAATCAACGGTCGGATCTGCTCTAAAATTGACGGCCAAGATTGCTTCCCCAAATACCCCACGTCACCAACTCTATGCAACAGGTGCTGATATTCTTCCCGGACCCGCACACCATAGGGCCACGGGCTATGACCATGGGCCCAAACTTTGAGCGCTTCGCGATTTCGCGTGTCGGGAGTTTGCGCTGTTCTCCATGCTCAAACCTCTGATATCAGAAATCACGATTTTTCACTATCTACTGTCGTGTGCCCCTCTTCTTTAGATGTCCCAGATCAAATTGTCATTATGGGACCACATACCATCGACACTCCTGGGAATACTTTTCTTTGGCCCAGATCTTGTGCCACGTGTCCCCTGGAATGGACGACCCTGATTATTTCGTGATTTCGCATGTCGCAAGTTTTTAGGACTCTCCCTCCTACTTTCCCGACTCACGAAATCATGAAAAGATGACCCAACAGTCAAGATATCTCCCTTGATTAACAACTAAAATATTTTCGTGATTTTTCATTTCAGGAGTCTCTAATGTGATTGACTCTCGACCTCCCAATTCACAAAATCACGACTATGTTGATCATGCGCCACATGTCCCTCTGAAATGAACAACCGAGATCTCACGATTTTAGGCCTTGGTCTGATGCTAAACTTTTCACCACTCTATAATTCCGATCGCCCGATGACTGCTGATCTAATTTATCTGATGGATTCGACGGCTGAGACCGATCCTGTGTTTGATGGATTTTTGCCGACCAAGTTGTTACACATTATTTTCATCATCCCTATGACCGTTAATGATATAAACCTATGTGTTTCCTTCAGAGGGGTCAGTGGCCTGAGTTCCTTAAGAAAGAAGAGAGAAGAAATTTTCCTGAGAAAAGAAGTTGCATTCTCCTTTGTAAAAACCCTATTAAAGAGGATGTTCGTAGGTTGTTATATAGGCAGGGTGCGAGAATGCCTGATTTTCATAGGCTGCACCATAGCTAGGTCGTGAAGTGTTTGCAGGTTGCTATATAGGCAGGGTGCGAAAATGCTCATACGTGGGAAAAATGAGTATCTTCTCGGTGCTTCTAGAAGGTGAAACTTCCATGGTGAGGTGGCATCCGAATGGTTTGGATCTTACTCTCTTTCATGATTTAGTGGGATCATCCTAACCTCCTCACCTTATCCTCTTCAACTTATAAAAGGAGAGGAGCTCTCATGGAGAAGGTTATCTTTGGAGCTTTTTGGATTAGCTTGGATTGGATTGAGCTTTGGAGATTGTTAGCTTAGCTAGATGAGCCACTTTGTCAAGATAGATTGTGAATATTATCAGATCTATGCTCTTAGAATTATTGGAGTGGAAGTGTGCGGGGAATAAAGGATAGTTGGAAGGGACCTTATGACATCAAGGCCACGGTTGTAATCTCTCTTTCACATTTAATATGATACAATAATATAATTCTTTCCTATAAATCTTGTTGTGTTTTATTGTATGATTCCTTGATCACATACATAGGTTTATATTGAGTTTATGCGATTACTATCACTTTGGTTGGTTGCATTCTTTTGCAGGATCATCATTATATGAGTGTTGGAATGGACCTAGGATGGCGATGGTGAGAGGAAGCACCGTTTAAATGGTATGTCACCTATCCCTCTTTAGTTAGTAAATTCAATATTTAAAACTTAAGGAAAGCGTCATGTTCTTGTGTGTTTTGTTCTAGATCTAGGTGGATCTAGGGAGATCAGTTAGTGTCTGCACCTACCAATTTATCCAATAACAAAATTGGCGACCATACTGGGGAACAAATTATTTCCTAGTTAGTCTAGTTTCCCTTGCTTTGATTACTTGTTTTCTGGTCTCTGAGTCTGTGGGAGATCCATCCAGACTCTATGGATCTGGAAGTTCACTTAGATTCTTTGTCTTTTTTCCAAATTCTCTTTGATTACAAATAGTCTCGCACTATACCTGTCTAGAGCCTTCGAAAACCTTTGATTTTCACACCCCACTGTTTAAACCAGTGCACCATTTTCGCACCCTACCTGTGTCTAGACTACGAAAATTCATAATTTTCGCACTGTAATATATTGTTGGCTTGCGAACTTGTTTGTAAATTTTTTTGGATTGGGTCTTTTTATCTTTTGATGCCCAGTTTTTCTTTGATCAGCTGGATTGAACTTTTGGAGCCTATATTGATCTGTTTACAGTCTGCTTGACATTCTTTGAAGTTGATTTTATCCATCTTTTATTTGTTTGGTTTTGAAGGATTAGTCTCTTTCTTTGAGTGTCTTTCAGTTACAAAGCGTGTGTTTTCTTTAGAATTGTTTAGGGAAAGATCAAATTTCTTCTGAATAGTTCTCTTTAAAAGAAAACTTTTATTTTGGGTTTCTTTGTTTTAAGAAAGTTCATTATTGCTTTTAGTGAAATTTTTGAAACAAAAAGATTTAATTTCTTGCTTTATATTAGATTGGGGGCATCCTTGCATTTGAAGTAGTGAAATTGCATGATTCTTGGCATTTTTTGGTCTTAAATTCTGAAAAAAATTCTCATTTATTGAGAATCTTGCATTGGTGTACAATCTCTTTTTCTCATTTCTTGAGAATCTTTATATTGATGAGTTTAATAAATTTTGGGACGTTGCGCATATGGGAATGATAAATGTTTTCTCCTGCTCATAGCATATCTTTCATCGAAATTAAAATATTTCATCTTCATCTCTTTGCATAAATTTTGAGTCAGTCAAAACACCATATTGTCCACGCCTTTTTCCTCTTGAGTAACAACAACCATAAAATAAAGAGCTTATAAAAATTGATTATACATTTTTATATTTTTTGGTAGCAAACCTACATTAGATTAGTTGTAGGGCTTTGGAATAGGTGTGAAAGATAACTTTCCAAAGATGAAAACAAACATAGTATCTTGTGATAGGGAGAGTCAAATACACTTACTACATTTTGTCCTGGGAAGCCCTTCTAACACAAGGGTCAATCACAAGGTCACATTGAGACTGGCAAAGTTACTCACCCTACTTTGTTGGTCTTGGTGTAGAGATTACGTGTATTATGGGGGTCGCTTGAGAGGTATACACACAATGATGAGTGGAAGCCTTTCAAGTTGATTTCGGGCTATATACCCTGCCCTTGCACGTGGATCAGACTGTCGATTGTTTCCCCAAGCATCACTTTAGTGATTGGTAACCTTAGTGGCCTATCTCTTTAGGGTCTTTACACAAGGTGATTGTGGAGGGGCAAGTCGTCATGGTACCTGGAATCGACGTTGTCCAAACTCACTCGGGCTCCTTGGAGGGTATACCCACGATTATGTGTGGGAGATTGCACCAGGGTGTAAGTTCGTTAAGCAGGTCGTCAACGTAGCTTTTCCACCCACTCTATCTCAGCCCCTTCTTACTTTTTTCTCGTGACGTTGGATTTCTTCACCAACTATTAAGCTCATTGCGAGAAGGTTTTTTTTGTTTTCTTTCTTACTAGATTTTTAGCGTGTGCAATTTGTTTTCCCTAGCAGACTCTAGGTTGGATCTTTGTTTTAATGGCGTCAGTTCCCGAAATGACCAATGAAGGAACCCCTGCTCCAGGGGAACCTTTTGTTTTTCCTTCTTATGGAAACATTGGACCTCCTCACATCACTACTTTGAGCCTTCCGGGTCTCACAATTGGATTACCAGTATGGTTTTTTTCTACTCAGGTAATCCCGAATGCAGTAAGTTATTCGGTCGTAAGCACTTCCCCCCAAGAACATCAACCTCATGTTGATCCTTCACCGTCTTTACCAATAAGATCTTCTTCTCCTTCTTCACTTGCAAGGTCTTCTTCCATTTCATCTTCTTCGCCGAGTGAAATATCTCAAGCTAGTAACTTGGTGAATAAGAAGAAGAAGAAATGAAAGAATAAGAAGAAGAAAAATAAACAAGGACCCAAACTTCCAACCATTGTCAAACATGTTGGAAAACAACTAGTTACTGTTAATTGTGCTGGGAGTATTGATGATGTCAAGATCAGCTAAACAACTCGTAAGCCCAAGTACCCTTGCAGAATTTGTAAGGGTAGCCATCTTCTTAAGGATTTCCCTAGTCTAGCCAAGGTTATAGATGCTTGGTCTACACACCCTCGCCAACCCATGTCATCAGCCTCTGAGCAACATGTTGATGACCTCCCGTCAACTAGTCAAGATACCGTTGAGAAGAAGAAATGTAGAGTCAAGTTCTCGTGTATGTTATGCAAAGGGATTCATCTCACTCACCTTTTCCCTCGTATGGATGAAGCCTCAAAATTACTAGAAGACATGACTGTTTCACAGCCTCAACTTCCAGCTGCTTATCGAAAGCTTACTCTTGACCCCCCTATAGTTGATGGATTGATCACTCCGGTCCCTTCACCGGTCAATCCGGTTGATCATGTCCTCAATATGGTCATGTCCTTAGTTGAACCAGTTGACAAAGTGGTTGATCCAATACCATCCTCGGTCAATCCCACTCTTCCCTCAGAGACAGAAACTAAAGCGGTCGATCCCATCCCATCCTCGGTCAATCCCACTCTCTTATTAGAGAGTGTCACCCAAGTGGTTGATCTTTTTCCACCTATCGACCCCATTCTCCCCTTGGAGAATGCAACCTACGTGGTCGATCTGATCTCATAATCGGTTGATCCTACTCTCTCGCTAGAAAGTAAACCCGATACTGCCCACGTTTTACTCATTAATACAGACTCTGTCATGTCAGGGGGTATTCCTCCTCCCGTGAAACCCCCTCCAAGTAATGAGGCCATCCTTTTTAATTGGGGTGTGCTAACTGGACCTCGTATTCCCTCTCACATTCCTTTCCAAATTACAGTGCAATTTTGTTTTTGGGACGTTCCTCAGACGTTGATAGATGAAGGTGCGTCCATTAGCATTTTATCCTCTTTTGCTTGGCAAGATTTGGGTTGTCCTCATCTTGCCCCGGTTACGCAGAATTTGTTATCTTTTAATAGAAGAACCAGTCAACCTTTAGGGACCCTTCCTTAGTTTCTTGTAACTTTGGGAGGGAAAATTGTCTTTATTGATGTCATGGTGGTCCAAGACCCCTTGGATTTTTCTTTACTGCTTGGGAGAGATTATGTCTATGCCATGAAAGCTATTGTGTCTACTCTTTTTCGTGTGATATCTTTCCCTCACGATGGACAAGTTGTGACTGTTGATAAACTTTCATTCATTGACCCTACCTGAATTTCCTTCCTGAATGGTTCTTATATGTAGATGGTATCGCCCCTGCCACAGGTCAATTATGTGGCATTGTCGCCCATGGATTCAACTTTTGATGACTTAGATCCAGTAGTTGACATGGTGATCTCTTCGATAGGGTTGTTAGAGCCTGATTGCTTTACTCCTGTCATGACCCTGAACATGGTGTCCTTCCAGAGTGTGTTTTTTCCTTCCAGTAAAGACCTCTTGGAAGCCATGACTGAGTTTTGTCCCTTGACATGGTGTCCTTCTAGAACATTGTCCTCTTGGAATCCATGATCAAGAAGACTTCGAGGATAGTTTTTGCATCTCTGAAACTACCTCATTAAAAAATGAAACAGAGGTCTTTGAGCATGATTTTCTGCTTTCAAGCTCATTTAAAAATGAAACCATCCTTGAGAATTTGTTTTCTGATTTCAAGCTCATTAAAAAAATGGAACCCGTTACGAGGATAGTTTTTTCATCTTTGTGGCAACCTCATTAAAAAATGAAACAGAGGTTACGAGCATAGTTCTTCTCATGTGTCAAGCTCGTTAAAAAGTGAAACAAATTCCCCCTCTCTATTTGAGTCAAGTCCTTCATCTAGTATTTGAAGCTTCATTTCATTCTCCTTTGTAGTTGGATGAAATGAAGCTTGGGTGCCATTCTGTTACACATTATTTTGGTCACTCTGGCGATGTCTCTATAGTTATGTGGCCAGGCTCTCATAAGAACCTTTTTCCTGAGAAAAGTGATTGTTGTCTTCTTCTACAAAACATATTTTTAAGATGAGTTCGTAGGATTCATATATTGTAGGGTGCGAGAACCTTGATTTTAGAAGGCTACTCTATACTTGAATTGTGAGGGGTTCGTAGTTTTCTCTATAAGTAGGGTGTGAAACTTCTTCAAATCTTAAAAGGAAGGAGAGATTACAAAGGTTCTAGAAGAGGATCTTCTAGAAAAGGAGTTGGCATTCGCATGGTTGGCATCCTACTGACTTCTCAGATTTAGTGGGATCATCCTCATCCCTTTAACCATCTCTCCTTCTCCTATATAATCAAACGTTTCTCAAGGAAGAGGTTAAGAAAGATTGAATAGAGAATTGATGAAAGAATAGGTTTAGAATTGTGTGAGGAATCCTATTTGAATTGATGCTTGAGGCCTCCATTTGTCCATCAAGCCATAGTGGATCTTCTTCATGCAAGTGTGGAGCAAGTGTGTGTGTTGGAACAAAGGACCCCTGAAAGGAAGCTTGCGACATCAAGGCAATTTGGTTGTATCTTCTACTTTCATTTAATATAATACAGTGGCATGTCCCTTTCCCATAAAATCACTCTTATTTTATTACATGACTCTTTGATCACATGTTTAGGTCTTCATTGAATGTATTATTGTTGATTTCACCTTGGTCGATCTGTGTCGTTGTAGATATGATATCACAAGGCTACCAAAGTGAAGCAGTGACAACAAAGACATAAGGAAGCGGTATCTAAAGGTATGTCACTTATTCCTTCTTCAATGACAAATTCAATGATTGTAACTTAGGGGATACGTCATGTCCTATTCTGTTTTGTTCTAGATCTAGGTGGATCTAGGGAGATCTGTTAATGTTCACATATACCGATTTATCCTATAACACAAGTATGTGAGCGCCTTTGCATAATCACACCCCGAAATTGGATAAAAATGCATATGGTGGGTTTTTAAACCCCTTTTCTCTCATTTGGTTATCCAACGGCCAAATTCAAAGGAAAAACATCCCCTTGCAAGAATAAGTTCTAACATTAGGCTCCATGGGGGATAGAGTCCTCCCTGTGAGGCTCTAAGATCTCCTTTTGCAGTTCCAGTCAACTTTTCTTGGGCTATGGAGTCAAGCTGAAAACAAACTGCTGAAAATATAGGTCGAAAGTAAAAACAAAAATTAACACACATGCTCGAAGGAGCTTATTTATGTACATTCCTAAACTAATAAAATTTTACATAGTGCTAGGTGAAAGCAAACTTCCACCATATCCAGTCAAGTAACTTCCCAAATGGAATCTCCTTTACTCTGTCGGTGATCACTAGCAGTTGATGCAACCGTGACAATGGAATAATTACATCCTTTAGATTTCCTCCTAACGTTGAGGTCAATATAAAGATGGGTGTATTTAAAACATGAAGGATGTACAAATCCATGTACTCCTTCACATGCTCATAGGCCAAATGGTGAACTCCTGAAAATTTGTAATAGGTGGCCATCCCTGTTACGCAACTACTCACACATGGCTGAATCTATCTGGTAGGTACAGGAGGGTGACCAATCGATATAGGCTGAATGATCTCAGGTGATGGCTTCTCATTAACAAGTTATGAACATGAGATAAATTTCTCCTTCTGTTGCTCCTCTGGTTCTTCTGGTTATTCTTCTTGGCTCTCCCAAGGGTCAGATTCATAATCATCATAAACATGACCTGTGGGAAAACTCTGTTGTTCATCTTGCTGCTTAGTGTCTTCGACATGTCTAGGAGGGATGATTTCCTCAAGATAATATTTCTTAATGAACAAAGGATTAGGCCCAATAGTATGTTCTTGAAAATCCTGCACATCCATCTCAGAACTTGATTCATAGCTATCATATACAGGTTGGTCACTTATCTAGTCGTTGAACTGTGATGTGGGGCTTTGTTTGTCTTCTTCTGAATAATCCTCAAATCTAGGGACAACAAGACAAAGTGGAATGATCTCCTGATCCTTATTTTTAGTTCCAAATGTAAACACATCATGGGAAATCTTGTGAAGAAAAAGAGAAGAATCCTCCTCCAAAATGGCTCGTTCCTTTAAAACCGAGACAATAGGATTATGAGGGGAAGAAAATAATGTCTCTACCACCATGGAATCTTGAATACTAACCTCATCATTAGTGCCACCAAGAACAACAACTTCAAGAACTAGAAAATCCTCTGTATTTTCTTCAAAACTCCCACAGTCATGATCTTCCTTCAACTCTTCTATCTCTACAGAGAGATATTCTACCAGCTCTGTCAACTCGCCTAGAGCATCCTCCTCTTCATGGTCCTCACCCTCGTATATTTCATAAGGCACAACCACATCTTGATCATGGCCTTCATATTCCTCACAAAAATTATGACAAATTAACTCAGAGTAATAATGCCTTTGACAGTGCCTACTAAAGGTTGCATGAAACCCTCTCAGGGAGGAGATGCTAGCAGGGGGTAAAGAATGATACCATTCATGAGCATCCCATTCTAATGAAAACATGAACATTTTTAATAATACATCGTCGTGATGTATATCCCATTGATGCATGAGTTCATGAAACTCACGGAGATGCTGAGCAGGGTTGTCCTCCACATGCCCTCTAAATATGGGAAAATAATCACCCCATTCATCCACAATAGGGACAACATTAGGAAAACCAGGAACAATAGAAAAATTAAAAGGAGTGAACCTCCGAGCCAGGATTTTTTCCATTGCAAACTAGTGGAGTCACCAAGAAATCCCTCAACCATGGATTCGCTAGGTGAATGATATGCAGAAAGAGTGTGTCTGGCCTTCGTTCACCATCAAAGGACAGATATTATCGTTGTTGTTCCCTAGAGAACTTCTCAAGCTAAGAAGGAAGCTACTGAAAACCTTCTTGAGAAAGCTCCTCTGGGTCATCTTTTCGGTGTGCTACAAGTCGTCACACTAAAATAGTGGAGTCGCCACCATGGAGTCATCAGGTGCATAGTTTCAATCTTTGAAGTACTAAGTTATGATGCACCTTCAGAACTAGTAAGCTTTGTTGTTCAATCCCAGGGAAAATCTTTAATTTCATCCTCGACAATGGTGCCAGAAATGTTAGCACCAGAAGTCACCTCTAGATTGCAGAAGAGGTAAGCCTGATACCCATCAGTTTTATATGTCACAATGAATGAATAAGGTGGTTGAATGGGTGCAGACCCAAGATAATATCGCTTTAACTCAGAATCTTGGACCAGGAAAAAAATAAGCAAGTGAGGCCTTGATCTAACTCCAGTCAGGAAGTTGAGTTTAAAATGAGAAGAGGGAAGACTTGGTAAGAAAATTAAAGAGTTTGTTATGGACATCCGGTCTTCCAGCATCCTAAGGAAGAAAATATTCAAGAACAAGATCCTCTTGGATCCAAAGTTTTAGACACTAAGATATGCCTAAATGACACAGTTATAGCAACACGATGATCAAACCTACATCACAATGGTACTATAAAAACTCAACTGGATCCTCCAATTCTGAGGTACTTAGTGTAAGAGGGAAAAGATAACAAAGGAAACTAATTAAAACTGGTGAAAATATTGCAGTGATCAAACCTAGATCACAACAACATAACTACCCTCGACTAGATCCTCCAATTCCGAGTGTTTTAACACATTTGTTTACAGAGACAAGGAAAGAAGCTGACTTTAATTAAACAATAATTCTCAAATACAGATGTATAACTAGAGTAACCAATGCTTCCTCAAAACGTTACAATACGGGAGCCTAGCTCAACCATCGACGATGCTTACAAAATATCAAAATTGACTATAAATACTTAGAACTGTTCATGTCCCTCAGGAATACCATCGGACCACTGCATTCAAATATTTGTGTTTCCTCCTTCTCCTGTCAGACTGCACATGTTTTCCTATGTTAGACGTGAAATTAAAACAATATGGACTTTGCAGGAAAACCCATTTATAGAGGAGCTATGGGCTATCAGCTAGCCGCCACGACCATCCTTTCTTGCTTTCCATTAATGGGGTGAAATGAGGCTTCAACCACCACCCCCTATTTCCACTAACTGCCTTCATTGGGATCGGGATGAGTTTTGACATCCATGAATTCCACGAGTGGTAATCTACTTCTTTTGTCCACCTAATCTATATCAACTTAACTCTTAAAACATTAGTCTCTCTCTGACAAGTCCACTCCAAGATTAGAGACATTGTTTCTTTTGTGCCTCACAATGTGAGTTGGTGTTTTCTTGCATGTTTATTTCTAATCCTAGTCTTCTCTTCCACTTAAGAATTTATCTCCACTAATGTATAGAGATTAGGTAAAGTTTTACATTAATAAATATAAAGATTTTTCCCTAAGGAGTGGATCACAATACTTTTAACATGTAGGAGAAATTAATAGGAAATAAATTTGACATGTAATGTCTTATGGGATGGTTGTATACTTATATTTAGTACCTTGTACTAAATAAAGTTGAGTTGAGCCAATATGTACTCATGTTTCTTGTTTTAAGATGTGACACCTTGATAAAAAAATTCCTTCAAAAGGGAACCTAGGTTACAATTTTTCCTAGTCAAAGTCACAATCCATACTTTCCCTAAAGAATAAATGAGGTTGACCACTAGATTCCAATGGAAAACATCCAACCACCTCTTTATGCTTTCAAAATAGAAAAAAAAACACGAGGAAAGTTAAAAGCTAAGAGTTATTAAAAGCCAAAAGTTGTGTGTGGAGACTATGCATGGCATGCATTCCATGCAACATTGATCTTATCACCTCCATATTCCTATAAATAAAGGAATCAAGTCAAAGGGAGAGGGATTCAAATGAAAGTATCCTTGTGCTAGAAAAATATCTAGCAAAGTATTTTTGGTTGCAAGTGCATATGTAATAAGAGAAAGTTGGGCATTAGTTGTCATTATAAGATTCAAGCTTGAGTGAAGTTCAATCAATGATCCATTTGGCTACTTCACTACAATAAGTTTTATTATCATAATAGTAGATGAATGAAGGCTTGTGGCTAAGGAGAAGACTTAGAATTTGGAGAAGGATGTACAATAGCAATATTGAGGTATCAAATTTGTTTTTATTCCTTCATTATCAATATATAGATCTATCTTCTTTCCCCACAAGAAAATATCTATATTTTGTTGACGTTTTAACATATTAAATGAGGTTTTGAATGAAGTTTAGTTTCATGAGTAATTAAATTAACATTCAATATCCATGTTGATTCATATCAATTATGTTTTAATGTAGAATGAGGAAGGTATGGTTTGTTGTCTATGTGTGTAAGTGTGTTGGTGAAGCATTCGAGCCAAAATATGATCAACCAGAGCTTGCACAAAGCTAAGTAAACCCTTCTTTTAACTAAGTTTCTTTCCCTCAACTTTCTTTCATTTTTTTCTTGAACATATACCTAAATCCTAGGAAAAGGTAGTATATGGATCTATTTTTTATCTGTGAGAGAGCCTAACCCATTCACATAAGGACATTCTTAGTTAATAGGTAGATTTTCCCTTAACAAAATTGGTGACTCCACTAAGGAGTGTATTTTGATCTCTCTCTTTATTTTTGGGTTATTTTGATTCATTTTACAATTAGGAAATTACATTAGACTCTACATTGTTCAAAAATAAATTCAGGTTCATGCAAGCAAGATCTAGTTGAGTTTTGGATTGTTTATTTTTATTTTTTATGTGTTTTCTCTTGCACTTCCAATTGTTCTCAGTGACAGTCGCAGTTGTCTACAATTTGTTTTCATAAATCCTTGAACACAACCTATGGCCATTATATTTTTCATGCAACATTGTGACCATACCTCTTTAGCTACTAGTTGCTACAAAAAATCATGTGATTGTTATCAGACTAATCGGTAGGTGCAGACACTAACAGATATCCCTAGATCCACCTGGATCTAGAACAAAACAAGACAGGACATGACTATTTCCCTAAGTTATAACCATTTAATTAACTAGTAGGAAGGGACAAGTGACATACCTTTGTATCGCTTCCTAGGGTCTCTGTTGCTCCCGCTTTGCTCCGACACTCTCGTGAGGTCAAGACCAAGACAACACAAAACAACCAAAGTGAAGATAGCAAAATATATTCAATCGTCAACTTATGTGTATGATCAAGGAATTACACAATAAAGTGAGAATGACTTTATGGGAAAGGGACATGTCGTTGTATCATATTAATCGAAAGTAGAAGATACAACCTGATCGACTTGATGTCGCAAGCTTCCTTTCAGTGGCTCTTGGCTCCAACACACACACTTTCTCAATCCTTGTATGAAGAAGATCCAATTCCTCTTGATAGACTTGCTAGAGTCTCCAAGCTCATGGTCAAGCTAGGCTCTTCACACAATTCTTTCACCAATTATCCAATTAATCTTTCTTAACCTTTTCCATGAGAATCCCATCAATATATAGGAGAGAATGAGATGGTTACTTGGATAAGAATGATCCCACAATATCAAGGAAACCAGTAACAAGATAACCATTCAAATTCCAACCCATTCTCTAGAATATTTTGTTCTAGAACCATCGAGACTTCATCTTTTTCCAAGATTGAGAGAAAGTTCGCACCCTAGCTATGTATCAAAGTGTGAAAAGTTCGCACCCTAGCTGAAGGCAGCCTGCGAGAATGCGTCATTCTCGCACCCTAGGATATAAGCAACCTGCGAACTCTCTTCAAAAGTATGTTTTCTGGGAAGAGATGAATGTCCCATTTTCTCAGAAGAAAGTTCTTATTAGGAGCTTGAGTACACCATCATCAATACATCATCATTATGACCAAAATCATGGGTAGCAGAATGCCCCCCAAAGTATGAGGCCAGAATCACTGACAAACGAAACACTTTGTAAACTACGTGTGTGTGTCGAAAACCAGGAGCGCACCTAATCGGAAACCTGCGAACAACCAAGCATCTGCAAAATATCATATTTAATTCTAAGGTAGGCATTCCCATACTCAAATCATAGACGGATGAAATTATAAGCATAGGTCATGGCCACCAATCATACACTGTGGATCCATGCCGTCAAAATATAGCATAGCCACCAGGAATACACTATGGATCTATGCGAGAAAATTCAAATCGAGATGACATAGCCATGAGACATACAAAGTGGATCTATGTGTCACAGATTATACATATTCCATCGCAACCTGGACAAAGAGATGATATCCAGGGTCTTCAATCCCGTTTCCCAAAAGTACAAATCTAACCATGTGATTACATGTGTTGAAGTCGAACATGGTAGAAACCACTTGATTACCAGTCATTGATGAAACCATTAACAAGTGCGAGGGAAATCACCATTAATGTCAATGACTCCCAAGGTACACTAGTATAATCCACCAAATGAGAATGAATGAGTTGAATTCGAACATCCGATGGAATCTTTCGATCAGAGGTCAATGATGTAAACCCAGTATCGAAAGTGAGGAAACCTGCCATTGAGGCATGCAAGTTCCAAGGTACCAAAGAATTTCTAAGTCTTGTTTCCGGATAATGTGCTGAAGTCGATGGAACAAAACTTTTCACAGGAGGGCCTTGATGTATCCCCCATCAATGACATGAAATGAGTAACATATTTTGAAGGTGAAATAGAGTATGATGTAAGTTGGACTGGACACGGGGAAGGCCGACACGAAGAGAATGGACAACTGCAGATGGCCAACTCAATAGAGGTTTCAGATGAACTTCTCTTGAACATATGAACGACACGACCAATGATTTGGTAGCATTGACTCAGAGACAACGCAAGGTATGACCTTGTAGCAAATCGAATGAGAGACAAATGAATTTCCCAAACTGGCTTCAAATAATGAATCAGGGGTGTCATGTTCAAGAGCGACACTTACTGCCAATTAATATGAATACGAGAACACATCCCTTTCCCAAATTTTCCCCCACCATTTCTGGCGAGTACCTCTTTATTTTTACGCAAGCTTGAGGAGGATAACATATGCTTGTTGATATAATCTTATCCTTTGGATAAGTCCTTCGAAGTATTTTTAACGAACCCTAGGAAGGAGTGGTTTGGTCCCATTACGGGTCTGTCGATGTTTGTTTAACGAGTCCAAAGATAGAAAACTCAAAGGTTTTTCATGATTATAGAGTCTGGAAAAACACTCAAAAGATAACTCTCTCAGTTCCTTTTTCGTAAAGTAGTCTGAAGAGACCAAAAAAGAGATAAATTATCGCTCAACAGATGCTTTCTTCGAATACTTTATCGAGCATGAAAATAGCAAGGTCGCTCGAATATCTTTTCATGTTTAGAGAGTCTGAAAAGAGCTTAAATAGGACTCCAAGGAGGTTCCTTTTTCATATAACCTTGTTGAGCCCAAAAAAGTGATAAAAGTGTGCTTGATCGCGTTCTCATGTATTTTTGAGTGTGAGAATAGACAAAGACCAAGCTTGAGGTTTTGTACAAAAACCATAAAAAAAAAATCAAAACATGCGATGAAGAAGAAAAAATATCTGCATCCCTATGCATGAACATCGAATTCGTTATGCCTACAAAAGTTGTACTCAAAAGGGAATTAGGCATTAGGTTTTAATAAATAAATTATTATAAAATCCAATAACATGGAAAAAGTAAATATAAAGAAGTAAAAACTCTTTTTACCATATCATTTTAACTTTACCAATATTTGAGCCCAAAAACCGCTCTTTTACCCTTGAAATTCGGCATTCGATTGCGGGAGTTACAAGCATCCATTCGACGAACCGTCAGCGGCAGTGAGGTAGGCTATTTGTCCTCTACCTTTTCGTGGTTTAATTTTTCATTTTCATTGGCAAAAAACACAGTTTTGAGTTTGTTTTGGGGGTTATTATTGCGCTCATCCATTCTCGCAGGTGAGCCACACAAGACCTGCGAGAATGACTCATTCTCGCAGGTGACCCCAAAGGCACCTATGAGAACCTCTCACTGTGCCTAAAGGGCACCTGCGAGAACTACAAAGTGTAAAATGTTTTTGAAGTTTTGCTCAATGAAAAGATACCAAATGTTGAATAGAGTTACTAATATTCTTCTTGTGCTTCTTATGCAGGTATTTGGCCATCACCATGGTTCTGGAATGGCGTGAAAGGGAGCACGAAGAAGATAATGTCATTGTTGGAAATCATCCGGCCACCATTGCCTCTTTACGAGACTGTGGTCTTCTGAAGTTATTTTGTATCCCCGACATGAGGGCCCAAGTCAGGTTATTGGAGTACCTTGTGCATATGTGTGATCCCGATTAGCAAGTATTCCATGTAGGGGTCCACACATTGTCCTTGGATATTGAGGACATTTACTTCTTGACAGGACTTTCATGACGTGGGTACCACATGAGCCTAATTGGTAGTAGCGGTGGTGGGTTGCCTATGAGTGAGTACTGCAGCTTGCATTGTGTTCCAGAGGCAGAGAGGAGCAAAGGGAAAGTAGCTATTTGGGGAGTGTGGTATTTAACCCTCCACACTATTTTGTTCACCATTGCTCGTATGGATGGGAGCTCGACTCCTCACATGGATCTCCAGAGCTACTTTCAGTATGCCATAGAGTGTACTGAGCCTCAGGTTTTTAACTGGGCAGACGCAGTGCTTCGTAGCATGAAGAGGCAGTTGACCAAATGCAGGCGAGGCAACCTAAAGAAATTTGGGTACGGGTCTTTGTTGGTGTCCTTCTTCCTTGAGAGGGTTCCCTTGCTGAGGCTGCAAGTTGAGTGGGATTTACTGGCTCCAACAGATCCAAGAATGCTGATATGGTGTCATCTCATGGCCCAACACGTAGCTGGACCAATTATCAAATATGATGATACCTTCTTCGACTGGTTGTGACCACAGCTGTTGATGGTCAACGATTATGCTTATGCTGGTTTGGATTTCCAAGGAGATCTGGACTTGGTTTTGTCTGAGGGTGCTCAGTGGGGGGAACTTGGTAAGAAGTACAATTTTTTCTTTTTTTAAATGTTTTTGTGAATTTTATCATATGCAAATGTTTTTTAATGTTCGTCCAAGGTATAAATACAAAATTCTTTTTTGATGACATAGATGTGGGACCTTACTGACCTCCTGGTACTTCTCCTATTCAGCGATGAGGAGAGGTAGCGTCAGTGCCATGATGGGATGCCGAAGATTATGAAGCGGTGGAACAAAACCTAGAGAGTCTGACAGTAGACATTCTGGACATGCCCCTTGGAGAGGTTCCACAACGTTATCAACGTCATATAGTAGGAGTGTCAAATTCCATTGGTCGACTGCTTCATAAGGTTGCCTGAGCAATTGTGTGTTACCATGAACGTCATCCATGACGTCACTTTGTAGAAGCTATGAGCTTCAGATTTTGAAATTTTGGTCCTCGGACAGAACTTTTTTGTAAAAACTCTTTTGATCATTATATATACATACGGCTTCTACCGGTTTATCTTGTGTTGTATGAAAATTGATGTGATTGATTTATAAATGACCCAAATTTTTGTCTAATACATAGTTAGCTAATGCATCAGTTAATGCATTTAGAAATCTAGGAATATGTTGATATTCAATATAATCAAAATAACGTTCCAAGAGGCGAATTCGCAAATACACCCGTAACAAAGTAGGACTTCGAATAGTATAGACATTACTTAACTATAGTACTACGAGCTGTGAATCGAGTCGTACAACCAAATGACGGATTCCGAGCGAGATAGTATCAATCAATAATTCGATAACGACGCTATACTCTGCAATATTGTTGGTCACACAGGCGAGGCACACACCTCGTAAGGAGACAAGTTCATTTGTAGGGGCATAAATTTCCCATGCAGCGGAAGCAAGGTTCTGAGTACTACGGCTAGCGCCATCAACGAAGCCAATGTAGGGTAGCAAAGACTCTGACATATGGAAATCAAACACAACGTCACATAAGGGTAGAGACCAGATAATGAAAAAAGCAAGCTACAGTAACACACAAGAAGTATGATACAATAAAAATATAGGTACTCATGCACATGTGATCTTATGCATAGTACTTCTTCAAGTACAACCCATTTTTGGGTTCACTCAAAGGGATACCATCGTAATCTACTAACTCATAAGCCCCTTTTTCCAAAACTCATCTCACGATGTAAGGGTCTCGCCACATGGCTTCAAATTTTCCAGCTCCTAACATATCTCGATCTTGTTCATAGAGGAGAACAAGATCTCCTTTGGAGAAAAAGCGAGGCTTGACATGTTTTTTGTATTGGGCCTTGACACATTTTTTCTAGGTTTCTATGACTAGGTTAGTGTCACGTCGAGTTTCATCTAATCGCATAAGATACAATAGACGTTCTTCTTCAGCAGAAGTGTTTGGTAGGAGTTCAACAACTAGTTTTAAAGAGGGTATCTCACATTCAATTGGGAGAATGGCTTCTAAACCATAGACTAACCGGAAAGGTGTAAACCCAGTAGAAGACTTGACGGATGTCCAGTAAGATCACAATGTCGAAAACAACATTATGTCCCAACTTTTTTTGTGAATCCCTATCATTCGTCGGAGCATAGTTATGAGAACTTTGTTAATTTCTTCGACTTGGTAATTGGCTTGTGGGTAATAGGGCGTTGAGTTCTCATGGCGAAGACCCAACTTTTCAGTAAGTTCAAACATCATGAAGTTTTAAAAGTGGCTACCGTGATCAGTGACGATAGCCTGGGGAACACCAAAACGAGCTATGATGTGATTAAAAATGAATAATGTTGAGGTCTTTCCAGTGTTGTCAAATGTTGGCATCGCCTCGGCCCATTTCATAAAGTAATCTATGGCTACAATAATGTATCCATGCCCCCCGGCCAAGTGGGGGTGACATGTCATGAAATCGATGCCACATTTCACAAAGGGACCAACGGAGACCACAGGGTGAAGAGGAGCGGGATGTGACCGGATTTTATGATTATAGGTCTGGCAGGCATGGCATTTTTGAATGACGATGATGCAATCGTTAAATAAAGAAGGCCAAAAATACCTTGTGCGTAAGATCTTCTGGGCAGTAGCATACCCATACATATGACCACCACAGTCTCCAGAATGGCAGTCATTCAGAGCTTTCTTGGCTTTGTCGAACGTTAGGCAGCATCGAAAAACTGAGTCAATCCCCCGACGATAAAGATTATCCCCGAGGATAATATATTGATGGGCTTGGTAGCGTATTCGACGTCGGTCAGTATTGGGCAAATTTGGTCAGAAAGTTTGTGTTTGGAGATATATGATGATATCACCATACCAAATATCATCAGTGCCGATAAGGAAAAGGGATTCATCTGGTAATGAATCAGCTGCTACATTTTCCATTTCAGAATAGGGAAAGTCACATATCAACTCAGGGAACACTAAGGATTTCTTGGACTTGGCACATTTGAATTCCATGTCAAAATCCTGGAGTATCACAATCCATTTGGAGTATTTTCCCCCTAGCAATTGACGTGTGAGAATGTGTTGCATAGGGTTGCAGTTAGAAATCACTGTAGTCTTGTGAGAGAGGATATAGTGCTGGAAGCGTTGGATGGCTTGGACGGGTACCAAGGCCAGTTTTTTGACATGTAAATACTTGGTTTTTGTAGGCGTTAGACTTAGACTCAAGTAGTATATAACATGTTCGTCATTAGCATCATCCTCTTGGATGAGAACCATACCAATGGTGTAATCCAAGGTGGCATGGTAGAGGAAATAATCATGACTGTAATCGGGGGGAAAGAGAAGCGGAGCATGTGTGAGGGACAATTTCAAAGATTCAAAAGCTTTGTTTGTGATGGTATCCCATACGAACTCAGACCCCTTTTTTAGGAGCCACATAAATCCATGAGTTATCTCAGTGTAGTTTGGGATAAAATGATGAAGAAAGTTTGCTTTCCCCTGCAAACTTTGTAACTGGCGAAGTGTAGAAGGAGGAGGGAGATTAAGGATCGCCTCAACCTTTAAAGGATCTACCCTGATCCCTTGACATGAAACAATAAAACGTAGAAGGTGGCGGGATTCCACGCAGAAAACACACTTGTGAGGATTCAAACATATACGGTAAAATCGACATCAGACGAAAATGGCTCGGAGGTGTATTGGATGATCGACTCGACGCATTGAGTGAGCGGGTAAATCATCCAGATATGGTTGCACGATGTGCTTGATATCATGGAAGGCATAAGACATAGCACGTTGAAAATTTGCACCAGCATTCTTGAGACCAAAAGGGGGTTTCCGATAGGCAAAAGTACCCCAAGGACAAATAAAAGCAGTCTTATGTTGATCCTCAGGAACAATGATGATTTTATTATACCCGGAGAAACCATCCATCAAAGAGAAGATTTCACTTCCGACGCAATCGTCGACAATTTGATCGACGAAAGGGGTAGAGAAGTTGTCTTTGGGACAAGCTTTGTTGATATCCCTATAATCAACGCATACACGGATTGTGCCTTGTTTCTTGTCAATTGAGACAAGATTGGAAACCCAGTCAGTGAGGGCCACCAGGTAAATAAAGTCGGCTTTGAGAAGTTTCTCGACCTTGAGCTTGATAGCAGCCGCTTTATGTGGGTGAACTGGACGAAGGTGTTGCTGGACGGGTTTAGCATCAAGGTATGTCTTGATCGCATGTATAACAATGTCGGGGTCGATACCCGACATTTCTTCGTAGATCCAGGTGAAGATGTCATGAAACTCTTTGAAAAGGGATGTGTAGGTGACAATTTCGTCAGGGGAACACGAAGCTCCGATATGGACATTTTCGACAATGCCAGGTTTGATGGATATGTCGAGGGGAATAGTGGGTGAGATATTGCTTAAGTTCCCTTCGAAAAACACATTGTGTGTGGACCCGGGAATGGTTGAAATGACGACAACGGTCGAGATCCGTTGGTAGTTCTCAATGGTATGTTGCTCCAGAAAGAGGATGGAACAATGTTGTCCATCGTCCCAAGGGGTTTCCTCCATGAGATACATGATCATCTCATCAGTGGGAAAAATGACATGGAAAGGATCTGGAGATAACTCACCAAGAGAGGGGGTAGAAGGGGTTGCCGATTGAATGGCCTGATAGGCGGATTCAACCGGACTTAACGAAATTTCATCACCGTAACGAAGATGATCTCCAGGGTCAGGTACTATCCATGGGTTGTGAGACGTAGGAATTTAGTGAATCGAGGTGGAGATCATGTTGATTGAAGAAACGGACGAGCGTGGAACATTGGGTGGTAGAATGGGGAAAGTACCCATTAACAAAGAGTCTTTAAGAAGGCCTACACCGATGTTCTCATAACCCGGTGGGGTTTTAGTGATGAACAGTACGTTGCCAGTATGGGTATCAGAGTTAAAGAAGGCTAATTGGTCGACGGTGACTACCTTCCCTTGATGTGGGAAACGTACCACACGAAAAAGGGTCGACACAACTGCGCGCATGGAATCGATCCAACTGTGACCAAGCAGAAGATTGTAATCAAGAGGCATGTCAAAGACTTCCACTTCAATGTGGACCATTTTGCCTTCTAATGTAACTGGCAATGAAGGAAGGACACCATAGGGCTTAAAACCGGAGCCATTGAAGGCTTTGAGAGTGTTCTGGGATTCATTCAACGAGGGAGAGCCAATGCTTTCCAGCAAGTAAGAGACATGACACACGTCGAGGCACCCTCGTCGATAATGGTTCGACAAATTTTTTTGTCAGAGAAAATCACTTGGATCTGGAACGCGATTTGAGGGGGTAACCTTGGAATGTGATCTTCCAAGTCAAAAATTATTAAATTCGTATCTGTCGGGTTGATTCCATTGATAGCTTTCAGCAATGCCTTCCGTTGTGTGGGACATCTTTGAAGGACTTCGAGGTCTGACATCGCAAAAGGTGCTGGGGATAGATCTTCAACAATGTTGTAGTTCTTGGCAGCACGAGCATGAGGATTGAAAGTCAATTTCCAAACAATTCCCTTTGAGGGGGGTCGAAGAACTGTGTCGAGGCTTAGTCGTTCGAGATGAAGAGGACCATTGGTAGGTGGAGTCGTGGGAGATGGTTGTACCAATGAAGGAGGTAGTTCATCAACCTTCTCCTTAGAGGGAGAATAATCTTTGGCTCGAGTGGTGAGTGCAATGTCGTTCTTCTTTGAATCGCCAGTACACATCAAGAAATAGGACATAGTAGAAGATGAGGGTTGGTCATGAATGACCAATTGAGCCTGTTGTTGAGATGGGAAGGGTTGGGACAAAACGGCCAAAGCAGGTGGTTTTGGGGATCCTTGAAGGAACTTAGTGACCTCGGCACATCATGGACAATCCTTTGTGTAGTGATCGTCACCACGGATAAGACAAGGGTATCGAGGTTTGCGCTTATCCCGATTGTCAACAGGTGGAGTTTTCGTTCACTCTACTTGAGAAGTATTTTTTTCCTCCTTATTCTTACCCATTCCCTTTTTGGATTTTTTTTTACCGGTTGGGGTATATTGAACTGCATTTACCTCAGAAGTCTTGCCGGTGGGAGGGGCAGGAGACGGAGCATTTTTAATATTAGAAGAAGCAATTTTGGGGTTGGTGCTTGAGGCAGAATGTGGTTGGGCATGGAAAGTGCCAATCACACCGTCGGCTGCATGAGAAGTAGCTGGAGTAGTTGAAGTGGTGGAAGTGGAAGGACAAGGTGCATCAAGTAGAAAGTCATAGAGGGTACCCGTTTGTGAGTAAACGAGTTCAAGGTATTGAGCATGACTTATGGCCTACTCTTCCGTGACCACTCCACCCATGGTGATGTCACGACCGATGTCGTTCAAAAATGATTTGGTGAACCACTCTACTAGCAATTGATCAGGGAGTTCGAGTTTGATGAGACGTCGTCTCCGTCGCCACTCATGAATGTGCTCAGATATATGAGTGGCTTTGTTTTGTTTGAAAGAACTCAAAATCTCGGTCCCCATTTCATAACAGATCGATAACTGATAGTGGGTGAGGAAAGCCATAGCTAGGGTGTTGAAGTTGGTGAAGAAACCTCGTGGTAATTCTATATACCACTTCGCAGCAGAACCTGTGAGGGTTCTTTGAAAAAGACGTAAATGAATAGAGTCATCCATCAACGAGTTGGATGAGCACTAGAGGTGAAAAGTCATGACGTGATTGTTTGGGTCCTCTCCCACTTTGCCGTCGAATTTAGGGATGTATAATGGTAGCTTGGATGGTATAGCGGGCCATTGGGGAGAGTGATGAATTGGATCATTCAAAATACTCGACAAGTCTGGGAGATCCAAAGTGGCCAAGAAGGGTAACTGTCGATTCACATGTGGGTATTGGTGGCTTTGGAGAGGAAGCCCCATCAACAAACCAGTAGGCCCATAAGCAGTCTTCATATAATGTGAAGACCCAGGCAGATTCAGTGGTGGTTGTAGAGGATAGTAGCTCATGGGATTGTATCCTGGAACAGGGACGTGAGTTTGAGCATTCGAGGCCCAAATAGGATTGGACATACCGGGATATGGTTGGCCTATACTAGGGGGTATCATGGATATAGCTGGAAGATGGTTCCCCCCCTGTTGACTGAGGAGTATGTTGTATCAACTGATTCCAATATTGGGCCAAGGATGGAGGTATGTTTTGTCCATTGGGTGGGGTCGATAGGGTTTGTCCTCCAAATAGGGGTTGTGTTCCAATTGGGGGAAATGTTCCAATTGGGGGTTGTGTTCCAATTAGGATTTGCATTCCAATAGGAATTTTCCCTCTTAGAGGGGGTTGAGTCGAACCTCCTTGGTGAAACTATCCACCAACAGGAATCGGGTAATTTGGTGTGAATGATGGAAAAGTGCCACTAGGATTAATACGACTAGTAGAGGACGAGAAAAGTCCTCCAAAAGGGGGTTGAGGAAGTGTCAGAATGAAACTGGGAAGAGAGTGCCCAAAAGAAGAGGGACCACCAGGAGTTCCAGATGGGGTTTGCGGAGGAGTTGAAATGGAAGCATTCAACGCACAGTATCCAGGTGGTAGTGTCAGGGTAACACCTGGCGTGAGTGGTGTGCCGATGGGGGCTTGACCAACCACGCTAATCCCTGTGTGAATACTCATAGTATCTATGGGATGGGCCATTTCAATAGGGATGGTCAAGATGTGGTCAGATCACGGGGTGTTCGTACCAGAAAAATAATAGGCAGTAGTAAATGGTACTGTCTCTGGGGTGGAGATTTTAGAAATCACATGTGAGATGATGGTTTCAACGCCTGATCCTGCATCAAAAAGGTCCCGTCTAAAAACTCCCATGGACCGAACAGGATCTTGCCCTTCTATTCCTGGAAAGGGTCCAACCGGTGATCCAAAAGACACAACAACTAAGTCTCTAGAAGAATTCAGTCGCATAAACTGTCGCTCAGAATGGGGGTGAAGTCAAAAGTCCTCTCGAGTATTGGTGATTCAAAAATGTTTTAGAGAGTCAGTTCATTCCACTTGTGGTGTGGAAACGTCTTGGACTTCACTCTGCTGAGGAGAGCCCTCAGGTGAGCTTGTAGCTAGGGGTTGAGAACCTTCCAGATGCTCTGGAGATAAACCTTGCATTCTACATGAACGACGTGGAGGATCTATTGTGAACGAGTGACAAACTTTCAAAGAAAATCTTATGGTCAACCTAGGTAAACAAACAACACACGTTAGTAAACAAAATCTAGCAAACAATACCAAGCAAACAAGACCTTCTAATTCTGAAGTCACTAGTTGGTGATGAAATCCAACGTCGCAACAACGAGACAAGAAGGGGTTGGGGTAGGGTGGAAAAGTTATGCTAACGACCTGCTTAACGGACTTACACCCTGGTGCAAGCTCCCACACATAATCGTGGGTATACCCTCCAAGGAGCCCGAGTGAGTTTGGCCAACATCGATTCCAGGTACCATGAAGACTTGCCCCTTCAGAGTCACCTTGTGTAAGACCCTAGAAAGGTATGCCACTAAGGTTGCCACTAACAACAATAAAGCCTGGGGGGACAGTCAACAGTCCGATCCACATGCAAGGGTAGGGTATCTAGCCCGAAATCAACTCAAAAGGATTCCACTCATCATTGTGGGTATACCTCCAAGTGACCCTCATAATACGTGCAATCTCTACACCGATATCAATAAAGCAGGGTGAGTAACTTTGTCAATATCAATGCGACCTCGTGTTTGACCCTTGTGTGAGAAGGGCTTCCCAGGACAAAATGTTGTAAATGGAATTTAACACTCCTTAACACAAGATGCTATTGTGTGTTTTGTGATTTGGGGAGAGTATCTCTCTACCTATTCCAAAGCGCTAGCCTAGCTAAATGTTGGTGTAATAGAGCCCTAGAAAAGAGTTACTAGTTAAATTTTACAATTGCGCAATGTTATTAAGGGTTGTTGTTACTCAAAGGAAATGGAGATGAAACTGATGTTGTATGAGACTCTGACCCAACGATGCATAGATATGAATGAAATATATCAATTTTTGTTCAATGAATCCTATGTACGGGAGGGAAAGAGAAGTTTTCTGGATCAATCTTGAACTACGATACACAATTTCCTTTAAAATCCAATTGTAACGAATCACACAATAATAACAATTCTCTATTGTTTCTTTTTCAATAATTTCAACAATTGATTTTCAATGTTTTCGAAAATGAAAAATTCTTTTGAAAGAAAAACGTTGTTCACTTTTCAAAAAGGACCTACACCATAATGGTGAGAGTGAAGAAAACCAACAATCAATGAACAAGCAATAGAAAAAAATCCAAACCAATCTTTCAATAGAAACAAAAATAACAAGAAGACCAAACTAGTCTTTTCAATTGCATGAGAAAAGTAATCTTGCAAATAATGGGAAAAAAGAAAAGACAAAGAATCTCAAATTTCAACCGATCGCCGGTTCATAACCAAACAAACACTCAGATTCCAAAATCAGAGAGTATATCTTTGCCAAGAAAAGTCAAGAAATGAAAGTCAAGAGAAGATCGACAGGAAGAGCCTTTGATTTCCTAAGACTGATCATGCACACAATCCGAAGACAAGAAAAAATCAACCAATGGTCCATGAAGCTCTTTTCAGGCACCTATACTGATCTGGACAGCTGAGCATGCAAAAATATTAAATCCAAAATTTTGAAAAGAGGGTTCGCATGCTAACAGTGTTACATAGTGCGAGAATGAGTCATTCTCATAGGCTAGCTTTGAGCAGAGTGCGAGAACCTTGCACTAGAACTAAAAGCAGAGTGTGAACTCCAAGTATTATCGCATGCCACTCTGGGCTGCAGTGCGAGAATGTCTGAAACTAAGCAAATTTTTGGAAAAAGTCGAAAAATTTGAAGAGGCCTCTGGACCCGGAGGGTCTATCAGGATATCCTGAAGACTCATAGATTGATATGAATGGAGAAAGGTAAAGTAAGATAAAATGGCCAAGGAAAAACACCAAAAACCACAAAGAAAATGGGTTATCTCCCTAGTGGAGTCGCCAATTTTATTATCGGACTAATCAGTAGGTGCAGACACTAACAGATCTCCCTAGATCCACCTGGATCTAGAACAAAATAGGACATGACATGACTATTTCCCTAAGTTATGACCATTGAATTAACTAGTAGGAAGGGACAAGTGACATACCTTTGTATCGCTTCCTAGGGTCTCTGTTGCTCCTGCTTCGCTCCGACGCTCTCGTGAGGTCAAGACCAAGACAACACAAACCAACCAAAGTGAAGATAGCAAAATATATTCAATCGTCAACTTATGTGTATGATCAAGGAATTACACAATAAAGTAAGAATGACTTTATGGGAAAGGGACATGTCATTGTATTATATTAATCGAAAGTAGAAGATACAACCTGATCGCCTTGATGTCGCAAGCTTCCTTTCAGTGGCTCCTGGCTCCAAAACACACACTTGCTCGATCCTTGTATGAATAAGATCCAATTCCTCTTGATAGACTTGCTAGAGTCTCCAAGCTCTTGTTCAAACTAGGCTCTTCACACAATTGTTTCACCAATTCTCCAATTAATCTTTCTTAACCTTTTCCATGAGAATCCCATCAATATATAGGAGAGAATGAGATGGTTACTTGGATAAGAATGATCCCAGAATATCAGGGAAACCAGTAATAGGATAACCATTCGAATGCCAACCCATTCTCTAGACGATTCCCTTCTAGAACCATAGAGACTTCATCTTTTTCCAAGCTTGAGATCAAGTTCGCACCCTAGCTATGTAGCACAGTGCGAGAAGTTCGCACCCTAGCTGAAGGCAGCCTGCGAGAATGGATCATTCTCGCACCCTAGGATATAAGCAACCTACAAACTCTCTTCAAAAGTATGTTTTCTGGGAAGAGATGAATGTCACTTTTTCTCAGGAGAAAGTTCTTATTAGGAGCCTGAGTACACCATCATCAATACATCATCAATATGACCAAAATCATGGGTAACAGTGACCATCTCCTATAGGTGACACAGGAAACAATTTCTACCCTAAAATTGTCATTTTGTTTGATTATTCATTTAAAAGGTTGAAATTTAATTTCTCTCTAACTTATGCATTTAATTGTTTTTGTAGGTTTAGCTCATTAATTTGAAATTGAAAGAGCTAAAACAAATTGCATGGTTCTTTTCCATTTAAGAATTTTTTTTAACCCATAACGAATCAAACAATAAAGAGTATGCATGTTAGAATTTGATTGGTTTTCAAATTGTATGGATTAAAATATTTGAATCGTAAGATTTTGTTCTACATTTTGAATCTCAAAAGGAAACCTGTTTTCCTTCTCACAATATGTGTTTCCTCACTGAAAGAAAAAAGTAAAATTGTATTTTGCATTCTTTCTTATTTTCTTTATAATTTGAATAGATTTTTTGAGTTACAAGGCCATACAAATTTCACTTCATAATATTTTAGTAACAAACAAAACTTAAAAGCAATGTAACATAAAAGTTGCTATACTTGTTTTTATGTCAATTCTCATTAGCAGAACTAGTTAAGGTGTGGGTTTTCTTTTTGTTAGGCGACCCGATTTCAATACCCTTATGATGTGTTTAGTCAGGAGGAGACATCCAAAAATCCATTCATGTTAAGGGTTGGTGCGTTCGAGTCCATCTGCCATCCCTGAGGGATTTTGATGACTTAGATGACTCTCGATTTTATTTTCTTATCCACTCGTTGAAATGATGGCACTATGAGTGGTGGGAATTTCTAACAAACAATGAAAAATCTATGCTTGTTTTTATAGAAAATAAAAATAATGTAAGTACTAGGGCCTTTATGTAAGGTTGGAGAGTAAATTCTCCATGGACATGAAACCAAACTAGGAATCTATCGGGAAATAGGGTGGAACCTGATATGAAACAAACAAACAATACTATAGATAATCGAAGAGGGAATAAAATTTTGAAGACAGTAGAGGTGGTGTCTAAAGACACCATTACAACACTTAAGCGCAACACACTATGATCAGAACATTGCAACACATATTAGACATCTTGTACATAACAACGATACCTCCATGATGATAATGAACCATGGGGTCTGCTATTTATAGCCTCAATATCTAACCAACTTCCATGAAACAGGGAGAATATTTTCCACATAGACCCATCTCTTGTGAGAGTCAACTCTATCAAATCCTCACTATCTAGTCAAACCAACAAGGATGCTCAACCCAATCATCCATGCATTCAACTCATAGTCAATTTCTAGGTTGGTTAATCCACCGACCGACTATCTTCAATTGTTGGTTGACTGTCAGACCTAGATACTTGTCGACTACTTAACTGATGGATGTAGAGATATAGTCAATTATTTGATTGATTGTTTCCATATGTAGATCAACTTCATGACTGATTGATTCTAGGAGAAGTGTGATGAAACATCATGACTTGATGTTCCAACACCCATCATAAACACATGACTCTATAGATTCAGGAGGTGAAATTATGTTATCATGACACCCCCCATAATTGTAGTTTCTTGAATCCCAAACATATTAATAATGGAGGTTGACAAATATATATTTAGATAAAGGCATAGTGAATATATCAACAACATGGTCCCCGAGGTGTAGGATAGTCGGTGACGGAGTGTGTTGTTAAGCCACTCCATGATGTTAAAGTCATCGGTTCGAAACCTGCGGGGACAAAAAATCCAACCATGTTAAGGGTTGGTGTGGCTCAGGCCGAGTGCGATCCCCGGGTGATTTTGACGGCTTAGATGCCCCTGAGTCGCGGTTTCTTAAGCCACAGGTTAATCGCATAGCCAACAGGTCCCGCACAAATTAACAATATATATA
>ML779551.1:1735571-1752872 GCA_009831015.1 Picea engelmannii
ATATATATATATATATATATATATATATATATATATATATATATATATATATATATATATATATATATATATATATATATATATATATATATATATATAGATATATATATGAGACAAAGGGTACAATTATAATGAAAAGGTGTTATGAAGGGGTTCAGAGTCTACCTACAAATTAAACACAATAAATGTAATAATTAAATAAGGGGCTTAATAGGAGTTTTATACATAAAATGGGATTTGTATGAGGCTTTATCTAGGGCTTAACATTTCCCTCCCCTTCAAACAAGTGTTTTCCTCATCACTTGACAACCGCGGGTATGTATGCATGAATAAATCATCCTCACATGTTGCCTCTTCCACTGGTAGGTTCTTCCAGTTGATGACATACTCAGTAATTGATCAATTGTTTATTTTCTTAATCTTTATTTCAAGGATTGTTTATGGTTCTAGTATGATTTCCCCTTATCCATTCATCTCTGATAAAATATTTTTTCCCGAGATCTTTCCATTGCTTATCTTATTTAAGAAAGAAACATAGAATTATGGATATACACTTCCTTGTTGCGGATGAATAACATGGGAATGATATTGAGAAGGTGGAATACCCTTAGGAATATCTCCAAATACCTTGGAATGATTTTTGATGACCTTTTGGAGATCCATTGGACTAGAGGGTATATATGTTTGAATATTTATTGAGCTCAATTTTTCAATTACGCCATGGTGTCCCTTTTTGAGTAATTTTGTCATGTTGTTAGACATTATCACTTTAGAGGGTTTCCTTTGGATACCTCTAAGCTCAATTTCCTTTCCTTCCGAGGAAAATCTCATGAAAAGATATTGAATATTAAGGGCCATTATTCCCAATGATTATAACCATTGGACCCCTAATACAACATCAACACCACCCATTTGGATGGAAATAATGGGACTATCTAATAAATACTCCCCAATATTGAGCTTAATATTATGAAACTTCCCAAAACAATTTTTTGGTACCTCCATCTACAATCATTACTTGAAACTCTGGTTCTGGATATAGAAAGCAATTGAGATATTTTGATAATTTGCAATTGATGAAGTTATGGGTACTATCAAAATCAATCAAAATTGTTACCTTTTTATTTTTGATAAATCCTTTTATATTGACGGTTTGTCGAGTACTGATGTCGACCAATGTGTGACAATATATCATTGGAGTAGTCTCTTCTAGCTCTAGATATTGTGATGGTTTCAATTATTGATCTTCTTCCTCTTAATTTTCTATGTATAATCTCATTGCGTTTATGCCCATTACTATACTTTTTGTCACAATTGAAACATAGTTCATTTTCTCTTATTTCATCCATTTGTTGAGGTTTCAACCTTGTCGGTTGAGGTATGGTTGTCTTATGAACCCTAAAACAATTTTTGCTTCATGTGTATGGTCCCATGGTAGACTTGTGTGTAGCCTTATTCTTGGTTTGAATATGATGAGAAGATTGCATAGCTTCCATAATGTTTACAGGATGTTTTAAGAAAATCTCATGTTTGATGTCTTCTTTTAATCCACCAATGTAAGCTTGCCACAATTGTTCATCACTTATGTAATCCACCCTTGTGGCCAATACTTGAAATTATGAATTATAATCTTCAATATCACCTAAGTGTTTGATTATTTTCAATTGACTGAAGTAGTCATGTTCCTAAACTTTCCCATATTGTGCTTCTAAGTCTCTTGTAAATAAACCCCAAGTATAGTGATAAAAAAGGGGTTGCATTTTTACTATACATTCGTACCATTGATATATTTTTATATCAAAGTTCAAAGTTTCTATGTGAATCCTTTTCTTATCATCCATAATATTATGTAGTTCAAAATATTTCTATATTTGGTTCACCTAGGTAAAGACCTTTGTTCCGTCAAAATTCTTTAATTCAATCTTGGAAAGGTTGAATTTAGGACCCCCAGAATAATTAAGTCCCCTATCAGAGTTAAATCCACTAGAAATTTTCTTATTGTTGGCAGGTTTTTCAACCTAAATACTACCCTTATTTTCATGAGATTCTTGAATTTTGATATATCCTTTAGGGGGTTTCTCATCTATAGCTCAGGTGATCATGGAAGACAAGGAAGATTTCAATTCCTTCATAGATTTTTGTATTTCGACTTTGTTTTCATCCACCTTATTTTTCCTGTCATCCATTGTCATATCCATTTCTTGAATTTGTCTTTGTGAGTTTACAATCTCATCCTTTGTTATTCACCTAGAACTCAATTCATTAAGTTGTTCCTCTAATTTGGATATCCTATTTTGTATGTCCTCATTTTCTTCATGAGTTATAGATAATAATTCCAGAGGTTTAATTGGTGTTGACATATTCTTTGGACCCATATAGATTACAAATAATAATACTCCTATTTTTCCTCTTTATCACAAATTTTGAATCACCAAAAATAGATCTTCCAATAAAAATGTTGCAAGATCAAGCATTGATGGTTCATCACACATCTCATGGGTTTAGTCGGTCGATAGGTCGCCATACATCTAGACACATTTAGTTGGGCAATCAACCAACACACCACACCAGTCGGTCGAGTAGTCAATGTTCTTATCGATCAAACAATCGAATACGAGTTGGATGGATAGTCGATCAGATCAAGTCCTATTGAATCGACTTGAAAAGGTGAATTTTTTGGATTCAACTCTAACCATTGATGATTATATGTGGATAATATATTCCAAATTCTGTGAGAATATGTTAGATCTTGAGACTATAAAATAATACCCCTTGGGTCCTTAACAAAAAATGAAGTGTGATTTGAGATTGCACAATAGATCATGTAGATCAAGATGTGCAATATGCATTGTGATGTTCTAATCAAAGTACTATGTGCGTAAGTGTTGTAACTATGTCTTTAGATGCCACCTCTATTCTTCAAAATTTCTTGTCTCTCTTCAATTTTCTACAACATTGTGTTATTTGTTTCATATCATGTTTCATATTATTCCCCAACATGGTATCATAGATGATTGTTTGAAAACCTTGACCTGTTATCTACAAACCTTATTGAGTCAGATCTATTGTGTGATTGACTCTAGGTCTATGATTTGTTGATAAAAACTTATTGAAGAAAACCAATATGTCTATATATCGAAGATGGCTTCGAAGATCGATCATATTGTTTTGAACAGATCAAATTACGTAGTATGGGCCCCATATATGGAAAATTTATTAAAAATTAAGGGATTGTGGCAGTATACCAAGATCGTGATCCCAGATTCAATATATGTTTCTACAAAAAAAATTATTGATGGAAAGAAGGATGAAGTTGTAGGGGTAATCATAACCTACATATCACATGAAATCCATTTTCATATATGTGGAATTTATTGTCTGCATCCGGTCTCGAAGAAGATAAATACCTTGTTAGACCGAGATGATGAACATTGCATCATGTAGCTGGAGAAATAATTGATCTCTCTTGATCCTCATTACTTTGAAAGAATGGAGGAATATTTGGCACATGTTAAGGAAATCCAGTTACATTTGAGTGAATGTGGAGAAAACTACAAGAAGAAGGATGGACAAATCATTGAGTTGGTCTTGATAAATCTAAGAACACCATTTGATGTGTCTTTATTGACCTCCCACACCATCTGGAATGCATGCAATCAAGATGGTAAGGACTACTCCTTTGAAGTTTTTTTTTAACTTTTGATTATTGATCAACATAGATTACTTGAAGAAGAAAAGATTGGTGGTAAGAACCAAGCCCACTTTGTCAAGGGTAAGGGAAAGATGGATTCTATGAATAGGATACATATTGATTCTTTTGAACATAAACTTGCATATATTCATCGGGGAGCCCAGAGACAACCATAGAGAAGTGAAAATAAGAAGACATGTCGGTACTGTGGAAAGAATGGACATGTCGAGAAGAAATTCTTCGAGAAGTGAGAGGATTTACAACAAAAGGTTACGAGACTTGAAGGACACGTTTCTACTTTTCTTCGAACCATTGATAATTTCACCTTCCAGGTCAGGACTTCTGAGGCCTTGATGTATCAGAATGTGCATAATGAATGGGTTGTTGACTCTGGGTGCACTCATCATATGGAGAAAGATGCCACTTTATTCATGAGAATGAATAAAGTTGAAGAAAGTATAATATGTGTTGTTGATGATTTTGATTTGGATGTTGTTGGTCAAAGTGATGTCGCTTGTTGACATGGTAAAATTCTCAACGTCTATCATGTACCAAAGCTTAGTGCCAATATGTTGTTTGTTGTTTAGTTGACTCAGACCAATAAGACTATGGAATTTTGGCTAGATTAGTTCTATGTTTTGGATTTAAATAAAGGGAAGTCAATTGTGGCTGAAGATATTTTGGAACCGAAGGACAACTTATACAAGTTTTGTGTCTGGAATTGACATGAATCTGAACTGACTACACTTATTTCTCAGAATGATGAGAGAATTCGAATTTGGCATTGATCCAGATTATTTTGGGGAACGATATGAAGGAAAAAACATAACAGATATATAACAAATAAATACACAAAGATATGGCAAGGAACACAGTAATATAGTAAATATTATATTCTATTAATTCTAAAATAAAAAATACTATAAAATGCAAAAACACACAAGCTAGCTAGAATGGTGGTAGCTTATCTATGAGAAGAGATGTATTGACTATGCCCATTCGCAAGAATTTGAGTACTATGAGGCTCCAAAGGCCTTTTTAACATAAAACATAAATGAAGAAACCCAAAACATCAAAAACTGTAACCCCCGGAGATGAAATGCCAAAAGTTTTGTGGGCCTCGATGGGGGTAGTTGATACGTCAACTTCCTAAGGGCGTAACTTTTACATAAGATCTCCATTTGGGGTTCTCAATACATCATTGGAAATGTATAACCAAGGATTACATACTTCATTCAACCTAACATCTTCCTTAAGAAACCTTCTAGGAATTTTCGAGCTTAAAAAACGTTGTTTAGGCCTCAAAACGACCCGAGAAGTTTGGGACTTGGAAAATTGTAAAAAACTGTCAAAATGGAAGTTGGTATTTGAACCAGTGGAATAGGTGGGTGGCCAACGATATCCAATTAGATCATTACTCCCCCATTAGGAATAAATGGTCTCCATTGCGTCGAGTTCTTGCATCAGATGAGGAAACTTTTGTTGAATCTTACTCTTGATGGGCCCCTTTCCCTAATGAAGATATTTACCTACTTTGATATGGAGTTTGATGCTTTGTTGGCGAGTGCCATTTTTCTTGGTGTCCATGATCTGATAAATTTTCACCTATTAAATTTAGGAAGGATTGAGTCCTGTAGGGGCCAATAGTTCGTTTGCATTTGAAGTGTCTTGGAGAGGTGAAAAATATGGTCGGAGCAGTTTCAGATTAAATATCGAGTGCAAGCCAAGGAAAGGATGAATACTTAATTCAAAATAAATATCAGCCACATCCTTGGTGATGGTGTAAGTCCCATATCTAAGTAGGTGAAAATTCAAATGGGTTCCTGTGAGGTGCATTTTCTACAGATGCAACCAAACCTTATCTCCCACCCGAAATTTATGTGCTACCCGATGTTGATTGAGGAAATAATTAATCTGGGGAATTGGGTACTGGTTCTTGATTGTGATCTTGTTCAGGGATTTGTAATAAATACAAAGTTTCCATGTCCCACTGATACAGATTATTTTTGGGAATGATATGAATGATATTCTATATCCATCTGGATTAGGCATGAATGACTCTGACATCTGAATTTTTAAAGTCTGTAGGCACTTCCAACTCATGACATGGTTTTTTTTTTTTACTAAGGGTGTTTCCTCATAGAGTTGTATGTAAGGGTTGTGTTCTTGGGAAGCATCATTAGGAACCTTTCGACTTTGTACAATCACGATGAATGTATAATCTATTGGAATTGGTTTGTAGTGATATATTCTCTATCAATTTACCTCCACTGGTAGGTGCAAGGTACATTTTTAATTTCACTGATGATTTCTCTCATTTCACATGGGTCTCTTTCCTAAAGAATAAAATTACTGTCTTTGAGAAGGTCAAGTAATTTCGGTCCTTTTCTAAAAATAAATGTGGTTGACCCATTAAGTTATTGAGACTACAAAATGGTGGTGAGTATGTCAATCGACCATTTGAAGAATACCTACATTGATCTGGTATTGACTAGAAATGGTCAGTTCCTCACACACCTCAGCAAAATAGAGTTGCAGAATGAAAGAATAAGACATTAGTTGAAATGGATAGATGTCTTATGTAGGCTAAAGACCTACCTCCTCGCTTCTGGGATGATTCGGTGTATTGTGCCAATTACTTTCTCAATCACATCTCAACTCGAGTTGTTCCTTCCATGACTCATGTTCAACAATGGTATGGAAAGAAACCTTATGTTGGAAACCTTTGTGTGTTTGTATGTTTTGCATGGGATCACATTCCTCATGATTTTAAAAAGAAATTGGATGAAAAAATTCATTCGTGCATCATGATGGGATACTCTCAAGAGTTGAAATCCTACCAACTGTTTGATCATGTCCAATGAAATATTATTATCCGACGTGATGTCCATTTTGATGAGAAGTATTCAAGATTTAGGTTGTTGAATGCATCCTCTGGATTGTTGTAGGCTTCTCCCTTTGATGTTGTCTCAGACACTGGATCTCCTACTCCCCTCTTAAATCCTTCGACTGGTCCATCAAACTTTCTTCCTGTTTTGACTCAATCGTCGATCTCCAAGTCAACTAGTCCAACATATTTTGTTTCAAGTAGTCCACCATGTTGGATTACTGAGAGGGGGGGTGAATCATTAATAGAGAAATTTAATCATTTTTAACAATATAATGAAAGTGTTATATCAGTGTAGCATTATCATCCAATAATTGTAGAGTAAATAAACAATGAACAAATGAGAAATCATACTCATAGACAGTACACTAGTGTTTTTATGTGGAAACCCAAAGCAGGAGAAAACGACATAATTATTTTTCTTATATGTATTGAAGAATTTAATTCCTTGGAAGCACTAATTTCCTTTTTTTTCTAGTTCCAACTGGAAGGAAGCTCCAACTCCCCAATTCTATGGCTACAACTAGAAGGAGGCTACAACCCCCTAAGTTCTCCAACTACAACCAAAATGTGGCTACAACCACATGTCCTTTCCTCGTCCAACCGCCCTGACATAGAAGTAGAATGATGGAACCATTGTCACACTATCACTGTGATATATACTGTTGTAAACCTGTACCAATCAAACTGTACCAAAAAAACTGTACCAATAACCTGAACCATGCATCAACCATGCACCAGCCTATACCTCAACCTGTAATCAACCTATACTATAAAAAAGTGCATCAACCATGCACCAACCTGTACCAAACAACCTGTAATCAACCTATACCATTAAAAAGTGCATCAAACATGCACCAACCTGTACCTCAACCTATACCATGAACAAGTGCATCAACCATGCACCAAACCTGTATAAATAACATGTCACAACAATCTGTCCAAACAACTTATCACAAAAACCTATCTCATCAATATTATCAACCAAATTAGATCTAATCACGAAGATAAATCACCAATACAAATCTCAAATATGTGCATCAACCAAGCATAACATAACAACTCATAATCATCACCAAGATTAATATGTGATTCTAATAATATACCAATACAAGTATGCTAAATCATCCATAAACCATGTCTCAACAATACTACTAACAAGTGCCTCCAACCATGTACCAAGTAGGTACCAATCATGTATCAAATACTTATCAACTATGACTCATCAAGATGTACCAAAATCATCATCTATACACCTCATGTATGTGCCAACTCATCAACTACTTGTTTGAACCATGTACCCAACATGTACCTCAACCAAAAACCCTCATCAATTTCATCATCCAAATCTGATTTGTAACTATGTAATAGACCTGGTGTATAATATCACATGCATGCAAACCTTCCTTAAATTTAACAATAAGAGACTAGCATTTTAATCAAACTTTACTTTGGTCTCACATGACTAATTTTGGATTAGTCAACAACCCTAACTTGAAATAATCATAACTATGTACCTGTAATGAATAAAGATATAAAAATGGTACACAATGTTATTTAGTGTCTTTGATGCAATTCCTCCAGACTTCACTACTTGGAACCTCTCATAAAAGGAGTTATAGAAAAAATGGAATACCTTGTTGAATTATGGATTATTCTAGAGAGCGAACGTGTAGAGTGTGCCCCACATGAAATATTTGTTATATGGTTCTGAAAATTGTACACAGAATACTAAATATTGAATTCTAACCAATACATTTGGTCATACTTAATTTGGATATGTTATGAATACGTTATGGCGTTTTTACCCGAAACACATGTTTTAGACTAGTTTCAGGACTAGCCACAAACCCTATTTTCCAGGGCATGTAACTCCAAACATACAATGACCCACAAGATGAAATTTGTATCACAACTACTTAGATATGTTTCCTCAATGGCCTCTCAATTTCACAGTCTGAATCATTATATAAAAACAATTATTGCGAAAATATTGAAATGACCTGTAAGTAACATACCTTAGAAAGCATCATCAAAAGAATTTATCCTCCCTTGAATTTTTTTCTTATTTACTTCACCTTCCCTTTAAAATTAGGCTTAGATATCCTTTAATTACTTTATTCACCTGTAGATATTCAATATGCTCAATTTTAATTAAAATGAGAGAGCCTCGCCTCTTATTTATAATTCCATGTAGCTTCCTCAAGGGGTTACCTTTTAACCATCTTAACCCACTTTCTTTATTTTAGGGTTAACCATATTCTAACCACTTGTCAGCATAGTAATTTCTCCATTAACTTTATTATTTAAATAATTTATTTTGTATTCACTTTGACTTATAGTACACTCATCACTTCACTTTATTATCTACCTTCTAAAATCTCTTAAATCACTTTGACTACTTTGACCTTTTGGGGCTTC
Organism: Picea engelmannii; assembly: GCA_009831015.1. Taxonomy (NCBI): domain Eukaryota; kingdom Viridiplantae; phylum Streptophyta; class Pinopsida; order Pinales; family Pinaceae; genus Picea; species Picea engelmannii. Next base: position 1,744,571 of record ML779551.1, read on the forward strand.
TAGATGACTCATGAGGGTTCTCCAACTTCACATGACCATAACTCTCTAACTATGAGACGTTACACATACCAATGGAAATGGAATGACATGTACTAACCATCTAGAATATTCTTACCTGCAAATATATCAAAGCGCATACCATTATCCATCAAACAAACTTGGGTCAATTACCCAAACCTTTCTCCAACTTCACATGGCCATAACTCTCTAACCACGGGGAGTTATGTGATGTTTCACATACCACCAGAAATGGAATGACATGTACTATCCATATGAAATTTTATTACCTTTAAATATATCGAAACTCATACCATTATCCATCAAACCAACTCGGGTCCATTACCCAAACCATTGTGCTACTTAAATTCACTACCAGACTTTCTTCAAGGGTTGACATCAATGAAAACCAACCCAATTAATAAAAAATATCCCCCTTTGGCATTGATGGTAACACTCTGATGCAATAATGAATTCATGCCACTCATTCTCTTGCTTTACCTTTACCTTTGAATTTACCTTTTCATATGATAAATATCTCCCCCTTTGTCATCAATGGAAAATGTATATTTCCATCCAGGGTTGCTCCCCCTATCTAAATTGTCCTTGGGGATACTCCCCCTGACTGAAATCTTCCTGAAACTAATCTTCCAATATGAATTCTCATCTTTATGGTGCTTCCTTTTGTTTATATAATACATATAAGATACCATTCAAAAACATTCATTTTGGAGTAGAAATTACTTCGAGTCTCTGGCGAAGATACTCAAAGGCTTCTCTTGGAAGAGGTTTTGTAAAGATGTCTACCACTTATTCTTTTGTTCCCACATATTCAACTCTGATTTTATTCTCTGCAACCTATTCCCATAGAATGTGATACTTTATTGGAATGTGCTTCATCTTGGAGTGCATCACCGGGTTCTTTGAGATACTGATGTCACTTGTATTATCACAATAGATTGGAATGGGCTCATCATACTCAACTTGTATATCTGTCAGAGTTTATTCATCCATAGAACCTATGTACAACATGTTGTTACTGCAATATACTCTGCCTTGGCTGTAGATAAGGATACTGATGATTTTTTCTTTCTTAACCATGATACTAAACACTCACCCAAGTAGAGAATTGCTCCACTAGTTCTTTGTCGGTCATCAATGCAACCTAACCAATCTGCATCTCTGTAGGAAATAAGTGATATACACTTTCTTTTTGGATACCATAATCCAAACTCTGTTATTCCTTTGAGATATCTGAAAATCCTCTTCATTGCTAATACATGTGATTCCTTTGGTGCTACTTGAAATCGTGCCACCTGTCCAATTGCCTGCATTACATATGGTATGGATGTTGTCACATTTAGTAAGATACCAACAATTGACTTGTATTTCCTCTGGTCTGTAGAGTTTGAATCATCATCTTTTCTCAACTTACAACTGGTTTGCATAGGAGTGGTAACTGGTTTTCAATCTTCCATTCTGAACATATTTAGCATTTATCTTATATACTTAGTTTGAGAAATAAAAATTCCTTGGTTGCTTTGACATATTTGAAGACCCAGAAAGAAGGATAGTTATCCAAGTAATGACATTTAAAATGCATTATGCATATCCTTTGCAAATTTATGTATTAACGTGTCATCAATACTTCCAAAAATAATATCATCAACAAAAACTTCAATTAATAAAATACTCTCTTGAGTTACCTTAATGTATAGGTTTTTGTCTGCACTTCCTTTTCTGAACCCTGCCTATTGTAGATATTTATCCAGTCTAGAGTACCATGCTCTAGGAGTCTTTTTTATACCATACAAGGACTTCTTCAATTTACACACATAATCTGTGTTCTCTAACAACTGAAATCCTTCTGGTTGTTCAATGTAGACTTGTTCTTCAAGTTCCCCATTTAGAAATGATGATTTCACATCCATCTGATACACTTTAATATTCTTGGAGCATGCATAAGCTAGGAGTAATCAGATTGATTCCATTATAGAAAATGGAGAAAATGTCTCTTGAAAGTTGATTCCTTCAACCTCTGCATATCCTTTACATCCCAATCTAGCTTTGTTCCTTGTAACATGTGCATCTTCATTCAATTTATTTCTGAATACCCATTTTTTGCCAATCACATTATTATTATTTGGTCTTGGAACCAATTCCCAAGTGTCATTCTTCTCTATTTGATCTAATTATTCATCCATGACCTTACTCCAAAATTTATCCATGTTGTCCTCTTTAAAACTGTTTGATTCAATTGTAGATGAGAGTGCTAGGTGTGTTTTTTCTGGTGAACGAATTCTTCTTCTAGTCTCAACTCATGCATATTTGTTTCTGATAATCTGATCTGAAGGATGATTATTCTGAACTCATTTGCTAGGTGTCTTTGGAGGCACTTGTTGAACTTTTTCTTCTAATTTTGTTTGATCCTCTTCATCTTCCCCTTCTATGTCTTCTTCATCTTCTGCTTCTTCTTCGTAAAGTTGTTCCATTGATTCATTTTCTTCTTCCTTTAATTCTCATCCACCTATTTCATCAATTGTTACATTCATGTTTTCCACAACTTGGTTCAAACTCAAATTCTAACACTTGTATTCTTTATGTGTACTTGAGTAACCAACAAGTACTCCTTTGTCCACATGAGAGTCAAACTTTTCCATTCTGCCATCTTCTCTTTTGATGTAGCATTTGCTTCGAAATACTCTAAAGTGATTCATATTTTTTGGTCTTCCTTTCCATAGTTCATAGGGACTTTTGTCAGTGTTGTTTCTGAGCATTACTCTATTTTGAATGTGAACCATTGTATGCACATCATGTGTCAAAAAAATATCTGTCAATTTGGAATCCATTAACATTCTTCAAGCCATTTCCTGTATTGTCCTGTTCTTTAATTCAACAACTCCATTATGTTGGGGTGTCCTAGCAATGGATAATTTCTTTTTTATTCCATTCTTGTTGTAGTAGTCCATAAATTCCTTTGAAGTGAACTCTCCTCCATTATCATATCTCAAACATTTGATTTTTGAATCCATTTCATTTTCAACCATTTCCTTGTAGACCTTGAAGTTTTCAAAAGATTCTGACTTATTTCTAAGAAAGAAAAATGCAGTGATTCTTATATAATCATCAACTAATAACATAAATTATTTATCACCTTTTAAACCCTTTTTTGTAGTTGGTTCAACTAGATCAATATGCACAATTTTCAGTGGTCTTGTTATTGACTATTCTTTTGATTTAAACCTAGTCTTTGTTTGCTTTCCTTCTTGACAATGATTGCATAAAGTGTTGGTTGGTTTCATAATCTAGGGCATTTCTCTAACTGCTTCCTTTTTTCTGAATTTGACAAGGTTATCAAATTGTATGTGACCCATTCTTCTATTCCATTGCCAACTTTCATCTTCTTTTCCTAGACAACACTTTTCATTTCCAATTTCACTTAGTACATATATGTTGCTTGAAGTTCTTTCAGTTGTTACAATCAATTTTCCTGAACCTTATTTTCGTATCTCGCACTTTTATTAATTGAATGTAACTTTATGAACTTGGTCACATATTTGACTCACACTTAGATTATTATGATTCATATCTTCTACTAGTAGAACATTTTTTGCCTTGGTATTCTTGTTGCCAGTTCTGACTGTGCCTTTTCCAATGATTTTAGTTGAATCATCATTTTCGAAGGAGACTAATCCATCTCTTTCCTTTATTAATGTAAGAAACTTGTCTTTATCACCTTTCATGTGTTTTGAATAGCCATTGTCAACATACCAACCACTTTACTTCTGATTATCTTGTAGAGTGAGTATGCATTCTTCATTGCTATATTGACTCTTCTTTCTTATCCATGTTCTCTTTTGAGGTTCATGTCTCTGACTATTGTTGTTCTTTTGTGGTTCTCTAAGAGGAACTGTCATTCAGAAATCTTTGGCCATGTGTCCAAAGTTGTTACACTTGTAGCATTCCACTTCAGTGCTCGTTGATTCAAACATGTTGTAACTTTTTCTTTATGTTTCACTAGGCCTTCTTGGGTAACCCTTTTTTGTATTACTTTCAAATTTGTTTTTGTTCCTGCTGTTAGCTCTGCAATTCATATCTTTATGTCCAAAATTATTACATGCATAACATAAACCAAAAAATATAGTTTGATACCTAGGAGTTGCAGAATCTTCTGAATCCTTCTTCTTCCTGGGGCCTATATGTTGGTTGTTGACTCTAAAATATGAATCTTATCGAGGGAGGAGTGTCCCTATAATATTATGTGTAGATATTCCTACCCCTTTGATTGTTTCTACATAACTTTTTATATATGTTTCTTGCTCTATTGTTTTGGATCTTGATCCCTCTTTTTTCTAATTGTATGCAAGTCCAAACTTGTCATGATGAGGTTTTCGACTGTTGATAATATCATCCAAAAATTTTGAGTTGTTCTGCATAATTTTTCTTTTGAAGATCCTTTCTTAATGTGACAATCTCTACTTCCAAATTTCCAATGATCCTGTCTCTTTCTTGTAGGTATTCTTTGAGTGCTTCTTCAACTCTTTTATCTTCTTTTATCTGAACCTTCAAATTTGTGAGCATTTGTTCTAGTTCATGAGTGTCTTATTTCTTGTCTAGATCCTCTTGTAGCTTCTTGTTTTTATTCTTTTCTCTTCTTATAACATCTATGACACACAATAATTCTTCTTGGTAGTCAACTTCTGCCTCTTCATATTCTTCTTCGGCCTCTTCATATTCTTCTTCGATATCTTCTTTGTCAGAGTCCTATACTTCCATGAATAGAAATATTTATGTCTCACTTTCACTGAATTCATCTTCGTCTGATGATGAGATGTCTTCTTTGGTGCATAAGCTTTTATTGAAAACTTTCTTTGTTGTTATTTTTCCTTTATATGTTAGTTTTCTATTTGAGTAATCTTCATCATTCCTCTTATTTTTCTTATGAGGACATTTGTTAGAAAAATGACCAATACCATCACAATTAAAACAAATCAAAGGAAACTTACCTTTATATCCGTCATTGGTTCCCTTGTTCAATCTTCTGACAAAGTTGGTCATTTATTCATCATCTTCCGAGATGTCACTGTTGTTGATATGTTCTTTCTCTTTTTTCTTTCCCTTTTTATTTGACCTTTTGTATGCTTTGAAAGTTGCTTCTTTTATATCTATATTTTCCTATTCAGTTCTCATTTCATATGCTATGAATATTCCATGTAGTTCGTCCATGCTTATTGAGTCTAGATTTGCTCTTTCTTCTAGTGTTGATATCTTAGGATCAAATATCATAGGGAGAGATCTTAGTACATTTTGAATAATTACATATTCTTTAATTTCTTATCCCAATCCTATGATTGCATTTACATTTTTATCCACTCATAAGAAGTAACCTGCAATATTCTCATCTTCCTTCATATTTAGTTGTTCGAACTGACCTCTGTAAGTTTGAAGCTTTGCTGCTTTGACTTTTGAATCTCCTTCATAAATATATTGAATCTTGTCCCAAATCTCTTCAGTGGATTTACAATGTATAAATTTTGTGTAAACTGATTCACAAAGACCATTCAGAAGTGCATTTGTGGCTTTGTAATTATGTTTCCTGAGTTTTATTTCTCTTTCATTTGTCAACGAAAGTGATGGCTCTTTGTATCCATCTACAACTGATTTCCAAATTTCAAATCCATGTGCCTGTATATATGTTTTCATCTTTATGCTCCAAAATTCATACTTATGTCCATCAAACTGTGGTATTCCATTTTTATACATGTTGTTTCTCTCCATGATCTACCTTTCAATGGTTAAACTAATTTATGAAGGAAACTTCTTTGAAACCAATTGTTGGATTACTAAGAGTGGGGGTGAAACAATAAAAGAGTAATTTAATCCTTTTTAACCATATAATGCAAGTGTTATATCAGTGTGTCATTATCATCCAATAATTGCAGAGTAAATTAACAATGAACAAATGAGAAATCATACACAGTACACCAGTGTTTTTACGTGGTAACCCAAATATGGAGAAAACCACGGAATGATTTTTCTTATATGTCTTGAAGAATTACATTCATTGGAAGCACCAACTTCCTGTGTTTTCCAGCTGCAACTGGAAGGAGGCTCCGACCCTCTAGTTTCTCAGGCTACAACCTGAGGGAAGCTCCAACTCCCCAATTCTATGGCTACAACCAGAAGGAGGCTACAATTCCCTAAGTTCTCCGGCTACAACCGGAAGGTGGCTATAACCACCTGTCCTTTCCCTATCCAACCTCCCTGACGTATAAGTAGAATGATGGAACCACTGTCACACTATCACTGTGATATATACTATTGTAAACCTGTACCACTCAACCTGTACCAAACAACATGTACCAATAACTTGAACCATGCATCAACCATGCACCAACCTGTACCTCAACCTGTAATCAACATGTACCATAAACAAGTGCATCAACTGTGCACCAAACTGTACCAAACAACATGTAATCAACCTGTACCACAAACAAGTGCATCAATCATGCACCAACCTGTACCTCAACCTGTACCATGAACAAGTGCATAAACCATGCACCAAACCTATACAAATAATATGTCACAATAGCATGTCCAAAAAAACCTATCACAACAATTTGTCTCATCAATCTTATCAACCAAATCAGATCTACTCACCAATATCAATAAACAACACAACTCTCAAAGATGTGCATCAACCAAGAATAACATAAAAACTCATAATCATCACCAATATTAATATGTGCTTCTAATAATATACCAATACAAGTATGCTAAATCATCCATAAACCATATGTTAACAATGCTACTAACAAGTGCTTCCAACCATGTACCAAGTATGTACCAGTCATGTATCAACTACTCATTAACTATGACTCATCAAGATGTACCAATATAGTCAACTATCCACCTCATGTATGTGCCAACTCATCAAATACTTGTCTCAACCATGTACCCAACATGTACCTCAACCAAAATCCCTCATAAATTTCATCATCCAAATATGATATGTAACTATGTAATAGACCTGGCATATAAGATCACATACCTGCAAACCTTCATTAAATTTAACAACAAGAGACTAACATTTTCATCAAACTTTACTTTAGTCTCACATGACTAATTTTGGATTAGTCAACAACCCTAACTTGAAATAATCATAAATATGTAACTGTAATGAATAATGATCTAAAAATGGTACACAATGTTCTTCGGTGTATTTTATTCAATTCCTCTAGACTTCTCTTCTTGGAACCTCTCAGAAAAGGAATTATAGAAAAACTGGCATACCTTGTGTTGGGGTCCTATAATCATAGGTAACTTGATTCTTCAACTGTTTATTTGGCGTTTCTCCCGTGATGAAGACATCTGGCTTGTTGGGCTCGGTTGATTCCATTCCCCCCTCCATCCATTTCACTCGATCCTTCATCACCCTAATGCATCCTTCATCCACCTCTGCGCCACTCACTCCCTTCTCCATTTATCCCATTGGCTACATCTCGCCCACCACTCATCCCTGCATAAACAAGCTTAGGATAAAAAACATTAGGTTAGTAATAAATGGTTAGTGGCATTTTTTAATGCTAATTAGCATAATAATTTTAATATTAATTAAATTAGTGTAGTTAGATTAATAAACTAGGTTAGCCTAGTTAATAATAAATAAATTAATAATTAATTAATAATTAGTAATTAAGTTAGTTTGTTTAAATTAGTAATTAGGTTAGTATTTTAGAATTAAATATTAATTAACAAATTAAATATAAATATATAATAAAAATAAAATAACAATTAAAAAAAAAAACATAAATTAAATAAAAATAAAACATATAATAAGATAAATAATAAAATTAAACATAAAACATATAAATTAAACAAAAAAAGAAAAAGAAAAAATAATAATAAAAACAAAACAAAAAAATAAAAAACTTAAACTATCCTAAGTTTACACCCGCTTGCCCGCAGGGGTGTAGACCGATTGGCAAGTGTCGTGTAAATGGAAGGAAATATGTAAAAAGAGGTCTCAAGGTCGATTCTCACCCCAATTTACTTGTTCTCCATTCTTGAGGACTGACTGGAGCACCTGGGGGTATAGTAGTAACGAATGGGTATCGACCCCATCTCACGTGAGTACAAGAACCGCGAGTTGTCGATTCCCCCAGCATATAAAAAAAAGGAGTTTACACTCGCTTACCTTTTTCCATATAACTCCGATCCCCCCCCCCGCTATGTCATCCAACCAAAAGAGGGGTCCGATATCCAAAACCACCCAGGAAAAGTGTCACCATATGGTTAAATCGGA
>ML779552.1:0-10532 GCA_009831015.1 Picea engelmannii
CCAACACACTTGTACAACTTTCAGCAACACACGGCTTCGTCAATTGCAGGTGGCATCTAAGTTGGTTTGCTACTGTTACTTGTTGCACTTCCAAGTCCCATTAACCTATTTTGGTTATTAGTGGACACAAATACAATGTCATTTTCAATGTTCATGTACTATCATCTTATCTTATCATAACATTTTTTCTTGGTCTATGATTTCATTTTCATTCCATTTCAATTTAGGTTTCATTTTCCCACCTTTCCCTCTATTTCATGAACATAGCAACATCAAGTCTATCATAATTGAAATTTGAACTCAACACAAAATTGTTTTGTTCTAGAGTTCAATACACAAAGCTTCCAAAATTATGTAAACTTTGGCCACTATTTTTATTCCACAGCCACCCCCCTAGAAACTTATATTAAACAATAGGGGCTTTATAAAGATCACAATAATATATCAACAAACTAGCCCTGACTTCATGGAACCTTAGAAAGGCCCCAAGTTACCAAGATTCAAATACAAATATGGATCTGGATCTGCAGGTTTTTGAAAAGCCAGGATCCAAATACATCGAGGAAACAGTAGGTAGAAATAATATAAAATATTTTTATAATTTTTAAAAATAAAACTTCTATAAAAAGTTAATTATAGAATTATATAATTTACATATATAATCCTTACATAAAATAATTTACATATATAATACTTTTAATTATATAATTTACATATATAATACTTACATAAAATAATTGATGTATAATGCTTATAAATAATAAATAATCTAATACATTAATTATTTGTAAAGTTAATATATATACATTACAATTCTAGTTACTTAAGATTATACATATACATTAATAGCGTGTTGCTCCTTATATATGCATTAATTAATATTGATTGAACAAAGTTATATCAATAGCCCAAATCATTTAAATAACACGATACCTTACCTTTACTTTATAAGGTTAATCAACAGCACAATATAAGGTGGGTATTGCTCATTTAACTATATCGTGGCGCAAATATAACTATATAAAAAGGAAATCACAGTGCATTTATAACAATATAAATGCCGAAATTGTCTAAGTTCACTATTTTAAATAGCTCTATAGCATCCAACCATGTTGGAGAGACCGTCCATCCTTTTCAGCAAACCCTTGCAAAGCAATAAGCTCCCATCCATCGAATTGTTGTCACTGTCGTGTATTCCATTCTGATTATTCATGATTGTGATCATTGTAGAAGGCAAACCCGAAATCCAAGTGCTCCACAAACAAATGAGCAACGGTCAGGCCATTATTGCAGCAAATTTTTGCAATTTTTGAACCCTCTTGATGTTTGGAGTGGATCCCAGCCGGATCCTGATCCAGATCCATACAAATCTGGGGATCCAGGGATCCATCCCCCAGGGTGGACAGATCCGGTAACAGAGAGAGAAAAGCCCCTCATAGTAAACTTGAGGGGAGAAAAAAACAATAAACATTCTAGGCATCAGAATTAGTTCAAAAGAATCCTTGATGTCAAGGATAAAACCTTGTCACCAGTATTAACAGGACAAAGAAATGAATGTGATTATTAATAAATATTCAGAAAAAATCTGTAAAACATGTTACTTTTGACAATAAATTTCAATAGATAAAAAATATCTTCTTCCTCCCTTTATAAATATGCAGAAGCCTTTGCAACTAGAACATTTCTTCAGAAAACTTTGCATAGATGTAAAGATGAAGACTGAAACACAGATAATGCTTCTATTTATTTAGACAACTTTGCAACTGATTAGCACACACAACTGTCTTCCTTAGTTAAAGATTTAGAATAAAGCCAACACTAAAGATTCTTTAAAGAAGATGATGAAAATTTCGACAAAATCATTCATGACCTTTTGAGCTAATATAGAAGCCAGCCACCTAGAAAAGTGATGGAAGAGCAAGATTATGAAAAAGGAATCATAAATTCTATCAATACAAGAACAGAGCCTACAGATATTATTGGCAATGGACTAATCCCTCTAGAATAAGAAGTGTGTCAAGTGACCATATGAATTCTTGATGACTAAGTTGCATGGAAACAGTTCTGGATACAGATCCACCAGATTTTTTGAAAATCAGGATCCACATACAGGGAAACAGCATATATGAAAGCCTGAACCTGAAACATAGAAAATTCAGATCTCTAAATATATTTCATTCCAAATAGCTCTCACAAACACAGAAATGCAGATTGCCATGAAAAACTCGGGCTTGATTTTTTTAGGATAGAGGGAGAGGCTATTTTATAGGCAAAAGTTGAGATTTTCGGAGAAGGTGGGCCAGGGGGGGGGCACACTTCGCCTTTCTTTATTTTGTATTGTGTCTTTTTATGTGCTTAAAAAAATGCCTTTTTTTGGAAAATACATCAGCTTGACATTTCTGGCATGGAAATGTACGTATCCCAAACAGTCCTCCAGTGCTTCCAAACTGGAAACGTAACCCGAGCAGATCAAGGATCAGTGGAAACATGGTTCCTGGATCCTCCACAAGAAGATCTGGTTACATGGCTTGACAACAATGCCAAGAAAGAACTAAGTTAAAACAAGGAATGGGCAAAAGCAAATCGTTCTGAGAAAAGAGGATCTATTCAAAAATCAAGTGACTGGTTATCAGCCTCGATGAAAAAAAAGGAACTTGCTGAGAAAAATATGGAAGGACATTAAAAAAACTATAATGCCTTATCATTCGAAAGAATAAACCCCAACTCATATTGCAAAAATCGTAATATCATCAGAAGACCAATTATGTACCTCAAAAGGTCAAACAATCAATCAATCTATTTAAATTATCATGTCACGAAGAATTAATATTAACAATATTCTTAGTCCGTCGGGGTCTAGTGGTTGAGAGAGGGCGTCTCAATCTATTTAAATTATCATGTCACTAAGAATTAATATTAACAATACTTGTAGTCCGCCGGGGTCTAGTGGTTGAGAGGGCATCACCACGATAACGACCCGGGTTCAAACCCCAGCCAACATATGGCAGTAAGCACCAATCAATGTCCAAAGATGCCCGAGTTTGATGGCCCCCATGTTGATGTGGATTTACTGCAATAATGCACCGTTGGGGTTATATATATATATATATATATATATATATATATATATATATATATATATATAGTGAGCACCAATCAATGTTCAAAGATGCAAGAGTTTGACGGCCGCCACGTTAATGTGGATTTACTGCAATAATTCACAGTTGAGGTTGAAAGCTCCCCACAATCAAGACAAGAAAAGGCCGTTTTACCCTTCCCATATAAATATAAATAAATAAATATATATATATATATATATATATATATATATATATATAGTGAGTAGTTATTATGAAGGATCACAATGATAGAGGTAAAGATACAAGAAGAGCATAAATTAGTGTCCCCTATTGTACTATTCATCAAGTTTGGGAACTGGTATTTTTTTATCTTACTGGTTCAATCATTAAATTTACCTAAAAGATTGCTTGGATCTGCTCAATAATAAGAGTCGGTACACTACATATAAATGTTAAGACCCGCTATCTAGTGGTTGAGACAGGGCACCGCCACAATAAAGACACAGGTTCAAACTTCAAACCCAGCCAGCATAGAGCCCCAATCGATGTTCAAATATGCCTGAGTTTGACAGCACCCATGATAAGGTGAATTTACTTCAATAATGCATAGTTTGGGTAGAAAGCTCCCCACAATCAACAAAAAGCTACCGTGTGTGTGTAGCTACTTATAGTGAATAGATATTTTGAAGGATCATAACTATTCGGATAAAGATACAAGAAGAGCATATATTCTTGTCCCCTATTGTACTATTCATCAAGTTTTGGTAATTAGTATTTATTTTATCTTACTGGTTCAATCATTAAATTTTACCTAGAAGATTGTTTGGATCTGCTCAATAATAAGAGTTGTATACACTGCATATCATGAAGAATAACATACTTCTAAATGTTAAGAGCTGCTATCTAGAACAGGATGAAACCACCATGTTATCAGAAGTGTACCATAACAATTTCCAATGAAAAATCCATAGCTACAACAAATCATACTCATCATTCAACATGCAATTGCCACCAATACCTTTCATATGATACTAAACATAGAAGTGGTGTTAATTCCAAGAATGATGGGATGCCAACTTCATTTACATTTTGAAGCATTTTAGAAAGGGAAAGCATGTTATATACCTCAAACATAATCCAACCAGTTTGATTGTTGATAATATTTACTTCGCAAATAGGTATTAGGGAGAGGTCATATCTATTAGTGAATAGGTATAAAGACAATGTAAATATGCCTCCAAGTTATCACGGGATTCATCTCATTTTATATCATTATTCTTCTATTCTTGCATACTGTTKTACACCTTTAAATAGCACCCCACCTGGTAAGTTTCCACTTCAAAACATAACACTCAAGATAATGATTGCTGTAGTTTCTTAGATTGAGGGTGTTGTCAAAGTGATAAAAAAGGCACACTTCCCTACTTCGTGCTAATTTTAATTAAACTTCCACTCGACACATATCTAGAATAGGAATTTATCACTTCACAACATAAAAAACTGAGAGAATAATGATTTACATGGAGTTGCTTATAAGAGGAGAAGACAATAACATAACAAAGAGTTTGTATACAAACCTAAAAACTTATCGTGTGTGTGTATACAAAAAGTTCATATACAAACCTTATCAGTCAAAAACTTATCCCTTGGGTGTGTGTGTGGGTAGAGAGAGAGAGAGAGAGAGAGAGATGGAATTCATATACAAAGTTCAAACCCAAAAACTTATCATGTGCAACTATATATATATAATTTCAGTGAACTGATAAATAAGATAATTCCTCAAAAAAGCTAAAATGACATCAAACAATTTAAAGACTTCTTTTTATTGAAAGACATTCAGAAAGACATTCATTTAAGGGTCATGAGCATAGAATCAACAKRCAAGAATATATGTCATTGTCACTGCCAATAACCAAAAAGAACCTTGCAAACATCCAATGTAGGATTCATCATAAGTAAAAAGAGCTATACTGGATTACAAAAACTTTTATTGGAAACTATCCATGTAACCATATGCATAAGAATATCAAGAACTCATCACAAAAAAGGACGGATGGTACTATATAACTTACCTCCTCCTCCTGCAATCTTCTAAGTGCCTCCTCCTGTTGACGCTTTTCTTCAGCAGCAGCAGCTTCTCTTGCCACCTCCTCTTCCATGCGTTGGGCCTCAGCTTTCTCCCTATCTGCTTGTAATGATGCAAGATACTCATCATCCTGCAAAATGGAAAACATGTAAATTCTCACAAAAGTGCATCTAACATTCTTGCTCAACATTGTACAAAGAAATAAATGTCAGATTTACTTGCTGTTCACGGAGCAGTCTCTCTGCTTCCAGAGTAGGAGATGGTGGCTGAGGAATCCGCCTCCTGTATGGTTCTGTAACTCCAATATTAGAATCATTCTGGAAGACACATTGACCTGGATATGAAAAATGGTAGGGAGCCTCACCTGGAATCCCACCAAAGAGGGCAGCCTCGAGCATAACTGCCTCATCATGTTCCTGAGAAGATATTCCCCACTTGAACCAAAATGCAAAGGGAACAAAACAAATAGTTCAAGTTAGGCACCACATGCATCCTTCTCTAGAATCAGAAACTAGTTTCCACTGACAAAACAAATTGTACCGAAAATGCAAGTTTATTAGCTACTCTAAATTATTTTTCACTATCAATTTTTGTTTCAAACTATACCTTCATCTTACCTCATGGAAGGGATCACCATTGAGCTGAGGAGCACCAGTAATACTGTGTGGCCCAGAACTGGATGGTGGACTGTCTAAATCTTGACCTGGGTGTGTGGCAGCCTCTGCAGTGCCTGACACAGTGCGCCTTATTGATCTGTGCCTAAGCAAAGGCTGCTCTTCTGGTTCTTCCGTCTCATCAGGTATATTAACAACATCAAGGTGTTGGTGTGGGTCCTCCACATCCATTTTTTCTTGACTAGATGTACCAATATTACTTGAACTGGGTCCTTGCCTGGAAAGAGCAAAAAAGGCACTAGAAGATTAACATGAGTTCCCAATGAGTAAAGGTAATCATAATAAGAGAACAAGAAATAAGTTTCACAATTATAAGAAGTTCTGATGAATTGCATCCTATGCCTCCACCTTCTTCCCATGTTCGGTCTCTCTCTTTCGAGAAGGTTACCATAATCCTCGTTCTGTTYACCACTTCCTGGTACCCCCTCAAGTTCCCTCCAAGCCTTTTCTTGTTGTGCTGTCTGTTCCTCAATAGAAACATATTAAATTAATAATCAATATGAATACAAATGTTTAGCTAAAACATTACATACGAATAAWAAATAAATAAAATAAAAAACACAATAGGTAAATACCTTTATGGACAGTGATACTGCCCGTGCAAAATCATCATCGTCTGATATGGGAGTAATTCGATCAACTCCAGAACCAAGCTGATCCTAAAACACATGCCAAAACAAAACCATATATTCTGAAAATCCACGGACCACAACCAGTAACCATAGTTATAATCACAAAAYCCAAGCCTTTTAGCAAATACTTCAAAAAATCATAATAGTATCAATACCAAAAAGAACATACATTAGTTAGACCATGCTGCTGCCTCATGTTTGCTTCCTCAGCTTCCCTTTTTGATGCCTCGATTGCAGCTCGCAGCATTTCCTCTTCTATAGCATTTCCTTCTTCAATGGCTGCAATAGGTTCTTCAGCCACTTGTGGAGCACTTGGTATAGGTTCTCTACCATGAGGATATGAAGTAGAGTAGTAACCACCTCTTGAATTTGAACCTGATCTGAAAGTGGAAGATGCAGTACTTGGAAGCTCGTCATCATCATCAAATATCACTGTCCCTCTAACTTCCGGCCCTTGTGCATGAACACTAGCAGACACCTCCTCAATGGCAGGAGCAGAATTTTCATCTGCTACTTGACCCTCCTCATCCTTAGACTCAATTGGAATATTTCTCACATTTCTTGGATGAGAAACAATTGAATTCCTGAAAGGCATACGAGATGTACTTCTCCCATCAAATATAGGACTACTCATAAGTCCTCGGTTTATTGGTCCAAATGTAGGAAAACTTGTAGCAATAGAAGGGAAAGGCTCAACTGGGTATCGAACTTCCATTTCAGCTGGTTCATTCTCTTCCATCCAATCAGGTTGGGGACCCTCATCACGTTCTGGTCGTGGTCTGAACAAAAGAAAGGAAGAATCAGTTTCACAGACTAGATACCAAGTACTATTTGCATTATAAGCTCAGATACATTCCTAAGATTCTAAATGAACCGACTTTGTAAACCAACACGATAGAAAGGCTGAAATGCATGCAGGTAGTCATGAATTACATACAGAACATGTTCTCCTTCATTGAAATAGGCATTTACAGCTTCATTAAGATCTCCCGCATATGCCTGAAAATAAAGTAGTCAATCAATCAGAAACTCTCTAAAATGAGAGGATCGGAATCAAGAAATAGACAATGACAAGTTCGATCTATCAGTAATCCTGCCCACTTAATAATAAAAAACAAGAAGCACATCTGAAGACTTAAATCAAAAACACAGAAACAAAATAAGCTTTGAAAAACAAAAGTTGTATATTTGGGTAATGCATACGGAATATGGAGCATATAAGAGAACTCCAAATATATACGCCATCAAACTCAGAATGTGGCATGAATTTCCAGAAATTTCTTGAAAGAACTAACTTACTTATAACCAATGCATATAAAACCTTTGAAATAACACTTGACCTAGAAGATTTCAATATAATATTCTGTAAATAATAAAAGAATTCAATAAGAACAATTGAAATACAAAAATCAATAATAAATTAATCCAAACTGAAACAATAAAGTAAAGCTTAGCATATTTTCTGGCCTGGACCAGCCTTGGAAAAGGTTGTAAATTGATGGAATGTACAAATTAAGAGAATATGTTCCGTCATTTTATTTCTCTCCATTGTTCTTTTTATTTGTAATTACTAGAACTTCAACTGAACTTACCCATAAAGAATTTGCATGGAATGGAGAAGATTAACTCTTCAATTTAATTTTATATCCTCAGGATTGAAACTTCTTTTGAAACTATACACCAAAACCCGAAAAGATACTTTGCTCATAATTGATTGATATAAAGTTTAAACACAAATATGCCATTAACAAATATATATAAAGTAATGAGATAAAAGAAAAGGATATAAATGGCCACTTGGACGGGAAATCTCCAATACACTTCGCGGAGGTGACCTCAAAATGAGTTCACATATATCAACATACATGTGATGTCATAGTTGAAGAGTGGAATAAAGAAAGAACACACTGGATGTGGGACAAATAGTGTGGCCCTTACATATCATGGTAAAAAGAAAAGAAAGAAATAATTCTATATAAGGAGAAGAGAGTAATAGTGAGGGTAGATACATAACATGCCCCACTCTTTGGGCTAGCTCTAGTGGTTGAGTGCTTTGCACTTCATGCATGAAGTCTCAAGGTCGATCCCTCAGGCTGGTTGCCTCTATTGCGTGCCTCATTCAATGTCCCTGTTGGGTTACACGCCATAATGAGCATCGACAAGTTTACCCTGTGTACCATCTCTAAAATGCGAGCGAGTGCCCAAGGGTTTCCTCACAAAGTTTTCCTTACAAAAAAACATTATGCCCTCTTTGAAAAAGCTTTTCCCTCAAAGCTTTGGTTATCCTAGGTATACTTCTGAATGAAATCCTTTGCTTCATGCAACATCATCAAAAGGAAGATCCTTTCATTTGATCAAATACTCGATGAAGATCTTGTGACATAACTGCTAGCTTCGAGTATTTATCATCAATTCTAGCTCCAAAGCAAGTTTTGCATTCTTCATTTAACTTGGACAATGTTGTCTAAATTGTAAATGTGTTTCCCAATAAGCTTTTTCAAACAAGAGACATGGAAGACATTAAGAATTTATAAAGATGTTGACTATCAAGGCATGTGCAATCTCCCCAATTTTGTGGACAATCTTGTAGAGTCCATAGAACTTGGGGAATAACCTTTAGCTTATGTTTGTTCTTTGCGAACAATCGTTTGTAAGGTTTGTTGGATTTAGGGTAAAATTGCAGAACAGTAGTCTCTTTTAAATTTCAATGATTAAAACAATTAGATCTGTTACTCAATCAGAGATAGGACACATAGAAAGTAGATCTATGAAGGACAACAACTTCTGATCACATATTAACATAAACTCAGATCTAAAGTAGTAATGAACAGATCTGAATACAATAGTAGATCTATAAAGGACAGTAACAACTTCTGATCACATATTAACATAAACTCAGATCTAAGGAGAAAGTACTCAGATCTAATGTAGCAGTAAACAGATCTGAAAACTTCAATAAATCTAAATGACTAAACACAGATTTCTGATCTAACTATTTAGTCCAATCATTTCATCATTGAATAACTTATAACTTCAAACATTTCTTCAGATCTACTAGGTTAGACAGTTCTATAATAAAATCAAACCAGATCTAGAAGAGATGAGCAAGATACATACCTGGTACTGCAACCTTACCTTGAAGATGGTATATTAACCACAAGAGGTGTAGGGCCAGTTTAGTATGCTCAGACAAAGGTTCAGTTCATGGATCTATAGTGGATCTTAATGCCATAGAATGAAGGAACTTTTCTTGCCACCAAGCACAAGGGCCACAGGGAGAAAACACAAACCCAACAGAGGTAAACAAATACCCAAACCCTCACACAGTGAAACCCTTACCCAAGAGCCTTAGATCTGAAAACTGGACTGTGTATAAACCCTTGTCTCAGCAGAGAGCAGAACTGAACTGTTAGGTGTGTTTCAGCAAATGGCACCCCTTCAAGATTACCCTAGCAAGAGGGCTGCAGATCTCTCCACACAGCAGACAGAGATGAAAGGGGGGCCGAAACCCTTAAGGTCTGTTCACATAACAGGGCCGTAACCTCAAGGGTTTCACTCAATGAAAGGCTAAGGGAGCTACACAATGCTCACACACTGAAACACAATACCCAACCAGCAAATACAAAGGGGGCTGCACTCACACCTGCAGCAAACACAATAGAGACCGCAGCTATACCTACAGCAGACACAATGGAGGCCACATCTAGCATACACTTCAACAGCAGTCAAAGAAAAGGGGCCAGATCTGAACAGGAGGCCGCATCCACATCCACAACACAAAGGGGGCCTCTGCTACAGCAAACACAAGAGAAGGCTGCCGCTAAACAAGAGGAGGCTCCAGCAATCACAAGGAGGAGGCTGCCGCTGTACAAGAGGAGGCTACAGCAGATCAAGATAAGGCTGCCGCTGTACAAAAAGGAGGCCACATCTAGCATACACTTCAACAGCAGTCAAAGAAAAGGGGCCAGATCTGAACAGGAGGCCGCATCCACATCCACAACACAAAGGGGGCCTCTGCTACAGCAAACACAAGAGAAGGCTGCCGCTAAACAAGAGGAGG
>ML779552.1:55922-111362 GCA_009831015.1 Picea engelmannii
AAATAATGAAGCAAAAGCTCACGCAAACCTACAAGGGGTAATGGTGCTTTTGGACCAAGGTATTCACGAAACTGTCGTTATAGGTGATTCAACCATCATCATAAGGTCACTCTTAAGAGGCAAGGGTATGAAACTAGTCGATTCAGTAGTAGTTTAAGGCCAATTTGTTATGGACCGAGCATTTTCGGTTTGGAACCCTGAATCAGACCAATATGGCCTCGAAACCCGTTGGACCTACCAATTTTTCCAATTCTTGTCCTATTTGATAACACTGGTTCCAGGAGAGTGCAAAGCCCCAAGGTGATTTGGAAAGAAAGGTGAGACCCTCGTACTTGTTCATTGTCATTGTTGTTATTATATCCAAGGAAAAACTTGAGGGATTAAAAAAGAAATCCATCAATATGAGAAAGATGTTGTAGAGACTCTGGGTATGGCCACAGGCTCAACCCTACAATTGGAAAAGGGGAAAAATACCACTAACCTTTAGAATTCAAAAGCCCACTTAGTCAAGGGCAAGCATGCATTAGAAGTAGGAGGGCACTTACTCAGTCTTAGGGACTGAGAAAAGGAATCATAGACATCCCTAATCATCTTGCAAGGTAAGCAGTCTGTGTTCTCATTATCTTATCTTATGCAAGAATCTATTAAGATTATTTGTACATTATAAATTCAATGAACTGCATCATGATCCCTAATAAAGAGATTCTAAGGCTTTTTGAGGTACATCATTGTTAAAACTTTATATGAATAAATTTTGCAAGATACATACTACATATTAATAAATAACAAAAATGTAAAGTCCCAATTACCAGATAAAAAAAACTTTAAACTTTAAATTACTTTTGCAAAGATATATTTGAAACAATTGAAAACATAAAAAGAAAATTCCAAAATACATATCTCAGGGAAAGCATTGATTGAGCACTTCCCTTCATTCCAAGGATGATACCTGAGGTAAACTAGATTCTTCAAGGCTCAAGTCCAATACAACAATATATTCATTTAAGAGCTCAACATGTCACTTACAGAATTGATCCTAGGTTGAGTGGATAACACTCCTCTTAACCACTCGGGCTAGACCCAATTGACAATTGAAAACACAATTACAACAATATGCATCACAAAAGATTCAAATGACCAAGCCATAGATTTAAGGGATCACGAGACTAGTAATGATTCTTGAAATTGGAACATTTGCATTAATGTGTGAATCCCTCCATAAAGAAAATAAAGAAAACAAAAAGAATTGAGAAGTCTAACCTTAACTATTGGCAGATATTAACTAGCTGAAAACAAGCCTTGAGATCTTTGCCCATTCATGAAAAAATGAAAAATCACTACTAGTAATATGTATGAGATGACACTATTCAAGCAATTAAGATAAAATAAACATAAATTTACTAAAGAAACGAAAATCTCACCAGCTCTGTCAAACAGAAAAAATATACACTTCGGCACTTAATGCATGGTTTGATGACACCAGACGTTCATGAACAAGAACATGGACCCTTAAATCTCCTAAATCTACTCAATATTCATAAGATTTCGGGTCAAATGTCAAGTGATCATTGGTGGTACTTCAACACTCATAGGTCATTTGACATAAGAGCAATTACCTCACAAAGCATGAGCTAAGTTTCTCTCTAGCTTTGGTATTTTTTCAAAAGAATCTCAAAATTCATCCTTCAAAAAAGAACCAGATCGTTTAACTATTATGCCAACCATAAGACTGCACAATCAAATTTTGGCATAGTCAGCAGACGGTCCCTGTCACGTCAATAAATATGTAATAGTACCACCTACAGTAATAAACATGACTGGGGAAAATATATTTTGAGTAGCATATGTTTCAGTGAAGCTCTTAGCACAATGATAACTATATCTGACTGCACTCTTTTTCCACAGTTAACGACATTTTATGAAAATTGTACTTACATCAATTTGAATAACCAAAGAGCTCTATTGACCACAATAGAATTGGTTTTGAACAGTCTAAACATAAGAATCAGGTTTTAGGTTGCCCAATTGGTTTAAAACTTTAATCTTACGAACCTATATAAACCTAAGTTTTATGAAATATTCTGAGACGCCCCAAAATGATAAACCAAAAAAGAAAACAGCATGAAAGTAATAACTACATCATCAAGAATAGCAGATGATCTCATTTATACTTCATGAGACATGCAACTATGAGAATTGGGCCACATAATTTGATGTGGAGAAATCTGAAGCCTGTGTTACTAGAAACAAGACCAGGAGACCTGTTTCTTGTTCTATTCCTGTTCCCATTCCCACTTCCATCTTGAGACAACATCGTACAATACTAATCATTTTCAAATGCATAAAATATGCCCCATGGAGGTTCATGGTTCTTATCCTCCTAAAATCTCCAGCCCCATTTCCCACTCAGTTACTTGTCTCTGGTAACATACTGAAATCGATTGCTGACCATCAACTGAAATCCTAGATACTCATTATTTTATAGTATTTTCAAATATAAACCATGAATTTCGAAGTCCAAACAATTAGCTCCAGATCAACATCTGATCAGTTCAATGTCAAATATTATCTAAAGTTATAGTTAAACAGACAACACATTGAAATTTTTTAAAGGATGTTCAAGAAACAGATATATAAACATCAAAGACAGTAAGACAGTAAGTAGAGGAGAAAAAAGGTACAAATACATCTTTGAAACACAGAAGAGACCTAACTTGAAAAAAACAAGCCAGCAACCTTGCAAGAGTGAGTGGACAAAGCTGAAGAGGGAGGAGTTCAGATTGTAGTTTATGATTGCAGGAACAAGAAAGAAAGATATTAAGGGGTTCAATGATGGAAACCTGCTAAACAATAAAGTCAGACAAAGCAGCCAATAGCAGTTAATCACATTCTAGGTTCTGGCATTTGTTTGGTCCAACCTCCAGGATCATACCAGAACTTGCTTCAGCAACATAAATTTAAAATGTCTGTATGTTTCGATCCTTGAACACAATATAATAGGCGTCAAGACCCATAGAAATCTTGCCACTAGAAACCCGAAAGATGTATTTTACATCTTTCCTCGCAGGTCCTTTTGGAGTTGTGCATCTCAATCAATCCCATTCACCCATGCCTACTTGTGTATCTCAAACCATCTAACCCACCCATGCCTACCTTGTCATCAAATAAGAGGCTTGTGTTTATCTGAAAAGTTCTCTCTGTTCTGGTATATATTTAAATGGTCCAATGTACTTGTGCCTTCCTTATTCACCAATTGAAGAGTTCTGTATATATAGTATATACTATATTCACACCACAATTTTCCAAGGTAATGACTTGAAAATAAAAAGATCCACTCATTAAATACGGAAAAATCACCAATTGCTCAAAAATCAGCCCAAGTTTGATGGCGTTTTTGGATATATTCTTCTGCTTTCCTTCCTCGGATGAGTAATAAAACTTTAATTAATCATGATTTGCCTGTGATTATGGGCTGCAATTGCAAGCAGATGAGATAATACAAAGATCTCCATCTGTGTTTCAACATAAACAGAACAAAAAGGATTTTAATAGAAAGAAACCTTGGATTACCAGTTTGTCTAACAAAGATTAAATCTTAAATTATTTGCAGTCAATAGGTAATTTCTGTCTTCCACATTCTATACAATTACATTTCTTAACAAAAACAAATTTTGAATTTTCGGAGTGAAACAAATTTCAGATGTTATTGATCTCCAGAATATTAATACTGAACATTTCTTGGAATTTGTTATCGCGCAGATGTCTCATCATACACCAGAATAGTTAATCATCTTTTCAGCAAAACTGTTTACCATAACAAAGAAATCAAATCTTTGGGCATGCATACCTTGACGCAGAAAATCGTGATTGAAAATTTAAAGCTCTGATCATATTATATGTACATTTTACCATTTTGGACTATGAACCTGATCACTTGTTTTAAATAAGTTAATAATTTATAGTCTTGTAACTTTTGTTGTATTTTTTGATAATTATGGAATAATGGATGGTCATTGATATGCATCATGTTTAAGTTTTAAAATTCCTCGTTAGTTCTTTTTGGGAATTTTGAATATATTTTAGATTTTTCTTTTGAAAATTTTCAGAACTAGTTAATATTTTTGGTCTTTCCCCCTTTGCCGTTTCATGGAAACTCCTGTATGACCATATCCCCACCCCCCATTCCAGAAACTCCTGCAGCATGGGGGGGGTGTTTGTTTCACCTTCTTCTATGTCTCTGAAGACATAATTCCACCCCTTCTTTAACGCTCAAGGGATGGGAAAATGCTAAGCATCTGTTCTTTTGAATCCCTGATCAAAATTGAATGTACATATATTTATTTTAAGACCACATTAGGCCTTCCATCCTCCACAAGTTCTCCTCTTTACAGGGCCTTCACATTAGATTATGAGAAACATATGATGTAGGGCATTTCTATGATTTGACCTCTTTGATTGGTTCCTTGTTCTACAAAAATCCTGGAAATGCCTCTTTCATGAATTCGATCGCCCTTATTTCAGTCTTGTGTACATTTTTTGATGGTCAAGAACATAGGAAAACATTGCGAAGGATTTTGAAATGAATTTAATATCCTTACTATTGCAGAAAGTACCACAATGATTATCAACATAAAGTATTATTACCATGGCAAAACCAACCATGAGTAGCCCAATAGGGTCTTCTCCTACTAAACATTGTTCCATATTTTCAATGTATACTCTATTCCATGCAAGACACGGAATATAGCCACACTTTGCTCCTTTGTTGCGCTTGAATGATTCCTTTTATTCTCAACCTTTTGGTATAGTTAGAGCAATGTTATTGTCAAAACTTTAGGGGATCCAATCTCATAGTTGACGTGGACCAATGTCAAAGGGTTTTATGAAATCTGCACAGCATGGCAATTTAATTAGCCAAAAAGAAGAATATCAGTTTATTTGTGTGCCAACGCATTCTTCAACTAGCATCCATTTCACAACAAGGTGAATAGTTGTCTAATAGCTTTGTCGAAACATTATTGCCCTTTCCTCCTTTTTCTTTTGGATGGTATCTTTCCTTCAGAAAGTCTAGATCTTTGGGCATTCTACATCCAATAGGGATCATTATCCCTACCTAGCATGTTGTTCGTTAAAGGCCATTGCCTCAACCGGCCCTCCAAGTTGGCCCCATTGTTTGTCTCAAAGACATCTCAGCTACTCCGGTTCATTGCCATCTCTCTAGACCATCTCCCCCCCTTCAAGTACTCCCTTGACGTGCCAAGTCACCTCCTATCGTCTAAGCATGCCCTGAAACAGCAATCGAAGAGAACCTCTACAAATAGTACATTCAGCGCACCTAGACGGCAACACCTAAGGACCTTAAGCCCATAGTTGGCTTTCTACTCAAAGCAATTCTTGAGACGAGGAATGCCATGATCATCGAACCTTAATATACATGCAAACACCTAATGCATGCTCTCTAGGTCTCCCTTGGACAATTTCAAGTGGCCTCTCACAGACTCCAAATCAATACCAACCACAACATCCCGCACACAAGATTTGTCAATTGGGTCACTTACACAATATGGAGGAACATTTCGTTTTTTCATGCCCCTCCTACTATGACATCCATGGGGATTTACTATAGATTATTATGAAACCTTGTTGGCTCCTTTTCTACCTTCTTCTGCTACCCAACCAATGTTGCCTTGATCTCTACATGAGAGAAGTACTTAGACAAAGATCTTGAGCTCTTTGTACCTCACCCCAATTGGAGACCAAGCAGATCACACTTTCCTTCCAGGGTGTCCCATCTAATCGAGGCAACAAGCAATAGACAAAGGCCCCATTGTTTGTCTCAACGACATCTCATCTACTTCGGTTCATTGCCATCTCTCTAGACCATCTCCCCCCCTTCAAGAACTCCCTTGACGTGCCAAGTCACATCCTATCATCTAAGCATGCCCTGAAACGACAATCCAAGAGAACCTCTACCAAAAGTGCCTTCAACGCACCTAAACAACACCACCTAAGGACCTTAGCCCGAAGTTGGCTTTCTACTCAAAGAAATTCTTGAGATGAGAAATGCCATGATCATCAAACCTTAATATACATGCAAACACTTGATGCACGCTCTCTAGGTCTCACTTGGACAATTKCACGTGGCCTCTCGCAGACTCCAAATCAATACCAACCACCACACATCCCACACACAAGATTTGTCAATTGGGACACTTACACAATGTGGCGGAACATTTCATTTTTTGATGCCCCTCCTACTATGAGATCCATGGGGGGGKTTTACTATCACTTATTCTGAAACCTCGCTAGCTCCTTTTCTACCTCCTTCTGCTACCCAACCAATGGTGCCTTACTCTCTACATGTGAGAAGTACTTGGACAAAGATCTTGAGCTCTTTGTACCTCGCCCCAATTGGAGACCTTCAAGCAGATCACATTTTACTTCCTAGGTGTCCCATCTAATCGAGGCAACAAGCAACAAACAGAGGCTCATGGATCTTCAAATGGACCTCAAGATGATCCTTTAGATTCCAAATTGGTGACGCTTTGACTCTCAGGTCGACCACCTCCCCCAATGATCAATCGATCTCCACAAGACCTTTGAGGAGCTATTGTTCAAAGCCACATGTTACACACCACCAAACTTACAAATAATCTAGCCGACAACTCAACTCTGGACAACTCTGAGGAAGGGAACACCCTCCACATAAGCATAGCCAAGATTCCATCGGGATGTTCCCCTCCACAACCTTGAATGTTAGGAGAGTTGAGCTCCCTCACTCCCCTAGGATCATGCAACCAAGCCCCCTAAAGCTAATCACACCCAAGATGGTATCATACGCAAACGCATCGACAATTTCACAATCACTAATGACTATAATGGGGATGTTGTTACTCGTTCCCCATACTCATCCTCGACAACCCGCTTCATCGCTTATGGACATTAATGTCTTTTTATCAACTTTGAGTGCCTTCAACATTTAGCACTCTAGCTACTTTACATCATCCTCTCTTTGTGTACCCTCACTCCCCTAGGATCATGCAACCAAGCCCCCTGAAGCTAATCACACCCAAGATGGTATCATACGCAAACGCATCGACAATTTCACAATCACTAATGACTATAATGGGGAGATTGTTACTCGTTCCCCATACTCATCCTCAGCAACCTGCTTCATCGCTTATGGACATTAATGTCTTTTTATCAACTTTGAGTGCCTTCAGCATTAAGCACTCTAGATACTTTACATCATCCTCTCTTTGTGTACCCTCACTTCACTTTTTACTCTTCTTTACAAGTGTTATTAGCTTTATTAGCTAGTTGTTTAACTGTTAGTTATAACTTTGTTCTTCTGATTTCGGCATCGACCTAGAAACTGCTTTTGCACTCCCGCATTGTACTTTAGTTTCTGTATGTACTTTTCAGTCTTATTGACCTAATTTTGTCGTCATTTGTCAAACATTGATAAAATAATCTTATCTATCTATATTTTCTTCAGGATATTCTTGTACTTTATTTATAATGTTGCCTATTGTGACTTACAATCATTGTTCTATAATTCGGGGGGCTGATCTTTTCTCCATTCTAAAAGATAGAGATGAAAATTAAGCTTTCTGCCCAAACTTCCAAATTTTTGTTTGTTTCATTGAATATAAGTTTAATGCGTCAAACAAGTATCCCTAGCACCAGAAATAGAACGCCGGCTTAATATGCTTAAAACATCTTCAATTTGGTTCCTTTTAACCATACTCTGCATAAACCACGTATAAACAATTTTTATTGTAGACCATCGTATTTTTAAGTGCTTCTTTTGAAATAAAAGAAAGGATTACAGCTGACCCAAAGAGATCCACAACCAGAAGCTGCCCACTTGAATAGGCAAAACGGCATCGAGAGGCAACCCACTGAAGCTCTTTCATTCAGCTAAGCTGCTACATGAAGGGTACTCTTCCATAAAAATCACCGGCAGTTTGCAACCGGCCCCAGCATCTCGGGCATACCTCTGGGGAAATTGAACCTCGGTGGGATGCCTGGCATGCTGCCATCTTCACTGCCACACCAAAACCCTCGGCACTGTAAACCATTATTCACTAAAGTTTCCAAATCCTAATCAAACAAAGGTATCCCGCAACTTGGAGAACGGATTGTCGTATTTTCAAATCCCAGTCAAATCAATCAAAAAACACCAAATACTACAAGTTGTCGCCCTGATTTTCTACCTAATAGACACTGATTAGATTTATCAATAGCTAATTAGGAGTTCCCAACGGCTGTTGTAATTATTGCACCGAGCAAGCTAGTCAAACTTGGAGCTCGGCAAATTAAGAAACTCGTCACCAGTCATAACCAGCTCAATAACTCAGATTGGCCTGCGCTCGTACATAATCGTTTATAGGTAGCCAGCTAATGTTTCAAATATATATAAAGCCACATAAAATTAACCCTAAGTTGCACAGAAGGATGGAAACTGATTGCAAAGAATTTATAACTTCAAAAAAAGGATTCCAGATACAAATAAACTGAACAACAAAGCAAAACCCACCTGGAGTTTCTCCACGGCCGCTGCTTCGGATGCGCCCGTAATACTCATAAAGGTCTCTATTGCATCTTGCTGGGGCCGAGCCATCATTAATTAAAAAAGAAAATTAACAAGCCGCGCTATAAAATTCCAGAGCCTCGGAATTCTCCCTGCAAGCTTTGACTTATGGTCGATCGGGGGACGAATATTTTTAAAAACCCCAACGTTCAATCCGAAAAAATTGGATTTTTGCGAAAAGATTGTGGGGTTTCTGGCAGACAAAGCAAGGCAGAGACTTAACTATAAATTCAAGTGGAATCCAGCGAGATTTCTGGCTCTGAGTGACGAACTGGCAGATAGTAATTGAGGACACACAGCTTGAATTTAGTGCTKCTATTATGTATATATAATCCCCTTCCCTCTTCATTACATTCTCAGCCGCAGCCCCTTAAGGGGCTCTCCGCTCGAGTTACCAGACCGGCGCTGCCCGTCCAATTGGACCGTGAGTCGACMGGTTCACTGGACGTCCCGGTGGCCACCACAGACGGACACGTGTCGGGTAGCAATGGTCTAGCTGGCTCCCACGGTCATCTGTCATGGTGCACCGCTTTTTTCCCTTTTCTTTCTTCGTGGTACTTTGGCAAATATTAAAGGGGAACGTGACTAGACAACCCGATAAACCTCTTTTAAGTTAAAGTGAACTTGGAGAGGAAGCAACCTATTCCAGGGTGAGGAATATGGAGATCCAAATTTGAGTTGTACGGGAATTATAAATATTACGTTGAATTATTGCTAGTGTTGATATTTTATGTTTAATTTGAATATTTTGTTTAATTTAACAATTTTATAAGTGTGGTAAAAATAAATAAAAAATTGTGTAGCCAATTTGAAAAGTTTAACGTTTCGAGTGGACACTCCACTCATTATTAGGGATAACAAAAGTTCAATAATATGACAAGAGTATGCGACAGAATAGATTTATCTCCAATGCTTATCCTATAAATCTATTCTTTTACATACTCTTTTCGTATTATTGAGCTTTTGTTGTTAGTCATACGGCAATTATGACTAACTGTGAAAACATACAAAGTGAGAATTTTATAAGTGGTTTTGGATAGAAGATTATTCAAGTTGATCAAGAGTAAATTGTTTAATTTATAGATTTTACGAGTTGTATAACATGTTGTTTATCATTTTTCTCTTTATGGGTGTGTTGCATTTTTAAGCTTTCCACAATATGGAATTGTTGCATCACCGCCTAAAGCATTGTACATGTAGTTAAATGTTGTTACCGGGTGATCTCACTCACTCTTTTGTAATATTATATTATATATGTCTTGCTCTTCAAACGTTAATGCTTAAATCTTTGATATTCATCATCAAATTTTAATTCATTTATGAAACGTTGGGCAGGTGGTAATGAATGGTTGGAAAATTGGAGAGCAAGTGAAGTGTGAACTTGAAGCAAAGAAAAAAAGTTCAATGTGTTGGATCATTGTGTCTATCTCTTAGCCTTTGTATTCAAGGAAGTATTCATTTATCCCATGTTTTCAACATATTTTGTCCAATATTATTCATTGTTATCTACATGTTACATTGTCTTTTTTAGGTCCATTGCCCCCCTAATCTTTGGCATGGCTAAATGTTGCAACCAACTCAGATTGAATCACAAAATGCATCCATTTTTAACTGTAGACCAAACAACCAACCATAAAACTCCACATAAAATTGACACGTTGTAAATTTGTATGAACATGAATTAAAGGACATTGAAAACATGTGGTCGTCATAAATTTTGTGTTTAATAGGCAAGAGTGGACATCAAATTTCAACGCTAGTTGGTGAAAGCATAATACAGTTTAGTGCACAAATTTGGCACAAAGAAAGAAAATACATGACAACCGAGGATGGAGCATGTGAAAGATGGTGTCAACAAGGACTAGTGGATGATGATAAAGCATGTGAAAGGTGGTGTCAACAAGGACTAGTGGATGATGATAAAGCATGTGGAAGATAATTGAAAAGAAGTGCTTACGAAATAGCATACAGGGTTAGAGTGACATGAAGTAAACACAGTGATAGGTGAAGAGTGTGGCAAAGACAAATAATGTGCTTAAGGAAGATGTAAGATAATGGCAAGAAGATGGCATTGAAGAGACAAAGAGGTAGATGAAGAGCCAGAGAGGACCTTGAGGACTCGACAACAAGGGCAAGTAACATGAGAGGCAATAGTGGGGGTATGTTAACAAATATAGTCAAGGGAAGTCAATTTAATCAATGAGTTACCCAGTTGAATCGTGGATAGTAGAGTTAAGTAGGAAGTCAGATAAGCACTTAAGTAGTGAGCAGTGCCCAATTGTAATATGGAAACTATGTATTCTAAACATTAATAGATGAGTAGAGCATTCGCTTGTGATCGTAATATGTTTGTGTCGAAATGTATGCGTATTTGTGTGAGCATTGTCTTTGTATGACCAATATAGAATTGCAAGGCTCTGTGTGATATAGGTGAGATTTGGGATACCATGCCTTCAATTCAATGATGCAAGTACTAGGATCATAAAAATAGGGAGTTTTAAGTGAGGGCAAAAACAATATTATAAAAAAATGGAAACACTTGAACAAATCAAGAAACAAGATTTCAATTATATGAGAAATGAACACCCCTTCCAATGTATATTATGCATATAAAATTGATTAGTCATCTATTAATTTAGTATCAAGACAATAATATAATCAAGAATTAAAACATGAAAAGAGTGCAAAAGGTGTCTTTTGGTCATGTTTCGAAGGTTTAAAAGAGGATTTGGAATTGGCCCTACCATTCAAATCTTGCATTAATTTGTTTTAGTTGTAGCATGGGGGGTGACAACGAGAGAGAAAGTGAAGCAGACTTTATTTGTGAATGGTGGCTCATCAGATTGGTGAAAGTGGGGTGTTTCTAATGCCCCCACTGGAATTCAAGTCTCTCCAATGACCTTTGCACTTATGCCCATGCTTATTATGTGTTAATGCTTGCAACATCATAGGCCCAGGTGCAAGTCTTTGGCACATTCGGTGGAATAGATACCCCCCTCACTACTACCTTTCAATTGAAATATTCCAAATTAAATGTTTTAAGCTAGTTACATGCATTAATATTCTCCTAGTTTGGGGAAGGAGGAACTAGTCGCAAAAGGACACAAAGAAATTCCACACAAAAAAATATGTTTTTATCACGGTTGATTACTCGAAGGAGGAGAATAATGAGCAAAATACAAGCACAAATCCATACTGAGGTCAATTTAATAATGTCATGAAAAGAATTGTAAAACTTAGCTTTTGGTCATAGTCCATTTTGAGTATAATTTACATTCTTTTTTATATGTGAATGTTTTTTTTATCCGTGGAGAACCATGATCTCCAACTTTGTGTTAACTCGATATAAATGTATACTTTAACATGGATGAGGGAGATTTAAAGCTTTCACCTCTTCCTTGCAAGAGAAAATACTTTCTCAAATGGTCATGAGGTATTCTCCCATAGAAATCCTTATTGCTAAGCAAATTGCGATTGAGTAGTCAAATCAAAATACTTCCAATGTTGGACCTCCAGGTAAATTATTCTTATAATATATTGTTGCATTGTTGCAAGCATTAAAGTCAAAACTTTCGGTGAACTTGGACATAAAAACAACTCTCAATCATAAGATCCAAGCCAAAGGTAAAACTCAATTCGTAGAAAAGAAGAAGATGAGAAAGTAGAATATTAATGTGAAACAAAATCTCAACCCAAGAATAACCATTATATCAAAATACTTTATAATATCACATAAATAACAACCACATGTCAAAGATAACCCACAAAACATAGCACCAAAATTATCTACAATATTAATACAAAAGAAAAAAAAACTATAATATTAATTTGAAAATTTTTAAACAATTATATTTCAAAAAATAAAACCACATAATAAAAACAATCAATAAATAATATACCAACAAATTAATACTTTACCTTCTATCATCACAATTTTTAATAAATCAATAATATAAATTTGATGTAATGTTTAAGCTATATTATGAGATTAAAACCCAACATAACAAGGCTACTAGGTAGCATATACCTACTTAATATAATAATGAAAGTATTGTTTAAGAAGATAGGGAGAGAAGGAGTAGGCATGAAATTATTAGATGGCAGAAATATTTATTACAATAACATTGGGGGAAGTGAAGGCAGCAATAAGAATTCAAAGTTTTTGGCCAACAACATATCAGATAAATGAGATTTAAAAATTAAAATTAATCATTATTTTTTAAAACTTTAGATAAAGGGGTGTATATTTTATGGTCAACCATGAACTAATAGAAAGTTAAACCTAACTCAACACTATATACCATGTCTATCGACAAATATAATAATAAGGGTGTTGCCCTGCTAAGGATCACACGGTAATCTAATATGCTAGTCAAGGTCGTGACCTAACAATTTGCATTTATAATTCATATTAACCTGAAGTTTTTTGGAAGATCCAACTTCTATTAGATTTACGTTATCCAACATAAAATGTCAGTATTTTAAACTATCCATCATAAAATGCTAATCTAAAAGCAATGTGAGATAAAATCTTCTTACCAAAAAAATACTTAACTACTCCATTGAAAGTTAAGCCAAGTACATTAAAATCCATTTAAATGTTTTTTTTCTTTAATTCTTATATGTAATCCACATCAACTAATAAAATTTAGTTGATTGAGAAAGGTAGTAGAAATATTGCATTCATATGTTATTCGTTCTTAAAAAAATATCACTTTCCCACATTGCTTTCACCTTTAAGCTTAATCATGGACCAAAACCTAAGGAATACCTTTCTTAGCCCTCAAACAAAACAATAACACCTAGAAACACAAAAGCCTCCCATCCAAGTAAGCATCATATAATTAAATTAAAGGTAGTTATAACTTTATATAATTGCATGGTAATAACTCCTTTCTTCACTTTGTGCTTCAAACTCTTGCTTGCTCTCGTTGCCTCTTTATAAGAAAAATATATATATAATAAAAGTCAAAGTTGATTTGGTTTTGGTTTGATGGTTAAGTGGATAGGATTCTTCTCATTCAAGTTCAAATTTTTACAAAGATATGTTTTGATATTGGTGGGTTATTTTTTTCATGGGAATAAGTTGTATGTTTTGTTTTTTTATTAGTTGACTTGTGTTAAGTATGTTGTATGCTTTGTAACTTGTAAATATGGTTATTTATGTAAGTATATAGTTCATTTATTTAGGTGTAAGTATAAATTGTGTTTAGTAAAATAATTACTTTTAATTTGTAATTTTATAGTTAAAGAATTTTAATTTGAGAAATGTAAAGCTCAGTATATTCATTGCAACACTCGCAACTAATCATTAAAAATAAAATTCAAACAAAGATTTTTTATGTTAGTTTTATTTTTCCTTATCTCTTTCCTCGCTTTGGTCCTTTTTTCATTTTCCACTATCTATGCTTATCCATGATTTTCACACATATACACACATATAATCATTAAACTGGTAGACAAGTTGAGTCTATTTATTGTTGAAGATCTTCCAAATGTGCAACAAAGATCATTTTGAGAAGATCAATGTGCCCAATGTGCAACAAAGATCATTTTGAGAAGATTAATGTGAAAGGAAATTATGTATGGAACGATTTAGCGTAGGATAAATAAGTAAAACTCATTGGTAGGTTGGTGCACTAATGCATGGATAGAAACAAAGCCAAGTCCTCCCCTCTTCCAAACAAACAAATGTTTATGGAAAACTCAAACTAAGAACTAAGGTTTTGAAAGGAAAGAAGGAAAAAAAAAACCACTCCCAAGAAGGTTTTTGAATGGTTGACAGTTGGGCTACGAGCGCATGAGGAGGAGAAGGACATTGCATCCTGCATAATGGTCTCCAAAAGCAACATGTAGATATATCACCAAAACAACCCTTTCTTCCTTTCATAATAACATAAAACCTAACTCCTCCTTACGTAAAAAAGAGGCGTGTCTTGAATTTATAAACAATTCAATGAAACATATGCATGAATATGTAAATAACATGGATCACAATGCAATAGATTTGGGGAAGAAACACATTTGTAAGGTAGCTAGAGAGGTAGTGGGGGGGCCTAGAGGGCCCATAGTGATAATAGTGGAGGCCATTCAATGTAAGGTGGACTAGGTCAACTATATTTTTAAATAAGACCCACTATGGTAGTCAGATATAATAAATGGGTAGTTAGATATAATAAATGTAAGAGGACTTCTTAGAAGGTTCTACTTCTAGAAGATTCCTCCTCTAGAATGTTCTTGGGTGATGGTAGCACTATATAAAGGGGTTCAAACAATGTATGGGTCATGAAGAGAAGTATTGTATTTGGAGCGGTAGCTCAATAGGAGGATGCCCCCTCGAAGAGGCAAGTGAACAGGAGAGGATCCCTTCCATAATAGGATCCATTGTATGGTGTTTCCCTACCTCAAGGGTTTTGTAATAATAAAGTGTGGTTTAATCTATCTTGCTTTGTGGATCTATTGTGTATTCAATATTTTTGGTGATTATATTTGTAGATCTATTCAGGTTCTTAACAACATTTCATTAATAAGAAAATACTACAATAGAGATTGTAATCATGTGTGTGTGATTAAATTACAATAGAGATTGTAACCATGTGCATGTGATTCAAGTGGCTTTCAATCCCAAAACACTTGGGATCTTTCCTTCTTAGGGTTTTACGTGTAACAATGGTGCATTGTTTAATCAATTGTCGTGTATTCGTTATATGGTGATCAAAGGTGACTATCAAACCTGCATGAACTCTTGATAAAATTTGATTGTGTCAAAGGGAACACATTGTTGACGCTTAAAATCACAACGATGAATACTGGTCGCAAATGATTGCTAAGCTCTATTATTTATTTATAATAATAATAATTAACTAGTAGGTGGGACCCCCTTGTAGACTAGTGGTGCTATGATGGATGTGTTGCACTCTTATTTTGGTTTGTTGTTATAATGATGCCTACACAGTCTTCTACAGTTGATGATGCAAGTCATGGTTTTATTCGTCGTGGCGACATAAGATGGTTGGTTGAATGTGTCATTGCTAAATGGTTTCGATGGTCACTTGCAACTTATCACATCATTATTGGACAAAATGATTGTTTTTACAGGTGTTATGTTTATGCATTAAACATTGATTGATTATTTTATATATGTGATTTTATGCTAAAGGATGATATGGGAGCTTAAAACAAAAAGAGAAAAAAACTATGGACAATCCTTAAGGTTATATGTGATTAACACAAAAAAAGGTGATGGACCTAGCTGCTAGACTTATGCGCTTGATTAAAGGATTATTTATGAGGCACATATGGTAACGTTATACATATGGTTGTTGTTAAAGTTTTGATATGATTCGGGATGGTGCACTATGTAATAGATATAGCATTGAATATATCAATGGATATGTGTTTGAATTAATGGTTGATGTTATGGTGTATGGGTTGGCTTGTATGTTGAATTGAATAGGGATGGGGGAGGAAGCGACGTCCATTTATTGTACGTCACTCAAGCAACCCTCGACCTCGTCACCCTAGCCATAGTTGCATTTGGTTTTTTCGACTCTGGTGGTTGTGGAGGCTCCGCGATTTCTGGTTTTGAAAGGAAAATACAGGCCAACTCTTCCCTCAAGTGATTTTTCCAGGTATGGCTCCTTTACTTTCCATCCATGATGGTCCCTCTGTGTTATGAATCGATTTTTTTGGCTCAGAGTTGCATGAGGTCTGTGTTTTTCTTAAGTTTTGACTGTGTATCAATGTTGTGCTTATGGTTTTCTCTGTGAATACTCTGGACTATTGGCGATTTAAAGAAAAGGAGTGGATTGTATTGTTGTGTGTAGCCTTTGCATTGGTTTATTAGTTTTAAAACATGTCGGCCAGCTTGGGGTTTTACTCTGGTTCTCTATGGAAAATATCATAATGGTGTAACAAGCTCTGAGTTCTTGGTGCGTGGGTGTTATAACAAATCTTGGTGTTAAGTCGTTGTCACTCTTTTTAGTCTCGGTTGTTGTTATGTTCATTCCTCCAGGTTGCAATGCAATTGTTGAGAGTTGCATTGTTCTGGCTTTGTTTTGGCCAAGCCTCGAGCTATCATTTGATATGGCATTTACTTCACTATCACTATTGTTGGGTAGCATTGTACAGTCGGGTCTTGGGCATCACCCAATTCTTTAAATGGAAGTTCGTATATGTGTTTGCTTGGCCACGGGTTGCGTTCGAGTATTCTCTCCACAATATTCTAAGTATTTGCTTTCTCTCGTCTCTATTGGAGTGGCTAACTATTATGTTTTTGGTAACCCTACTGTTAAAAATTTTAGAGGTTATAAACATCTGTGGTGAATTTGGAAAGGGTATAAGTTTTGTTTGTCTGCAAAAGACTACTCCTTGATTACTTCTCTACGACAACTTATTAAAGGAAAGGGGCACAAGATATCTCTGACTTCGAAGATCATCTCTCGATCGAGCCTCTGATATTACCTCTCTATGATAAATTTGTTTGGAAAAAAAAAGGGCCATGGGTTATCTGCATCCCCGAGGACTTTAATAAATTGTTGAGTAGTACTCGTGTTCTTACTCCCTGTCATGCTATCACATTTTCGCTCATAACAATCCCTTCGGATATCCCATGAACCTTATTTTACCCCCTGCTCACTTGGAAATTATTAAATAATTCATTATGGATTGAATTGCATGGGTCTTATGTCAGTTTTTGAGCCAAACTTTGTTTCATTTAAACAAAATTTCATGTAGGGTCTGTTAAGGGCTAGTTGCTAACGAATTGTTGCATACAGGATGAGTTTCTTCAGCAGAGGTAGTCATGGCAGAAACAATAGAGGAAGAGGTAATTGGAACAGAGGGTCTAGAAGGCCTAGATTCTCAATTCATTTTGATGTCGACCCCCATGAGTTGAACCGATTGTTTCAAGATGGGTTCTTCAATTGGATTGGGCAAGGAATAGTTCAACTTAGACCAGAGAGGCCTCCCTTCCAGCCTCAAAATATCCTTGGTATTCATGTGCCTTGTCATGTATCCATGCAACCAGAAGTTTCTAAAAATGATGGATGGCAGGAGATTGTCAATCTGGCAGTC
This sequence comes from Picea engelmannii, assembly GCA_009831015.1. NCBI lineage: Eukaryota > Viridiplantae > Streptophyta > Pinopsida > Pinales > Pinaceae > Picea > Picea engelmannii. The sequence goes on from ML779552.1 coordinate 73,594, forward strand.
TCCCACCATCGTGGCTGGCCCAATTTGTCATTGCCTCCTCCTCCTCCACCTGTAAATCCTAATGCTTAAATTGCCCCTGTACATTCACCTATTCAATCCTCTCATGCTAGAAAACAACTTAAAACCGAGGTTCCCCATGTGCAATACAAAGGTAAAGATGTTGCCTCCCCCTCATCTCCTTCAAATGACTCATCAAAATCAGTGTCCTCACGTATGCATCTGAAGGACGATTGCTCCCATGTTATTAATGAGATTAAGCCTCAAGGTTTGAACCAACCTAAGGTTAATTCTGGGAAGTCCAAAGGGGACAGCAGTGACAGAAGAAGAATTGCTTCTCAAAGTGGCAAATATGGATTTTAATTTATGTGTTATGGTTGATTTGTTGAAGACAGTGGTCTGCAGAAAGTTTTGGACAAGAAGCTGTTTTTTGGGGATAATGTGGTTAATTACATATTTTGGATATGATTTGAATTATTTATGATATTTCATATTCAAATTTTGGAAATATTTATGGGAGTTACAAGGAGGCACGTGTTTAAATGATTATCTAAATTGTGTTTATTTTTTAAAAGAATAAAAGAAGGGAGTCACAAGGTGTCCCACCTACTTAGTTATTATTAAATAAAGACCCTTAACTATTATTATTATTATTATTACTTCCCCTAAACTAAAATTAGTTAAGTTTAATTAACTTAACTAAAGGAAGTAGTTGAACTACTTCAACTAATTTGGAATGCATAAAAGCCAAATGAGAAGGAAGAGCAAATGGAAAACAGAAGAAGAAAACAATACTAAGGTTTGCTCTTTTGTTTTCATGAGATAGTTTAGTTTTCATTCATTCTTCAGTTCATTAAAGGCCTAATACTCTTTTTGACAGCAGGGTCCTATTGTAGACAACAAGGTTCAACGTTGAACCATATCATTGAGATGCTTGTTTCAGAGGTGTAGATCTATCTTTGATAGTTTGTGTATACTTGTCTGTTTATGGATTGAGTTTCATAGCTGATAAAGGATATTGTGCAGAGTCAAATTGGCAACAGCCTGTGGCAAACTGATCCAGATTTTAGAAGTTCAGTTTTTTCTTCTTGTTAGAGTCCTTTTGTATGGTTTTCATCGGGGATATCTAAATTTGACTTTGGTCCATGCCCTGACAAGGATTTTGTAAAGAGAAAGATACTTTGATTTCTTAGAATGAAATAAAGCGATTGTTATTCTATCTCATTTGTGTGAATCTGTGACTTTGTTACTTTTGCTTTTGATCTCCACATTTACTTTTGAAATCTGTATATTTTCAGAAAATTATATAAAAATTTCATATTTTGCAACAATCTTTTCATTTAAAAAATTAGCCTAAGCCCTTGTAATTAATACTTGTGATTTGGGAAATACTTTTTTAGGCTATAAAACATAGGGTGATATACCCGACTATATTACCTCAGCCAGGCAGGATTCGAAAATGCTTGAGTAAGATAAATCATATCTTTTCCTCAACATTTATTTGGTGACTATACTGGGGATATCTTCCATATTTCTCTGGTTGATTGTATGCTTGATTATCATTGAAAATTTTATATTTCTGCTTTGGATTCTTTGACTGTTTTCTTTCCTTCATGACAGTACCTGTTACAAGGCAGCCCAATATTGAGCCTGGTCTTAAAGATTAGACCAACATTGGTTTAACCTTATTCAATACCATCTTAGAAACCGCCAATACCCGGGTTGAGCTTGAACGCTCATGGGCAGTGATTGAACAAGACATAAGTGTTCGAGAACGATAGGAAGCCATGCAAAGACAACCTAGGAATCAACCATAGCTTATTTTTCCTAAAGTTTTGATCTTCTTTTCATGTCCTTAAACCCTCGCATCTCTAGGAGAAGAAGAGGTTGATCACTTGAGATCAACCCTATTGTTGAAATATGAAGAAGAAACGTTGTTTTGTCAACTCAACAAAGCACTCTAAGGAGAAATTTGTCTGATTCAACCAGTTCATCTTTCTCTCCCTTACCTATCATTCACAAGATGGCATCTAGCGATGGCTCTGATGGCACTAGAGGTGCTTTTTCATCTCAACCTTTAGCCTCGTCAATGATTGGTAGCTTGTATAGCCATCAAGTCCATGGCCAATATACCACCAATCCCACTAAGGTTATAACAAAGTATGGTCTCTTTCAATTCGAAGAAGATGTTACTTCTACTCCGTGACATGTTTCCTCTCCTCTGAACCTAGCACCTGCTACTTGTCCACTTCCAAAATTTAAGGAGCATCTCCCTAGGTTTTCAGGAAATAACACGATCACTACAAATGAACACTTGGTGGCATTTTCTAATGCCTATCACAACATAAGAGCAAATGACAATGATACTTGTATGCGCTTATTTGTTAATTCCCTTGAAGGGAAAGCAACGACATATTTATTTGATCTTCCTCCCAAGATTCTTTCCACTTGGGAGGAGTTAGTTTATCGGTTCAAATCTACTTATGGGTAGTCTAAGAGCCCAACCTAACAATTACGGGAGTACAATAACATTGCGTACAAAGACAATGAGACTATCAAGTCTTTCAACTTACGCTTCACCAAGTTATAGAAACAAATTCCCAAACTTATTCGCCCTTAGAACCAAGTCGCTTTTATGCATTACTATAATGCTCTACCTTCCCCCTACCATCATAGGCTTAAAAAAAAATCTATCGACAACCTTTTTTTCACTCTGCATACTTGTCTAGAGTATGAAGAACAACTTGAAAGAACAGGTCTTCCCAAGGGAGACTCAGTTAAACAAACGAACATGTTCGCCCTCTTACAACTTGTACAAGACATGAATAATTGAATGATAGTGTATGAGCAAAAGGGAAATGTCCCTTCACTTACCCCTAAAGCCTCATCTTCTTCTTCACCACCCTTTAGGAATCCTAATGAAAACAACTTTCATCCTAAAGCCATCATGCCTCACAGTTGGTGTAACTTTTGCAAGGAACACCATGAGGAAATTACTTRTGAGGTAAAGAAGAGTGTCATAGATAAAATCTTTGGTAAAAGGCCTRAAACTACTATTGTTTTCCTAGATTTCCTAGAACCAGAGGATATCATGATCGTAAACACTAGGAATAAATCCTATTCTTCGAAAGGAAAATATGATCCCCCCTCGTACTTCTTCTAGACCAAGCTCATCTTCACCAGTTGCTACTATACAAGTTACTAAAACTCCTGACAGTCAAGGAACTCCCTCCCCTCTTCCCTCTTCCAAATACAATATTCTCAATCAATTGGCTAATATTAAAKCCAATGTTACTCTTCTGGACATGGTTGTTGTCTCTAAGCAACAAAAGCATGTGAAATTTTTCATAGAAGGGAAAGCTTCCATCATAGCCATCTCTCTGAAGAGGTAGATGAAGAGGACTCAACTGTAAAGAAAGTAGTTGTACATAATTTTAGACACCCTGTAAAAAACCCCCCATTTTTCATTTATGTAAAGATTATGGACAAAATAGCCCATTGTTGTCTCAGTGACGGCGGTTCGAGCGCAAGCATACTGTCAAAATTTATTATAGAAGAGCTAGGCTTGTCTTGTACAAATGAAAATGCCAGAAGCGTGCTCTCTTATAATAGTTTACAACAATCGACCATAGGTGAAATCAAGGATGTGACCTTGGTTTTATGCGCACATCTTGAAATAAGGACAACCTTTAATATTAAGGTAATTGACATGCTGGTGAGTAATTATTCAATCATCTTAGGAAGAGACTGGCAAGCCTTGACAGGTGGATACCTCTCACTCGATGGGACACACTTATTTGTTCCTCGGAATGGGAAAAACATCATAGTCCTAAGGGAGGGAAGAATTTCACCTTATATAGAAAGCATCCCACATCCTATTGTAAATTATAACGAGGAGGACTTAGGAGTGTATTCCATCTTTGCGGATGAGGACAACACTACCTTAGAAAAAATCGACCTAGAGGATGGGATGTGGCATATGCACTTTGATGGTTCATGCTCCAATGAAGGAAATGGAGCTGACATTATCTTGTACTCTCATGTGGGTAAAATTCACAACTTTTACCATAGGTTAGAGTTTGCTTGCACAAACAATGTCACTGAATTTGAAGTGTTACTACTAGGCATTGAAAATGCCTATAATTTAGGTCGCGGTCACCTTAAAGTTTTTGGGGACTCTGAACTTGTTGTAAACCTTCTACGTAAGATATATTCTCCCAACAACAAGTTAATGAAACACTACACCCAAATTGTTTGGGCGCTTATCTCGAACTTGCTACCATTCAACATCACTCATGTTAAAAGGGAATTGAACTCAATGGCTGATAGGTTAGTTGTTTTTGCAGCCTCTCCTACTCGACAACTTCTGCCACAAAAACCTGATTGCACATTTCAATCTTTGTATCGTCCTCATCTCCCTGACAATGTAGAGTCATGGCAGGTCTTCCCTAGTGATGAGAGCATCTATGATTTCATACAAAATGAACCTTATAAGCCCAAGGAGATTATATCCATGGAAGACAACAAAATTCTGAAGGGCTTGACTCCTCTAGAAAGTTAATTTTCATCGAGTGATGCAGGCCACAAAGAAAAACATAAAGAAGAGGAGTCGAAAAGGAAAGTGGGTGAAACCACTTCCTTGAACATTGGGACACCCGATTATCCAAAGAATGTTAAGATGGGAGCCCAATGTTCTGATGAAGAAAGAATGAAGTTCACTGAGTTACTTCATGAATTTCAAGATGTTTTTGCTTGATCTTATGAGGATCTTCCTTGTTTTGATCCTACTCTTATACAACATGCCATTCTTATCAAGGAGGGCATAAAACCAGTTAGGCAAAAACAAAGATCCATTAACTCTGCATTGGAAGCAACTATTCAGAAGGAGTTGGAAAAACTCTTGAAAGCTGGGATAATTTTCCCTGTTAAGTATTCTGAGTGGGTTTCCAATTTGGTTCCCATTCAGAAAACAACTGGTCAAATTAGACTATGTGTTGATTTTTTCACATTGAATAGAGCTAACAAAAAGGACCATTTCCCTCTCCCTAATATGGAGATGATTTTGCAGCAAGTTACAGGGCCACAAATGATCTCCTTACTTGACGAGTTTTCTGGTTATAATCAGATCAAGGTAAAAAGGACAGATAAATATAAAACCACTTTATTATAGGTTGGAGCACTTTTGCTTATGAACGTATGCCTTTTGGCTTATCTAATGCAGGTGCCACTTTCCAAAGAGCTATGCAAATAACTTTTGACTATTTGATCGACAAAAATATTTAGATTTATCTTGATGACTTAACTGTGTATTCAAAAAACCGATCAGATCATTTTGGTCATCTTAGAAAGGTTCTCATGTGATGCGGGAAATTTGGCATTTCTTTAAATCCTTTTAAGTCTATCTTCGGCGTTACCAAGGGCAAGCTCCTTGGACACATTGTCTATGATTCATGAATAAGCATAGATCCTGAAAGGATTGCTGCGATCCTAAATCTTCCTGCTCCTACTTCCAAAAAGGAGGTTCAAGCCTTTATGGGTATTATCAACTTTGTCCGTAGGTTTGTTCCTGATTTTGATGTAATGGTCAAACCAATTCACAATGTTCTTAAGCAGCATCGCTCTTTTTCTTGGATGGATGACGTCGAAAATGCTTTCGTATTGATCAAGAAGGCAATCAGTTCCTCACCGGTTTTGGCGAAGCCAGATTTTGAAAAAGAATTTATTATATATACTAATGCCACAAAGGAAGCAATTTATGCTATTCTCATCCAATGTGATGACCAAGCTAATGAGAAACCAGTAGCTTACATGATTCAAAGCTTGTTAGATGATGAATTTAAATATTCTTATATTGAAAAACATGCTTTCGCTCTTGTTAAAGCTGTTGAAAAATTTCGCATTTTATCTTAGGTAAGCACACGCTGGTAAAAGTCCCTTTACCTGTTGTCACGTTTTTGCTCTCACAGACTTATCTCTTAGGGAAGCTTGCACATTGGCTTGCCAAGATCCATGAGCATGATTTAACTATCATGACTTCTAAAACCATTAAGGGAGATGACTTAGCCCTTCACTTAGCTCAACATGCAGAAGCAAGTGAAGAATTTGATGAACAAGATAGCTCTCTGTCAGCACTATTTTATATTGACAATCAAATCCTTCATGTTGTTAAACATCCCTGGTACAAGGATTTGGTGTATTACTTGTTGTAGAAATTTTAATACAAATTATGTATTGCATGGATTCTCCTTATCTGACAATTATATGCCATTGTTAAATACATAATCGCTTCTACAAATATTCTTGCGGAATTTAAAACATGATCGCCAATTGCAATATCAAGAAGAAAGATCAATCACACATAACACAGATGTTTTATCGGGAAAGCATAAAGCTAAAAACACTACTATCATATATTATGTATATATCATGGATCATGAAACAATCTCATACAAAACTATAATCCAAGAGCTCTCAGTACAATATACAATTGTCTCACACTGTCATACACAAATTGGCAAATGCATGTGCCAATTTACTGCCTTGAGACAACCTACCTCCTCTGCGCAATCCCTGCTGATGGAAATCCCTGCAATGAATGAATCCCTCTTGCCTAGGTTGTGCAATCCTTGTGGGCACATCCACTGTGTGTGTGGTTGCATGAGTGCACTCACTAATGTAACAACAGATAATCAAACTATCCCTTTCACCTGTTATCTCAACTGAGTCTCCACTGGATCTGACATGCATGTAGTTAACAATGGTAAGTCTTCAGTTGCATGTGAGACCACTGATTGTGAATTAATTAATAATTAATTCACTGATCTCTCACTAGTGTAAGTTCAATTACAACTAGTACAACTGAACTTAACTTACTTAACTATGTTAAACTACTTTACAACTCACATAACTACACATCCAACTCTGTTACAACTTCGAATCACTCAGTTACAACTAATTCGACTTGCATGTCCCACCAATCAACCTTTGAACTCGAATTTCCTATAGCTAACTGATTTGCCACTTCAGTTAACTATTTCCAAGTGCTCATTAAGAATAGACTAAAATTTATTGTCCAACTATTATTAATAGATAATAATAGTCGACATACATCTATAAATATAATTTTCTCACCATCTATAAATAGAATTTGCTCATCATCTAAAAATAGACTTCCACCTAAAAATAGCTCGAGGCTCCATCCTAATGTAGGTGCATAATTTTCACTAAGATCTTCTTGTTGAATCTCAACACTTGCAAAACTAGAGGTGTCCAGATAACTTAGATACTCATCAAAGGAGAAGGCTCTGTCTTGAATCTTCCAAATATGTCATTTTAGGAGACTTCTTGTTTAGGAGATCTGTCGATGGTATCTTACTTCGTTGTGTGAATAACGAGGTAGCACAAAAATTGTTACAAGAGACTCATGGATCTTCAGATTCTGTTATTCATGTAGGAGGTCACTTTTCTGCTAAAACTACTGCTTTTAAAATTATCAGGAAATGGTATTATCGGCCTTCAATTTTTCGTGATTCTTATAATTTTTCAAGATCTTGTGACAAGTGCCAGAAGTTCATTGGGAAAGAACGTCTTTCTTCCATGCCTTTACAACATGTCCTCCCTGACTTTCCTTTTTCAAAATGGGGTCTGGACTTTATTGGTCATATTAATCCTCCATCTCCAGCAGGGCAAGTTTTTATCTTGACAGCCATAGACTATTTTTTGAAATGGACTGAAGCTATCCCACTTAAGCATTCCAAGGATGAGCAGGTGATTTCTTTTCTTGAGACTAATATTTTTTTCCAGATTTGGTCTTCCTTTGGAAATTATTATAGACAACGGTCCCGCTTCTATTTCTACTAAGCCGACTCAGTTTCTAGCTATACTAGGGGTTAAACATTTTACCTCGTCAACTTATTATCCCCAAGGAAATCGGCAAGCCGAGACTACTAACAAGAATCTGGTTAGAATTATCAAGAGGCTCATTGAAGATAATCGTCGTCAATGGCACACTCTCCTCACGTATGCCCTTTGGGCAGATCGCACTACCACCAAGGTGAGAACCGATTGCACTCCTTTCCAACTTGTTTATGGTCAAGAAGCCATTCTTCCTACCAAGCTGGAGCTTTCTTCTCTAAGGCTGATGCTATAGGTTGAAGAATTAAATTCTTCCAATATCTTTCAAAGAATGAATGCACTCTTGGCTTTAGAGGTACAAAGGACTTTTGCCTTGGATAACATAAAGAGAAGACAACAAATTGTTAAAAGATATTTCAATAGAAGTGCCAACGCTGTCAAATTTAAGGTTAATGAGAAGGCATTGATGTGGTATTCAGCTCATGCTAATAGAGGAAGGCATTCGAAGTTCCAAAAGTTATGGTTAGGTCCTTTTAAGATTGCTTTTGTCATGGGCGCAAATTCCTATATCCTAAAGGACTTGGAATAGCGATTGTTTTCCTATAGCACCAACGGTTCCCACTTAAAACACTATGTGGAACCAACTTGAAAGTTTAAATGTTGTATGGAATTTTTTATGTATTATAGTTTGTTTATATTCTTTGATTTTACCTTGTTGTTATTTGTTTTTGTTGTTTTATTTCTTTTATCGACTTCTTTTCTTGTCAGAAATAAAATTGTTGGATCAATTTTGCCACAGTGACACTATTCTGCAAGTATTGTTAATCAATAACAATCGGGTTACACAATTGTCATGATGTCCCCCCTTGAAGACATCATTGAAATTGCTATCTGCTCTAATTGTTGTTAGATTAGATAGTTGGTTTTATTCCCTATTTCTGCTTTCCTTTTCTTCCTTCCGTTCCAAGATTCAAAAGAGCACACCAGAAAATTTTTCTCCTTCAAGTCAAGAATGTTTTTACTATGATTAATTGAATGATTATGCATACAGGGATCAAACCCCCTCATACTTAACACTTTCCATGAGTTATTACCAAGATCCCAAATCATTTTTTCCCTTAAACCGCTCACTTCCCCTTGTTGCATAATCAATTTGATGTCTATTTCCTTGATCTAATGTTCACCTGGTCTGCGAAACCAACTAATATGAGTTCTTAATCTATTGGAAACAAATTTCCTTGTGGAGTCGCCAGTTTGTTGACGCGTAAAATTGCAACGATGAATACTGCTTGCAAATTATTGCTAAGCTCTATTATTTATTTATAATAATAATAATTAACTAGTAGGTGGGACCCCCTTGTAGACTAGTGGCGCTATGATGGATGTGTTGCACTCATGTTTTGGTTTGTTGTTATAATGATGCATACACAGTCTTCTACAGTTGATGATGCAAGTCATGGTTTTATTCGTCCTGGCGACATAAGATGGTTGGTTGAATGTGTCATTGCTAAATGGTTTTGATGGTCACTTGCAACTTATCACAACATTATTGGATAAAAGGATTATTTTTACATGTGTTATGTTTATGCATTAAACATTGATTGATTATTTTATATATATGATTTTATGCTAAAGGATGATATGGGAGCTTAAAACAAAAAGAGGAAAAAACTATGGACAAGCCTTAAGGTTATATCTGATTAACACAAAAGAAGGTGATGGACCTAGCTGCTAGACTTATGCGCTTGATTAAAGGATTATTTATGAGGCACATATGGTAACGTTATACATATGGTTGTTGTCAAAGTTTTGATATGATTTAGGGTGGTGCACTATGCAATAGATATAGCATTGAATATAGAAATGGATATGTGTTTGAATTAATGGTTGATGTTATGGTGTATGGGTTGGCTTGTACGTTGAATTGAATAGGGTTGGGGGAGGAAGCGACGTGCATTTACTGCACGTCACTCAAATAACCATTGACCTCGTCACCCTAGACATAGTTGCATTTGGTTTTTTCAACTCTGGTGGTTGTGGAGGCTCCGCGATTTCTGGTTTTGAAAGGAAAATATAGGCCAACTCTTTCGTCAAGTGATTTTTCCAAGTATGGATCCTTTACTTTCCATCCATGATGGTCCCTTTGTGTTATGAATCGATTTTTTTGGCTCAGAGTTGCATGAGGTCTGTTCTTTTCTTAAGTTTTGACTGTGTATCAGTGTTGTGCTTGTGGTTTTCTCTGTGAATACTCCGAACTTTTGGCGTTTTAAAGAAAAGGAATGGATTTTATTGTTGTGTGTAGCATGTGCATTGGTTTATTGGTTTTAAAACATGTCGGTCAACTTGGGGTTTTTCTCTGGTTCTCTGTGGAAAATATGATAATGGTGTAACAAGCTCTGAGTTCTTGGTGTGTGGGTTTTATAACCAATCTTGGTGTTAAGTCGTTGTCACTCTTTTTCATCTCGGTCATTGTTATGTTCATTCCTCCAGGTTGCAATGCAACTTTTGAAAGTTGCATTGTTATGGCTTTGTTTTGGCGGAGCCCCGAGCTATCGTTTGATATGGCATTTACTTCACTATCATTGTTGCTTGGAAGCATTGCACAGTCGGGTCTTGGGCATCACCTATTTCTTTAAATGGAAGTTTGTATATGTGTTTGGTTGGCCATGGGTTGCGTTCGGGTATTCTCTCCACAGTATTCTAAGTATTTGCTTCCTCTTGTCTCTATTGGAGTGACTAACTGTTATGTTTTTGGTAACCCTCTTGTCAAGATTTTTAGAGGTTATAAATGTCTGTGGTGAATTTGGAAAGGGCATAAGCTCTCTGTGTCAGCAAAAGACTACTCATTGATTACTTCTCTACGACAACTTATTAAAGGAAAGGGGCACGAGATATCTCTGACTTCGAAGATCATCTCTCGATTGAGCCTCTATTATTATCTCTCTGTGATAAATTTGTTTGAAAAAAAGGGGCCATGGGTTATCTGCATCCCGTAGGACTTTCCATTTGGTCAATTTATTGTTATTCCCTCCATTGTTGCGTTAAACCTTAGCACGATCATGGTCCCATCAAAGTTTAAAAGTCACATGTGTGTGATTGGTTGACTTAGCACGTCTTGTCTCTGTTCTCTCGGGCACGTCTTGGTTATGTTCTCCTCAGGCACTATTTTGATTATGTCTTTGTTGGGCATTTTCTTTTGGAGGAAGTCTGTACATGTTTAATGTACACGAATCACATGCTCATAGTTACATGTTTTATGGTTAAAAGCTATTGTCGAATGAAGACTAGTGTTGATTATATGAATGAACACCTGTGTGTGTTTGAATCGGGGCACGATTATGAGTTTTGATGACAATGGATTATGTCAATCAATGTTGGAAAATAGATAGTTGGAGGTTAATATTGGGCTTATTATTATTCGATTTTAAGAAATGAATATGGGATGTGGATGGCTGGAATAACTGTGTATATTTTGATTTTGTTTTAAAAGAAAAATGGTTTAGCATTAGAATATAACAGACTATGGCTCAAAGGGTTATAATTATGGAATTGGCAATGGTGCTATTATGATGTTGCTTAGATATTGTATAGATACAAAGACTGCTATAATTGAAGTATTATGGGCATATGAATTGTCTTTTATCTAAAGTTAGCAAGCATTATGTCTGTAAATAAGGGACAGTTAAATGATTTTTTTGGTTTTAAAGTGGATATTTATTGGATTGTGGTCTGAACAGAGTTATGGTTGTTGTTTGATTTAATTTATTTTTTATGAACAATATCTATATTATTCCCTCTCATACTATCACTTTTTTCGCTCATTATGCCCCCCTCATGATCCCAATTTCATTTTTACACACCCTATTCTATAAAATAAAATAAACACTCTGTATGGCAGTGATAAAGATATGACACTAAAATAAGTGGCAGCTGATAAATTTTGGTATTGATTGTACAAACAATTATTTAATAAATTGTTACTCGTGTTCTTACTCCCTGTCATGCTATCACTTTTTCGCTCACTATAATCCCTCCAGATATCCCACGAGCCCTATTTCACCCCCTGCTCACTTGGAAATTATTAAATAATTTATTATGGATTTAATTACATGGGTCTTATGTCAATTTCTAAGCCAAACTTTGTTTCATATAAATAAAATGTCATGTAGGGTTTGTTAAGGACTAGTTGCTAATGAATTGCTGCATACAGGATGAGTTTCTTCAGCAGAGGCAGTCATGGCAAAAATAATAGAGAAAGAGGTAATTGGAACAGAGGGACTAGAAGGCCTAGATTCTCAATTCATTTTGATGTCAACCCCCAGGAGTTGACCCAGTTGTTTCAAGCTGGGTTCTTCAATTGGATTGGGCAGGGGATAGTTCAACCTAGACCAGAGAGGCCTCCCTTCTAGCCTCAAAATATCCCTGGTATTCCTGTGCCTCCTCATGTATCCATGCAACCAGAAGTTCCTGAAAATGATGGATGGTAGGATATAGTCAATCCGATAGTCTCCCACCATCGTGGCTGGCAAAACTTGTCATTGCCTCCTCCTCCTCCACCTGTAAATCCTAATGCTAAAATTGCCCCTGTACATTCACCTGTTCAGTCCTCTCATGCTAGAAAACGACTTAAAACCGAGGTTCCCCGTGTGCAAGACAAAGGTAAAGTTGTTGCCTCCCCCTCATCTCCTTCAAATGACTCATCAAAATCAATGTCCTCCTGTATGCATTTGAAGGACGATTGATCCCATGTTATTAGTGAGATTAAGCCTCAAGGTTCGAACCAACCTAAGGCTAATTCTAGGAAGTCCAAAGGGGATAACAGTGAAAGAAGAAGAATTGCTTCTCAAAGTGGAAAATATGGATTTTAATTTATGTGTTATGGTTGATTTGTTGAAGACAATGGTCTGCAAAAAGTTTTGGAGAACAAGTTATTTTTTTGGGATAATGTGGTTAATTACATGTTTTGGATATGATTTGAATTATTTATGATATTTAATATTCAAATTTTGGAAATATTTATGGGAGTTACAAAGAGGCATGTGTTTAAATGATTATCTAAATTGTGTTTATTTTTGCAAAGAATAAAAGAAGGGAGTCACAAGGGGTCCCACCTACCTAGTTATGTTTAAATAAAGACCCTTAGCTATTATTCTTATTATTACTTCCCCTAAACTAAAATTAGTTAAGTTTAATTAACTTAACTAAAAGAAGTAGTTGAAGTACTTCAACTAATTTGGAATGCATAAAAGCCAAATGAGAAGGAAGAACAAATGGAGAATAGAAGGAGAAAGCAATACTAAGGTCTGCTCTTTTGTTTTCATGAGATAGTTCAGTTTTCATTCATTCTTCAGTGCATTAAAGGCCTTGTTGATCGCCTCCCCAACACAGGTGGTCAACTCCATGTGCCATGAAGAGATGCATCAACAAATGCAAATTTGTTGAAGACCTTTGGTTCTACATGGCATGTTTGGCCTGAGCACTTCTTTTTGTAATTAGAATTTCCACACCCCTGTGCAGGTTAATAATGTAATGGGTCTGCATGAGTCATGTCTAGGTCAATTACCTTAGGATCGGTTCACTGGGAGAGTTCCTTTCACCGAGGGTTTTTAATCCTCATGTTATCAATTGGGCTTTTCAACCCTCTTGATTTCCCTTGAGTTTTTCCCTCACAATTGCAATAATTCCTCCAAAGTGGTGAACGACGTTCTGGTGGGCTTATCTTTTGGTAACTATTGTAGGGAATCATTGTAAATGACCATGCAAGATATCTTATAAAGTCTCGCGGAATTCCATCGAGTCTAAGTCAGTTTTTTTTAATTAATTAATTCTTAATTAAATTTCCCTAAGTTTGGAGGTTTAATTATTTTTGAGCAATAATTGTAAAAGCTAGGTCCTTAGACTTTTGATAGGGGTATTTGTGCTCAAAAGAAATGGAATAGCACCCCCTACATCCATGGACCAAGTTTCATCTCAGTTGGGCAACTTTAGCCATGGGTTTGTCCACCTAGAGTGTCAGTCAGTCTAAAACAACAATTTTAATTGCTAAAGTCCAAACATGGCAAAAATGTAAAATTGTAATAATGAGATTAAAGGATGAAAAAGGTGAAATAATGGTTAGAGAGAGACTCCCTAAGAATAATCTACCCACCCAACCTCTTTCTAACCTATTTCTAACCCCTTACCCCCTCACATCATAAAAAAATCACGCCTCCTAGGGGGATTGACGTTTTTTCTAGTGGAGGAACGTTATAACTTATGTTTGAGTGTGTGGGGCCCCTCTCTCTCATGTGATTTGACTCCCCATAGCCCTCATGTCTCCCCTTGTGTAATCCCAACATCCTCTCCCTCATCTCTCACCTTCCATTCATTCCCTCATCCCTAGAGGTGCGCCCTCCAAGAGGAGTTACACTCCCTCTTCTAGAAACTCCACAAATAATTTTTAAAACATTATTGAAAACCTTTCCACTTCCTTGGCATCAATCCCAAGGCCTCCCACACTCTTTTTGCTTGATCCCAACATTTTCCACTTTTTCTACACCCTAGATCTAGTTTTCAAACCCTAGATGGTGCGCCCTACCCTTGGGATCTCCTCTTTTTCTTGGTGTTGGAAACTTGGCATTGATCCAAGAGAGGTGAGATTGCCTCTCCAAGTATAAAAGGAACCCTCCCCTCACTCTTTTCTTCACCATATCTTGAGCTATTGTTATGCTACTTGATTTTCCACTCTCTCTCTCTCTCTATTGTTCCATCATTTCCATTCTATGCTCTTAGGGTTTTGGAGTATTTTCTCTCCAAGATCTATTTTCTTGAGTAATAATAAAGGAGAAGCTTTGGAGGATAACTAGAGGAGCAATGCATGTCCTTGTTGTTCTTATGCATATGAGGTAAACTTGTATCGATTTGTTTGATGATTGTACACATTGCATCTTAGGTTAAGTGTTACTTGGGTAGGTCTATCAATGCATGTTCTTGTAGATCTATATATCTTGATATGTTAGATAGGATTGAAGTGTCATCTTGTTAACATATTCAACATATTATCTCTTGTATGCACATCATCTCGCAAGTTTTTATAGGTTTGGCTCAAGGGTTTCATTGGGAACACCTCAAGCAAGAAGGCTCTCTTGAGACACATCTATACTCCATGTTTTTCTCACCCTTTACTCTTCTTCTATATTGTTGTTCATTCACATACATTTCAGCTAGCTTAACTCAGTGAGATAGGTCACTTATATCAATTTTTATTGTATTTTTCTTGCGGAAAATCTTTGCCCTAAAAGGTAAAAGTTTTCTTTCACTTTGCTTGGTTGTGTGTAGCATTTCCAGCGAGGATACCTTGTTGGTTTGCAGGTTTCAGATCTGGTTGAGAAGGGGTTTTAGCTGCCCAAAGACATCCACACAACACTCAAAGACCCCCAAAAGGATTGGTAGTTATTTCTCAACCTCCTTTGTCAATTTCTAGGCTTTCTTGTACATTTTTCTTCTTCTTCTTCTTGTTTGGTGGCTCGTAGTTTGTTTGGTTTGAAGGTGAAGGCATCTTCTAGACCTAGGATGTGGGATTTGCTTGTGGTTTGTTTGGTTTGCTTGTTTACTTTCCTAGCCCTCTTCTTGTTGCTTGCTTGCCTTTCTTTCTCATTTCCGTAAATTTTAACCAAGCTAAGCAACTTAATTAATTGCCTACCTAGTTGGGAGAGGAATACCCCAAGAGGTAAGGATAGGTGTTTTATTATGTGATTAATGATCTAATTGATTAATGCCATAATTGTTCTAGATTTAGATCTAACACATAATCACTAGCTTAAGCCTATTGGGCATCATCAATAACTTAACTAGATCTCTTACATGCTTAGTTTGCTTCAAGTCTTCATCTTTATTCACATGCTTAGATCTATAATTCTTAATCTCTAAATGCTTCAATAAGTGAATGGTGTTATTATTTATTGCATTGATCTCTTAAGGCCATTTGCCCTATGCTTGAAGTTATTTCATGGATAAATTAATGTAGTAGACAAACACACTAAATCTTCTTTTAGCTCTCTTATAGGCAAGTTGTCCTTGCCCTTGTGATTCATTTCTTCATAGCAAGCTCATATGTTAATGATCTAAGTGCATGTGACAAACTAAATCTTCTTTCAACTCTCTTTATTTGCTTTACATGTGTTCATACTCTTGATTTCATAATCTTAAAGCAACACACTCATAAGCTCATAAAAGTTTCGGCCATATTACTAAATCACATTTTAAAAGTGTCATAAAACCTTTAAAACACTCTAAAACCCACCTAAAAGTCTACATAATCCATATATATACTTAATAGACTATTTAGGGTACCTTAGAGCACCATCTTCACCATCTAAAACGGGTTCGAGGAAAACAACGAAGGGTGTAGGCAGGGGACTGTCTCACGACACACAGGATGTGTCCTCTCCGAGAAGTACTCCTACTTTAGGGCTGACTGGTTCTGCTAGGGTTGGCCTCATTGCCACACTATCTTGAGTGTCCAACAATTATTTGGCAATAGGAGGAGGAGGCTTTGGTGAAAGCTTAATAAAATTTGATACTTTGAAGAAAGCTAAATAACTCAACCTTGGGCTTAAGTCTCTACAAACTTCCGTTGGGTTTAATAACTAAGAGTGAGTCATTTTCATAACCTTCGCGATTAAAATCTTCAAATCTTCTTAAATGTGTTGATGATAGTGATATATTGATGGTGATCTCATAAGTGTGATGATGTGTTGATGTTCATGCTACAATCCTTGTATCCTGCACACATAAAAGATAAACGTGGTTAGCTTGCTTGTTGTACTTTAGATATTCTTTATTTGTAAATCTTGCATCAAGTACTTTGTGTATATCTCATTTGTAAATAGATATATGGTAATTATTTTATTTCTTTTGTAATCTTGTAAACAACTTGTAATTTATTTGTAACGAACAACCCTAACATCTAGTTGACCCCATTTCCCAACCTTAAGCACTAGTCTTAGTTGACCTAGGCAAAGGTTTTGCTTTACATTCTAACCCTTTGCATATTGCATTGTTGCCTTAACATCATAGGATAGATCCCCTCTAACCCTAAGAAATTAAAATTAACTCCTATAACATTAACTACTAATCATCTAGAAACTAAGGTCTACCCCCTTTGGCTTCCCTAGGAGTGAGCCTAGATGGAAGAGGTTCCGGTCAAAGTGACAGCGTGGGCTATGAACCTAGGAATTGTGCCTCCAAGGACACACTAAGTGAGCTAGACTTAGCTCACGTCTACAAGTGTGTATAAGGACGGCAACATGCCTAATTCTCTTTTTGAAACCAGGGTCCTATTGTAGACAACAAGGTTCAAAGTTGAACCATATCATTGAGATGCTTGTTTCAAAGGTGTTGATATATCTTTGATAGTTTGTGTATACTTATCTGTTTATGGATTGAGTTTCATAGCTGATAAAGGATATTGTGCAGAGTCAAATTGGCAACAATCTTTGGCAAGTTGATCTAGATTTTAAAAGTTCAGTTTTTACTTCTTGTTAGAGTCCTTTTATATGGTTTTCATCGGGGATATCTAAATTCAACTTTGGTCCATGCCCTGACAAGGATTTTGTAAAGAGAAAGATACTTTGATTTCTTGGAATGAAATAAAGCAATTGCTATTTTGTCTCATTTGTGTGAATCTGTGACTTTGTTACTTTTGCTTTTGATCTCCACATTTACTTTCTGCAATCTATATATTTTTAGAAAATTATATAAAAATTTCATATTTTGCAACAATCTTTTCATTTAAAAAATCAGCATAAGCCCTTGTAATTAATACTTATGGATTGGGAAATACTTTTTGAGGCTATAAAACATAGGGTGATATTCTCGACTATTTTGCCTCAGCTAGGCGAGATTCGAAAATGCTTGAGTAAGATAAATCATATCTTTTCCTCAACATTTATTTGGCAACCATACTAGGGATATCTTCCATATCTCTCTCGTTGATTGTATGCTTGATTATCATTGAAAATTTTATATTTTTGCTTTGGATTCTTTGACTGTTTATTTTCCTTCATGACAGTACCTGTTACAAGGCAACCCAATATTGAGCCCAGTCTCAAAGATTAGACCAACATTGTTTTAACCTTATTCAATACAATATTAGAAACCGATAATACCCGTGTTGAGCTTGAATGCTCATGGGCAGTGATTGAACAAGACATAAGTGTCTGAGAAAGCTGGGAAGCCATGCAAAGACAGCCTAGGAATCTGCCATAACTTCTTTTTCCTAAAGTTTTTATCTTCTTTTCATGTCCTTAAACCCTCCCATCTCCAGGAGAAGAAGAGGTTGATCACTTGAGATCAACCCTATTGCTGAAATAGGAAGAAGAAACGTTGTTTTTCCAACTCAACAAAGCACTCTAAGGAGAACTTTGTCTGATTAAGCCAGTTTGTCTTTCTCTACTTTACCTATCATTCACAAGATGGCATCTAGCAGAGGCACTGGAGGTGCTTCTTCATCTCAACCTTCAGCCTCGTTAGTGATTGGTAGCTTGTATAGCCATCAAGTCCCTGTCCAATCTACCACCAATCCCACTAAGGTTATAAAAAAGTATGGTCTCTTTCAATTCGAAGAATATGCTACTACTACCCCATGACATGTTTCTTATCCTCTGAACCTAGCACCTACTACTTGTCCACTTCCAAAATTTAAGGAGCATCTCACTAGGTTTTCAGGAAATAACACGGTCACAGCGAATGAACACTTGGTGGCATTTTCTAATGCCTGTCACAACATAGGAGCAAATGACAATGATACTTGTATGCACTTATTTGTTAATTCCCTTGAAGGGAAAGCAATAACATATTTCTTTGATCTTCCTCCCAAGATTATTTCCACTTGGGAGGAGTTAGTTTATTGGTTCAAATCTACTTATGGGCAGTTTGGGAGCCCAACTGAACAATTACGGGAGTACAATAACATTGCGTACAAAGACGATGAGACTATCAAGTCTTTCAACTTACATTTCACCAAGTTATATAACCAAATTCCTGAACTTATTTGCCCCTAGAACCATGCCACTTTTATGCATTACCATAATGCTCTACCTTCCCCCTACTGTCATAGGCTTGAAGAAAAAACTATCGAAAACCTTGGTTTCACTCTGCATACTTGTCTAGAGTATGAAGACCAACTTGAAAGAACAAGTCTTCCCAAGGGAGACTCAGTGAAACAAACAAACATGTCTGCCATCTTACAACTTGTACAAGACATGAATAATTGAATGATAACGTATGAGCGAAAGGGAAATGTCCCTTCACTTACCCCTGGGGCCTCATCTTCTTCTTCACCACCCTTTAGGAATCCTAATGAAAACAACTTTCATCCTAAAGCCATCATGCCTCACAGTTGGTGTAACTTTTGCGAGGAACACCATGAGGAAAGTACTTGTGAGGTAAAGAAGAGTCTCAAAGATAAACTCTTTGGTAAAAGGCATGAAACTACTATTATTGTCCTAGATTTCGTAGAACCAGAGGATGTCATGATCATAAACACTAGGAATAAATCCTATGCTTTGAAAGGAAAATATGATCCCCCTCGTACTTCTTCTAGCCCAAGCTCATCTCATACTTCTTCTAGCCCAAGCTCATCTACACCAGCTGCTACTGTACAAGTTACTAAAACTCCCGACATTCAAGGAACTCCCTCCCTTCCCCTCTTCCCTCTTCCAAATACAACATTCTCAATCAATTAGATAATATTAAAGCCAATGCTACTCTTCTGGACATGGTTTCCGTCTTTGAGTAACAAAAGCATTTGAAAAATTTCATGGAGGGAAAGCTTCCATCTTAGCATCTCTCTGAAGAGGTAGATGAAAAGGACTCAACTGTAAATAAAGTAGGTGTACATAATTTTAAACACCCTGTAAAAAAAACCCCATTTTTCATTTATGTAAAGATTATGGACAAAATAGCCCATTGTTGTCTCATTGACGACAGTTTGGGCCCAAGCATAATGTCAAAAATTATTATGGAAGAACTAGGCTTGTCTTGTACAAATGAAAATGCCAGAAGCATGCTCTCTTATAATAGTTTACAACAATCAACCATAGGTGAAATCAAGGATTTGACCTTGGTTTTGTGCACGTATGTTGAAATAAGGACAACCCTTAATATTCTTTTAATTGACATGTCAGTGAGTAATTATTCAATCATCTTAGGAAGACACTGGCAAGCCTTGACAGGGGAATAGCTCTCACTCGACGAGACACACTTATCTGTTCCTCGAAATGGGAAAAACATCATAGTCCTAAGGGAGGGAAGAATTTCACCTTATATAGAAAGCATCCCACATCCTAATGTAAATTATATCGAGGAGGACTTAGGAGTGTATTCCATCTCTGTTGATGAGGACAACACTACCTTAGAATAAATCGACCTAGAGGATGGGATGTGGCATATGCACTTTGATGGTTCATGCTCCAATGAAGGAAATGGAGTTGGAATTATCCTGTACTCTCCTGTGGGTAAAATTCACAATTTTTCCCATAGGTTATAGTTTGCTTGCACAAACAACGTCATCGAATCTGAAGCGTTAATGTTGGACATTGAAAATGCCTATAATTTAGCTTGCGGTCACCTTAAAGTTTTTGGGGACTCCGAACTTGTTGTAAACCTTGTACGTAATATATATTCTCCTAGCAACAAGTTAATGAAATGCTACACCCAAACTGTTTGGGTGGTTATCTCGAAGTTGCTATGATTCAACATCACTCATGTTAAAAGGGAATTGAACTCAATGGTTGATAGGTTAGCTGTTTTTGCAGCCTTTCCTACTCGATAACCTCTACCACAAAGACATGATTACACCTTTCAATCTATGTATCGTCCTGATATCCCTGATAATGTAGAGTCATGGCAGGTCTTCCCTAGTTATGAGAGCATCTATGCTTTCATACAAAATGAACCTTATAAGCCCAAGGAGATTATATCCATGGAAGACAACAAAATTCCGAAGGGCTTGACTCCTCTAGAAAGTTCATTTTCATCGAGTGATGTAGGCCACAAAGAAAAATATAAAGAAGAGGAGTCGAAAAGGAAAGTGGGTGAAACCATTTCCTTGAACATTGGGACACCCGATTATCCAAAGAATGTTAAGATGGGAGCCCAATGTTCCGATGAAGAAAGATTGAAATTCACTGAGTTACTTCGTGAATTTCAAGATGTTTTTGCTTGGTCTTATGAGGATCTTCATTGTTTTGATCCTTCTCTTATACAACATGCCATTCCTATCAAGGAGGGCATAAAACCGGTTAAGCAAAAACAAAGACTCATTAACCGTACACTGGAGGCAACTATTCAGAAGGAGTTGGAAAAATTCTTGAAAGCTGGGATAATTTTCCCTGTTAAGTATTTTGAGTGGGTTTCCAATTTGGTTCCCATTCGGAAAACAATTGGTCAGATTAGACTATGCATTGATTTTCGCGCATTGAATAGAGCTAGCATAAAAGACCATTTTCCTCTCCCTAATATGGAAATGATTTTGCAGCAAGTTGCAGGGTGACATATGATGTCCTTACTTGACATGTTTTCTGGTTATAATCAGAGTAAGGTAAAAAGGACAGATAAATATAAAACCACTTTTATTACATGTTGGGGAACTTTTGCTTATGAACGTATGCCTTTTGTCTTATCTAATGCATGTGCCACTTTCCAAAGAGCTATGCAAATAGATTTTGACAATTTGATCAACGAAATTATTTAGATTTATTTTGATGACTTAACTGTGTATTCAAAAAACCGATCAGATTATTTTGGTAATCTTAGAAAGGTTCTCATGTGATGCAGGAAATTTGACATTTCTTTAAATACTTCTAAGTTTATCTTCGGCGTTACCAAGGGAAATCTCTTTGGACACATTGTCTCTGATTCAAGAATAAACATATATCCCGAAAGGATTGTTGCTATCCTAAATCTTCTTGCTCCTACTTCCAAAAAGGAGGTTCAAACCTTTATGGTTATTATCAACTTTGTCTATAGGTTTGTTCCTGATTTTGCTGTAATGCTCAAACCAATTCACAATATTCTTAAGAAAGATCGCTCTTTTTCTTGGACGAATGACATCAAAAGCGCTTTCGTAAGGATCAAGAAGGCAATCAATTCTGCACCGGTTTTGGCCATCCAGATTTTGAAAAAGAATTTATTATATATACTAATGCCACAAAGGAAGCAGTTTCTGCTATCCTCATGCAATGGGATGACCAAGTTAATGAGAAACCAATATATTACATGAGTCAAAGCTTGTTAGATGATGAATTTAAATATTCTTATATTGAAAAACATGCTTTCGCTCTTGTTAAAGCTGTTGAAAAATTTCACCACTTTATCTTAGATAAGCACAGGCTGGTAAAAGTCCCTTTACCTGCTATCAAGTTTTTGCTCTCACAGACTTATCTTTCAGGGAAACTTGCACATTGGCTTGCCAAGATCCAGGAGCATGATTTAACTATCACAACTTCCAAAACCATTAAGGGACGTGACTTAGCCCTTCACTTAGCTCAACATGCAGAAGCAAGTGAAGAATTCGATGAACAAGATAGCTCTTTGTCAGCACTATTTTATATTGACAATCAAATCCTTCTTGTTGTTGAACATCTCTGGTACAAGGATGTGGTGTATTACTTGCAAAACCCGAGGTGTTCAGATAACTTAGATACTCATCAAAGGAGAAGGCTCTGTCTTGAATCTTCCAGATATGTCATTTTAGGATACTTCTTATTTAGGAGATCTGTCGATCATATGTTACTTCGATGTGTGAATAATGAGGAAGCACAAAAATTGTTACAAGAGACTCATGGATCTTCAGATTCTGTTATTCATGTAGGAGGTCACTTTTTTGCTAAAACTACTGCTTTTAAAATTATCAGGAAAGGGTACTATTGGCCTTCAATTTTTCATGATTCTTATAATTTTCAAGATCTTGTGACAAGTGTAGGAAGTTCACTGGGAAATAACATCTTTCTGCCATGCCTTTACAACTTGTCCTCCCCAAATTTCCTTTTTCAAAATGGGGTCTGGAATTTATTGTCATATTAATCCTCCATCTTCAGCAGGGCAAGTTTTTCTCGTGACAACCACATACTATTTTATGAAATGGACTGAAGCTCTCCCACTTATCCATTCACACGATGAGTAGGTGATTTCTTTCCTTGAGACTAATATTTTTTCCAGATTTGGTCTTCCTTTGGAAATTATTACAGACAACGGTCCCGCTTTTATTTTTGCTAAGCCGACTCAGTTTCTAGCTAAACTAGGGGTTAAACATTTTACCTCATCAACTTATTATCCCTAAGGAAATGGGCAAGCTGAGTCTACTAACAAGAATCTGATTAGAATTATCAAGAGTCTCTTTGAAGATAAGCCTCGTCAATGGCACACTCTCCTCACTTATGCCGTTTGGATAGATCGCACTACCATCAAGGTGAGCACTGGTTGCACTCCTTTCCATCTTGTTTATGGTCAAGAGGCCATTATGCCTACCGAGCTGGAACTTTTTTCTCTAAGGCTGATGCTTCAGGTTGAAGAATTAAATTCTTCCAATATCTCTCAAAGAATGAATGTACTCTTGGCTTTAGAGGAACAAAGGACGTTTGCCTTGGATAACATAAAGAGAAGACATCAAACTGTTAAAAGATATTTCAATAAAAATGCCAAAGCTGTCAAATTTAAGGTTAATGAGAAGGTATTGCTGTGGGATTCAACTCATGCTGATAGAGGAAGGCATTCAAAGTTCCAAAAGTTATGGTTGGGTCCTTTTAAGATCGCTTTTCTCATGGGCGCAAATTCCTATATCCGAAAGGACTTGGAAGAGCAATTGTTTTCCTATAGCACCAATAGTTCCCACTTAAAACACTATGTGGAACCAACTTGAAAGTTTAAATGTTGTATGGAATTTTTTCTGTATTATAGTTTGTTTATTTGTTTTGATTTTACCTTGCTGTTATTTCTTTCTGTTGTTTTATTTCTTTTATTGACTTATTTTCTTGTCAGAAATAAAATTGTTGGATCAATTTTGTCACATCGACGCTATTCTGCAATTGCTAATCAATAACAATCACGTTACACAACTATCATGATATTACCCCTTGAAGACATCATTGAAATTGTTATCTGCTCCAACTGTTGTTAGATTAGATCGTTGGTTTTATTCCCTATTTCCGCTTTCCTTTTCTTCTCTCCATTCCAAGATTCGAAAGAGCACACTGAGATTTTTTTCTCCTTGAAGTCAAGAATGTTTTCACTGTGATTAATCGAATGATTAGGCATACAGGGATAAAACCCCCTCATACTTAACACTTTCCATGAGGTATTCCCAAAATCCCAAATCATTTTTTCCCTTAAACGACTCAATTCCCCATGTTGCATAATCATTCTGATGTCTATTTCCTTGATCTAATGTTCACCTGGTCTGTGAAACCAACCAATATGAGTTCTTAATCTATTGGAAACAGATTTCCCTGTGGAGTCGGCAGTTTGTTGACGCTTAAAATCGCAACGATGAATACAACTCACAAATTATTGCTAAGCTCTATTATTTGTTTATAACAATAATAATTAACTACTAGGTGGGACTCCCTTGTAGACTAGTGGCGCTATGATGGATGTGTTGCACTCATATTTTGGTTTTCTGTTATAATGATGCCTACACAGTCTTCTACAATTGATGATGCAAATGATGGTTTTATTCATCATGACGACATAAGATGGTTGGTTGAATGTGTCATTGCTAAATGGTTTCGATGTCCACTTGCAACTTATCACAACATTATTGGATAAAAGGATTATTTTTACATGTGTTATGTTTATGCATTAAAAATTGATTGATTATTATATATATATATGATTTTATGCTAAAGGATGATATGGTAGCCTAAAACAAAAAGAGGAAAAAACTATGAACAAACCTTAAGGTTATATGTGATTAACACAAAAGAATGTGATGGACCTCGCTGTTAGACTTATGCGATTGATTAAAGGATTATACATATTGTTGTTGTTAAATTTTTGATATGATTCGGGGTGGCACACTATGCAATAGATATAGCATTGAATATAGCAATGGATATGTGTTTGAATTAATGGTTGATGTTATGGTGTATGGGCTGACTTGTACGTTGAATTGAATAGGGTTGGGGGAGGAAGCGACGTGCATTTACTGCACATCCCTCAAACAACCCTCGACCTTGTCACCCTAGCCACAATTGCATTTGGTTTTTTCGGCTCTGGTGGTTGTGGAGGCTCCGTGATTTCTGGTTTTGAAAGGAAAATACAGGCCAACTCTTCCCTCAAGTGATTTTTCCAGGTATGGCTCCCTTACTTTCCATCCATGATGGTTCCTTTGTGTTATGAATTGATTTTTTTGGCTCATATTTGTATGAGGTTTGTGCTTTTCTTAAGTTTTGACTGTGTATCAATGTTGTGCTTATGATTTTCTCTATGAATACTCTGGATTGTTGGCATTTTAAAGGAAAGGAATGGATTTTATTGTTGTGTGTAGCCTGTGCATTGGTTTATTGGTTTTAAAACATGTTGTTCAACTTGTGTGTAGCCTGTGCATTGGTTTATTGGTTTTAAAACATGTTGTTCAACTTGGGGTTTTACTCTGGTTCTCTGTGGAAAATATGATAATGGTTTAACAAGCTACGAGTTCTTGGTGTGTGGGTGTTATAACCAATCTTGGTGTTAAGTCGTTGTCACTCTTTTTCATCTCGGTCATTGTTATGTTCGTTCCTCCAGGTTGCAATGCAACTGTTGAGAGTTGCATTGTTCTGGATTTGTTTTGGTGAAGCCCCGAGCTATCGTTTGATATGGCATTTACTTCACTATCACTGTTCCTGGGAAGCATTGCACAGTCGGGTCTTGGGCATCACCAAGTTCTTTAAATGGAAGTTCATATATGTGTTTGGTTGGCCACAGGTTGCATTCGGGTATTCTCTCCACAATATTCTAAGTATTCGCTTCCTCTCATCTATGTTGGAGTGGGTGACTGTTATGTTTTTGGTAACTCTCCTGTCAAGTTTTTTAGAGGTTATAAACGTTTGTGGTGAATTTGGAAAGGGCATAAGCTCTCTGTGTCTTCAAAAGACTACTCTTTGATTACTTCTTTGCGACAACCTATTAAAGGAAAGGGGCACAAGATATCTCTGACTTCGAAGATCATCTCTCGATCGAGCCTCTATTATTACTGCTCTGTGATAAATTTGTTTGAAAAAAAAGGGGGCCATGGGTTATTTGCATCCCCGAGGACTTTCCATTTGGTCGATTTATTGTTATTCCCTCCATTGATGTGTTAAACCTTAGCACGATCATGGTCCCATCAAAGTTTAAAAGTCGCCCGTGTGTGATTGGTCCACTGAACACGTCTTGGCTTTGTTCTCTCGGGAATGTCTTGGTTTCGTTCTCCTCAGGCACTATTTTGATTCTATCTTTGTTGGGCATTTTCGTTTGGAGGAAGTCAGTACATGTTTAATGTACATGAATCACATGTTTTTTGGTTAAAATCTATTATCGAATCAAGGCTGGTGTTGATTATATGAATGAACACCTATGTGTGTTTGAATCAAGGCCCAATTATGAGTTTTGATGATAGTGGATTGTGTCAATCAATGTTGGAAAATAAATAGTTGGAGGTTAATATTGGGCTTATTCTTATTCGATTTTAAGAAATGAATATGGGATGTGGATGGCTGGAATCACTGTGTATATTTCGATTTTGTTTTAAAAGAAAAAGGGTTTAGCACTGGAATATAACAGACTGTGGCTCAAAGGGTTATACTTATGGAATTGACAATGGTATTATTATGATGTTGCATAGATATTGTATAGATATAGAGGCTACTATAATTGAAGTATTTTGGGCATATGAATTGTCTTTTATTTAAAGTCAACAAGCATTCTGTCTATAAATAAGGGACAATTAAATGATTCTTTTGGTTTTAAAGTGGATATTTATTGGATTGTGGTATGAACAAAGTTATGCTTGTTGTTTGATTTAATGACGCAATGGAAGCGTGGAAGCAATAAAGAGGATTTGAGGTTTGATGACACAAAGGATGAAGCATTTTGGAGAGGTCTTCTGAAGCAAACAAATCTATTTGGGGTGGTAGGGTGGAGCAAGGAAGCATATTAGTGTCTCCTACAGGTTGGTGCTTGTGAAGAATAATTCTATGGGTTGGTGCCCATTGGTTGAGTTGGTGCTCAGTAAGGGGATTGGTATACCATGCATGTTGTGTTACATAAATATTCCCTTGCAGACAGGTGAACTTTCCCTTGGATTATAGACCCCTCTACCAAGACAAAAAATTACATTTGGACACTACCATTCCTATAGATTCATTTTATCCATCGAAAAAGAGAGAAGGAGGGGAAGTATGATGTACCTCGTTTATGACGTTTTTCCAAACTACTCTAATTTGCAAGCTCCAAACAATACTTGCAATAGACAACAGGAAACAAACGACTATCTCTTACTCTAATGGATTAGACAAAATCAATCGATCTATGAAGATTAAGACAAGCATAAGCAAGCACATGTAAACACATACGTGAATTAAATAGGCCAAGTATATTAATGAGAAGTTCAAAAGGAAACTTACAATCTTCAGATGATGTTGCAACAACCTCTCCAAGTCCTCCTCATCCAACCCTTGCTCGAGAGATCCACAATCAAAATAACAATGCTTTGTTGATTTTCTCCTCCTTTTCACCATGGGAATGCCTCCATTTATAGGCTTTGAGAGGCTCAACTACCTTGGATGTATTTGGAATTAGTTCAGGATATGGGTCTTGTTGATGAATGCAACTATGTGAGACATTCTCCAGCTTACAAACCTGTGAGGTGTGGATCATTGCAGCTATGAGAAGTCTTTCTCTTAGCCCCTAAGAAGGGTTCATGGTTCCTGCCTGAGACAGGGCCAAGAACGTAGAGATGACCTCCTCCATGATGAAAATGAGAAGAACTCCAGATGATTATCCAGTAGGAAAAGCGATCTGATGAGTTGGATGTGCCTGTGGTTGAGCACAAGGTGAATGTGTGAAATTCCAAAAGTGTTGGGCACATCGAAATAAAGATGATGTGTTGGCCTCCTATGAGCAACATAGTTGATGAGAAAACTCCAGATGATTCTCCTGTGTGAGGCAGTGGGAATGGAGATCTGTAGAGTGGACGTTCCTGTGGATGAGCACAGATGAACGTGTGTAGATCTGGTTCTTCTGTGTAATGCAGTGAGCCAGAGCTATGACATCTCTATGGATGTGCCCCTAATGGGTGTATCAGATCCTTTTCTATATGTTGTTCAAGAGTTAGACCTGCCTGTAACCCTAATGGTTATATAAAAGGTACAGGTCGGCCCCACCTTAATGTGATTAATAATAACTATAAAAGATAATTAATATTGTTAATATTAATAATAATAATAATAATAAATTATAAAGTGAATTAGAGAGGTCGGCCCTGTTGAGCCAAGAGACGCCTATGTTTATTGGTCAAAGTCTAATATAAGTAAGGCATGATTCCCCATTGTGGAATCATATCTTCCTTGTGTGTTTGGAAATTTCAGCAAATACATCTACTTGAGTAAAAGGTGCGCACCTCTCTTGGGAGCTAGTTTTCTAGGGCTTAAGCACCCGCTTGTGTGCTAAGTCATTCTTGGTGGTGAAAGGTCTTTCTCTTCAAGAATATAGTAAAGGATTTGGCCGAGTTTTCTTCCCTTGTTGAGAAGGGTTTCCCAGGATATTTCTCGTGTTCTTGTGCATGGTGTTTCTTCTTGTGATCTTGCTTGCTGCAACATTCTTGTTTATGGTTAAGACATGATAAAATGAAATGAACTACATGCTTAACTTAATGCTCATGAAAATTCAACATGGCATCAGAGCATAGGTCTTGAAGATCCCATTGCACAAGCATTTTCCAGCTCCTTCTCTCACTCATTTACAGAAACCGTATGACCCCCCTAGGGTTTCCAGAAAATCCGTACGACCTCCTTTTTTGAGGGATTTCACCACTCAAAACTTGGACGCTCGAGTTGAAAAAGAAATAGAAGGGTACGGCCTCCTTCAGCGTACCTCCAAAAAGTCTCAAATCTAATTTCCAGTCATTTCAAGATTTTGACCCTAATGGTTTCTAGGGTTTCGACAAAATTCTGAATCATATTTCTGAAGATTCCTTGAAGAAGCTCCACAGTTTACTAGGGCTATCATATTTATTAAAGGCTTATTGTTGGCAGTCATAAGCCCAAGAAAACCTAAAAGTACTATCCTAGCCTAACCGTTAGGTTTTTTAGCCTAGTTGACAAGGGTTTGTGAAGATGAGGAAATTCATGATGGGAAGCAAGAAACTCCAAAGCAATGAAGACATCAACATCTCAACACTCTCAGGTATGGTTCTTATCAATGACAATACTTGGCTAATTGACAGTGGTGTCTCTAGGCACATGACCGGTATTAGAAATCATCTAACACACTTCGTTGAGAAAGAGACACATCTACATGTTTTCCTTGGAGATGATGCCATATATAATGTGAGAGGAGTTGGAACTTCTAATTTCCAACTAGATTAAGATATGCAGCTTAAACTAGAAGAAGTTTTATATGTACCCAGAATGAAGAGAAATCTTGTCTCTATTTCGGCTCTTGAAGACAAAGGTTACAAAATTACCTTCTTAGAAGGAAGAGTTCTTGCATGGCACAAAGACTCTCATATTAGCTCTTCCAAAGTAATTGGTGTCAGAGAAAACAACTTGTACAAGTTGACCCTCAAACCAGTTTAAGTCTTATTACATGACACTATCAACTTGAGTGAGTTATGGCATAGAAGACTTGCTCACATTCATTATAGAGCTCTTCCAGCTCTAAGGAAAATGGTAACAAGTCTACCAGATATCCAGATTCAACATAAAGGTGTTTGCAAAGGTTGTGCCCTTGGAAAACGTGTTAAAGGATCCTTTCCTAGCAGTGAAAACAGATCCAAGGAAATCTTGGACTTTATACATTCAAATGTATGTGGGCCAATGACTGTTGCATCCTTAAATGGGTACTTGTACTATGTACTCTTCATAGATGATCACTCCAGGAAAACTTGAATTTACTTTCTGAAGAACAAAGATGGAGTCCTTGCCAAGTTCCAAGAATTCAAAGCTCAGGTTGAAAATCTGACCGAAAGAAAAATCAAAATATTGAGATCAGATAATGGAGGAGAATACACCTCAAAATAATTTAACAATTTTTGTATTGAAGCAGGGATCAAGAGGGAGTTCATAGTTCCTTACAACCCTCAAGAAAATGGGGTTGCTGAAAGGAAAAACAAAACTATCATTGAGGCACCTAAAGCAATGATACATGATCAGAGTCTACCTATGACTCTATGGGCAGAAACATGTATGACAACAACATATGTTCAAAACCGTAGCCCTCATCAGATGCTGAAGAATATTACTCCAGAAGAAGCTTTCACCAAAGTAAAACCTAAGATCAGACACTTCAAAATATTTGGATGTCCAGTGTACCGTCATGTACCTAAAGAAAAGAGATCCAAGCTAGAACCTTCAGGAAGAAAGGGTACATTTGTAGGATACAATGAATCCTCAAAAGCATACTGAATCTACATCCCAGGTCAGAGATAAATTGAAGTAAGCAAAGATGTTACCTTTGAAGTAAAAGTAGCCTTCCAGAAATCCAGAGAGGATTAGATGGAAATTGATAGTGATACAATACCCTCTCCCCCTTCAACAGTTATGAGGGAGACATATATCATTACAGATGAGTCAACAACTCCAATTTCCCCAGCAGATTTTGATGCCCCAAGAAATCTACCCAGAAATGTCACAGCTGGACATAAGAGAGCTGCTTGGGCTCGACAAACCTTAGAAGAAGCAGAAGGACATAAAGCTCCACAAGGAGGAATCAGAGAAAGCAAGAGACCAAAGAGATTCTCAGGCTACCTTTCAACTATGTCCCACATTATTGATTCATAGCCATCCTGTCATGGATAAGTTACATGCGAATAAGTTTGGCAAGATGCCATGACCGTAGAATACCAATCTATATTAAAAAATGATGTATGGGGTGTTGTTCCAAGACCAGAGGGAAAGTCTGTAGTGACTTCCAAATGGATTTACAAAATCAAACATGCTGCCGATGGAAGCATTGAAAAATACAAAGCAAGATTCATGGCTAAAGGGTTTTCACAAATAGAGAGAGTTGAATATGACAAGACGTTTACACCAATAGCCATATATACCTCCATCTGATCTATCATTGCACTAGTTGCTTCCATGGGTTGGAAGCTACATCAGATGGATGTAAAGACAACTTTTCTCAATGGCAAAATTGAGGAAGAAGTTTATATTGAGCAGCTAGAAGGTTTCGTTATGCACAATGAAAAATCTCATGTAAGCAGGTTGAAGAAAGCCCTATATGGATTAAAACAAGCACCACGTGCTTGGTATGAGAAAATGGATGATTTCTGATGAGTTTGGGGTTCAAAAAAAGTACAACTGACCAAACATGTATTATCACATTGATGGCAATGAGTGCCTGATCTTAGTCTTATATGTGGATGACCTTTTCCTCACCAGTTCATAAAGACTCATTGCAGAATGAAAACAAGCCCTGACTGCTAAATTTGAAATGAAGGATTTGGGCCTAATGCATTATTTCTTGGGACTAGAAGTGTGGCAGAGAAAAGATGAGATTTTCCTAAGTCAAGGAAAATATACTATGGAGATACTAAGTAAGTTCAAAATGACAAATTGCAAATCCATGCCTACTCCAATGGTAATGGATCTAAAGAAAACGAGTGACACCAATTCAGGAGATGTAGATTCACACTTATATCGACAACTTATTGGATATTTGATGTATTTGCTTAACACTAGACCAGACATTTGCTATGCAGTAAATGTGCTTAGCCAGTTTATGAGCCAACCAAAGCAAACACACTGGATAGCTGCAAAACACATATTGAGATACTTACAAGGCACAATTGGTTATGGCCTGAGATATGCAACTAATGTAGACTTAAGCTTGGAAGGATATACCGATGTAGATTGGGCAGGAAGTGTAGTAGACAGAAATAGCACTTTAGGTTGCTGCTTCACCTTAGGATCAACCATGGTTTCCTGGTGTAGCAGAAAACAAAGCTCTGTAGCCTTAAGTACAATAGAGGCAGAGTACATTGCATTGAGTGTGGTAGTTCGTGAAGTTGTATGGCTTCGCAAACTTTTGACAGACTTGTTCGATCATGAAATTAATCCAACGACTATTCATTATGACAACCAGAGTTGTGTAAAACTCTCTGAGAACCAAGTGTTTCATGACAAATCGAAACACATTGAAATCAAGTATCACTATATCAGAGACATGGTGTAGAGGAAGACAATACATGCATAGTATCTATCTACTCATGAACAAATTGTAGATATCTTCACTAAACCACTTGCCAGGACAAAGTTCGAGTATTTCCGTGAGAGACTTGGCCTGATGGAAAATGCCTCCCCAACTGAGAGGGAGTGTTGATGAATGCAACTATGTGAGACATTATCCAACTTACAAACCTGTGAGGTGTGGATCATTGCAACTATGAGAAGCCTTTCTCTCAGCTTACAAACCTTAGAGAAAGCCCTTGATAAGGGTTCGTGGTTCTTGCCCGAGACAAATCCAGGAACGTAGAAATGGCCTCCTCCATGATGAGAGTGAGAAGAACTCCATATGATTATCCAGTAGGAAAAGTGATCTGATGAGTTGGACGTGCCTGTGGCTGAGCACAAGGTGAACATGTGAAATCCCAAAAGTGTTGGGCGCATCGAAATAAAAATGATGTGTTGGCCTCCTCTGAGTAGCAGAGTTGACGAGAAAACTCTAGATGATTCTCTTGTGTGAGGCAGTGGGAATGGAGATCTGTAGAGTGGATGTGCCCGTGGATGAGCACAGGTGAACGTGTGTAGATCTGGTTCTTCTATGTAATGCAATGAGGCAGAGCTATGACATCCATATGGATGTGCCCCTAGTGGGTGTATCATATCCTTTGTTATATGTTATTCAAGAGTTAGACCTGCCTGTAACCCTAATGGTTGTATAAAAGGTACAGGTCGACCCCACCTTAATGTGATTAATAATAAATGTAAAAGATAATTAATATTGTTAATATTAATTATAATAATAATAATAATTATAAATTATAAAGTGACTTAGAGAGGTCAGCCCTGTTGAGCCAAGAGACGCCTTTGTTGATTGGTCAAAGTCTAATATAAGTAAGGCATGATTCCCCATTGTGGAATCATATCTTCCTTGTGTGTTTGGAAATTTCAGCAAATACATCTACTTGAGTAAAAGGTGCGCACCTCTCTTGGGCGCTAGTCTTCTAGGGCTTAAGCACCCTCTTGTTTGCTAAGTCATTCTTGGTGGTGAAAGGTATTTCTCTTGAAGATTATAGCAAAGGATATGGCTGGGTTTTCTTCCCTTGTTGAGAAGGGTTTCCCAGGATATTTCTTGTGTTCTTGTGCATGGTGTTTCTTCTTGTGATCTTGGTTGCTGCAACATTCTTGTTTATGGTTAAGGCATGATAAAATGAAATGAACTAAATGCTTAACTTAATGCAAATGAAAATTCAATAGCTCCAATATTTGTGATATCTTCCTTAGATGCATCCGTGGAGTTAGATTCGAGTCAAACTAACCCAATCCATCCATAATTGTCTTTAAAGGAAAGTGGGATTTCCTCCAAGATTCCATCAACCGACTCAACGCTCCTTTAAGATGGACAACAGAGCATCACAACACTTGCTCTGAGATGGAAAAGAAGCACTAGCACTCCCTATGTATGAGAAGGGGAGTGTTGATCTTCCAAGAAGTTACCAAGATGAGTAATTCCCTAGTAAAAATGTGTGTTCCGACTATCAAATGATAGTGCTTCTTCTTCTAAGATGTTTTAGGGGTTGTAGCAGATGTTTTCATGGTGTCGTTTGAGATGTGACACTTAGGAAAAGCGAATGTGACATTTATGACACTTGCGACAAACATGTGACACTTGCGACATTGAAAGTTCAACACTGTCGAAGTGAGGAATTTTGATGTGTAACATATTGCCCCCCAAAGTGTGAAGTCAGAAAAGGAATGTTGATGGCCAAAACACTTTGTAGATTCTTTGAAGCAAGGGTATGGAGTTGGAGAACCTGGTAGAAGTTGTAGACAACCATCAAACAATGTTAATATGTGTTCCATTCCTGAGGCATGCATACATATGCTTGGTATACAAATGACTCAAAGCATGACCACCAATAAATACACTGCGGATCCATGATGATATTGACTAAGGAGATGGCCACCAAAGGTACAATGTGGATCCATCTCTCTATGACCTAACTTGATCGCAACCATGAAAGAATACACAATGGAATTACGATGTGATAAGAGCATAGCCACATACCAATACAAAGTGGATCTATGTTAAAACATGTAAATCAGTCGGATAATCACCATTGCAACCTAGGTAAAGTGTATATGTAGATGAATACTCAACCTAGGGTCTTCGTCTCGATCCTATAACAATACTATTATGTCCATGTGAATAGATGATTTGATGTCGAACATGACAGAAACCACTTGATTATTGGTCATTGAGGTATATCGTTAACAAGTGCGAGATAAATCACCATTGATGTCAATGATTCTCAAGGCACTTTTAAAGTGCAATCCAGTGAATGTGAAAAATGAGCTGAAGTCGAACATTCATGGAATCAGTGAGTCATGGGTCATTGGTGCATACCCACTGTTGAATGCGAGTAGGCCTACCATTGAGGCATGCAGGTCCCAAGGTATTGATGCGTTTCTAAGTCTATTTCCTAGATAACTTGTTGAAGTCGATAGGAAAAGACTTGTCGAAGGAGGGCATTCATGTATCCCCCATCGATCGACACAAAACTCGTCACATGAAAGTGATAAGACATAGTAGATGAAAAAGGACTGACACGGGTATGGGAACTGGTAACTTTGTAGATGGCTGAC
The DNA here is from genome assembly GCA_009831015.1 of Picea engelmannii. Classification (NCBI taxonomy): domain Eukaryota; kingdom Viridiplantae; phylum Streptophyta; class Pinopsida; order Pinales; family Pinaceae; genus Picea; species Picea engelmannii. The sequence continues at coordinate 108,474 of ML779552.1, forward strand.
TTTTAAGGTGAAGACTTCCCTTGAACACTAAGGCACAACATAAGACTTGGAAACATAGACTCAGAGTGGACCAAAACATAATGCATCGAGTGGTGGGACATTCTTTGGATGGGCCAAAGGAGTAGAAAGACTCATAGGATTGGTTGAGCACAGAGGTTAATGGATTATCCAAGTGTATGGTAAGGTGAAAACAAGTGTTGTGTTCAAGGGTGACCATAAGAGTTGCCTTAAAAGATCTAAAGAAACTTGACCCACTTCCTTCAATTTTTCCCTCATCCAGATAGATGAGTACCTTTTTTTCATTTAACGAGCTCGAGGAGGGTAAAACATGCTCGATATAACTCACCTTCGGCAAGTTCCTCTTCTTTTATTTAACAAACTGGAAGAAGTAAGGGGTCATCCTCATATGGGCCCTTCAATGTGTAATTTTGCGAGTTTAGAGAAGGGAAACTTGGTTGTTATTCATGTTTAAGGAGTTTGAAACTAACTTAAAGATGACTCTAAGGTTGTCCTTTTTCGTAATTTTAGTCTCTGAGGTCCGAAAAAGTATAAAATGATACGACGAAGAACTCTTCTAGTCGAGATTGACTATAGCTTTTGTTTTTCGTAGTTAGTCTGTTGGGACTGAAAAGGGATAATCTACCTCCCAATAGACATCTCTTTATATTTTAATGAGCTCAAACTATGATAAAGTTTGTTCAATAATGTCACAAGGTCATAAAAAATTCTCTGCTCCGCTCGCGTAATCAAGTTATTATGAGAAAAAAAGGTCAGTAGTTTCTTTAAAAATCGACAATAGTTTAAAAAAACTCAAAAAAATAAATATCATAAATGTGAAAAAGGGGTGTAAATGATTTAATTTGGACATATTAAAAATCAATTAGGGCAAAAACAAGTCATTCTCACCTTTTATTTAACCATTTGCCGCTTTTCTTTGAGTTTTCCCCCCTTTGGAGTGATTTATTCGGCATTTACTACGGGAGCTACAAGCAACCATTCGCGATTTCGTCTAGGTCAGGTTGGTACTCTGGCCTTTCTCATTCATTTACATGTCTTTTTGTTTAATTTCAACCTTTATTTCATGAGCTTTGGCTCCTTGGACAGTCCTAGAGCATTGAACATGATCAATGCTCCTTTAAGTAATCGAGGTAGGCATTGTTAGAGATTTCAACACCCTGGTATATCTTCGAGCGAAGCGCTAGTGCTCTGTTTTTGCTTTCCAGGGAGCATTGGGCACAAAAGTTGAATTTTATTTTTATTTTTTAAGCTGTGAAAAAGCAATTCCTCTTCTTGACACTTGGCTAATGTGATTTTTTTGTGGATTTGCAGGTTTTCACAAGCCAACATGATTGAATGGAAGGAAATAGAACATGAATTCAAAGATATGGCTGCCTTACAAGACCCTCAAGTGAGGGAAGCTCTATGAAACTATGGTTTGCTAAAGTACTTCAAGCTACAAAACATGAGAAAATAAGTCATTTTACTCTAGTATATGATTGGGTTATGGGATAACAATGAGCAAGCATTCCAGATAGGATCTCACATGCTTGAGATGGACATTGATGATGTGTATTTCCTGACGGGGATATCGAAGAGGGGAGCACCTATCCTTTTGTCTGGACACTGATATACTCCACGACCGACATAGGCATATGTTCCCCAGTATTGTGTACCGAGATAATGCTTAGTAAGGGGAAGAATCATCATTAAAGATGCGATGGACCTACCTCTCCGATCCATTCTCTTTGCTATCACAAAGCTGGCGGAAAGAACCAGTGCCCACCTTGCTTTCAAGTCTCAAATATCATATGCTATTCAATGCTTGGAGCCTAGGATTTTTAACTGGAGTGTAGGGTTCTTGAGGAACATCAAATAGAAGATCTCTAAGTGTTGAACAGATAGACATAAACAATTTGGATACAAATATTTCTTGGTTTCATTCTTTCTAGAACGAGTTCCACAGATGCAACCACAGGTTGCATTGATAGCGTGCTCCACATTCGAGCCCCGTATGGAACGGTGGATGAGTCTTTCACATATGTTGGGGAATGAACCCAGCCTTTCAATTTACTACTGGCTTCTTCACATGGTGGAGAAGACAACTCTTGGTTATAGAGGATTTCTTGTATGTTGCGGTTGATTTTAGGGGTAGCGCAGATTTAGTGCATCAGGTAAAATACGAAATATCATGACCTTGCAACAATGTATTTTTGTTTTTATATGTATATATGTATTTTTTTGTTCTACAATGAGGGATCTAAGTCATTTTTTTTTTATCATGCAGATAGAGGCACGTCACGTATGACGGGGATGCCAACACTAGGACATCCTGGCAATGCTCAGGCGACAGCAGAGGTTGATGTCGAAGTAGGAGGAATCCAAGAGGTGGAGAGGAACGTCTGCGGGTTGACCATCGACGTTCCTTCCATGAAGATATGAGACGTACCTGTTGAAATATTGTAACTCGAAGAATATTCTAATTACATTTGAGTTATTATATTATAGATCAAATCCCCTTTTGCAGATTGATCATGTCGGGTCTTGTATAAGATCAAATACCCTTTTGTGGATTGGTGAAACCATATTTAAATGGTGGTATTTGTAAAGTTGGCCCATAGTGTTTCTAAAGTGGTTTTAACCACTTCTCGAAGAAGTCCACCCTACCATGTGAAGAGACATAACCCTAGCGCCACCTCACTTACTTTCTCTTACACTCACTCATCTAGTGCGCATATCTTGAAGGCAGTTGCAGTTCCAAGAGGAAGGAGAAGAGAGACACATGATCGATCTTAATTTATTCTTGGTGTTTTGGTCTTAGTCTTGGCATTGTATTGGCAATCTATTATTGAGGAAGTTTTGCTGGGTTTTCTCCCCCATGAGGGTTTCCCA
>ML779552.1:158814-175633 GCA_009831015.1 Picea engelmannii
CCAACACAATCATGGTTGTCACACAAGAACCAACCATGATGCATTCCAACAAAAATACTCTGCAATAAAAATCACATTATCAATATGCAAAGATCATACATTAAAGTTGAATGCAACAAACAAAATATGGTTGAAACACAAGAGCCAACCAAGTTGCAGTTCATCAAAAACACTTTGCAAAAGTTAAGTAAATGATATCATGCAGACTTTAAGCCAAAGCTCAAGTATTAAAAAGTAATGTAATAGATTGCATGAGGACATGCAATAAATTCAGTTTGGGGGCATGTTGGGCCTCAAAATAGTCCTTATTCTCACTCCATTATTCACTATTACCTTCACATTACTTCCATATTACCTTCATGTCACCTTCATTCCACCTCCACATCATTAAATTTATCTCATCATTGGGTTATAACTATGCTTTCCCAAAGTTTATTAATTCTTAACATTTTAAAGTGGATTTGTGGTTAAACTTTAGAAAATAATATACGTATACTTATACCTAACAATTATAATGAGTTTGGTGACATGTGTAGGTGATTTGGAAGCTTCCAAGACACTTATGTGGCCTCCAATACTCAAATTCGAATTCCCTTCAAGATATGGAAGGAGATTTGGATAAAGGTCAAAGAGGATATGTGTCTCATCATTAGCTATTTGGTTTTAACTATATGAGATTTTTATGGATCTAGGGAGAGAATAGTGGATCTCCATTAATGGGGTAGCTTCTTATGTTCTTGTATAAATATGAGAGCCTTCTCCTTTCAAAAGGCATGTGTGAAGTTTGGGAAAGGCTCATGTTTTGAATTGATAGGTTGGTTCTTGAGGTTAGTAGAGAGGAGATCTTATATTGGAATGAAGATGTAATCATATTCTTTTGAATACAAGACATGCTTCCATTTTGATCTCTATCTTGTGTTAAGATTATGGTGTACTTACTGAAGGATGGAAGGGCCCCCATGCACTGATGCCAATACACCTATGTGTTGTATATAGTAGGTAAAATTTTTCATTTGTATATTCATGTTATTTTATCTTTATGTTCTTTGCTTTAGTAGTTTAGGATAGACAACTTCAAATCCTCACACATGTTGTGTTGTGCCTCTAAGCTTATGAGCTCCTGGTTGACATTAAATCGTTGAGAAATTTATACGACATAGATTACACTCAACAATTGGGTCGTCAGTGTTTCCCTTCTTGCTTGATGTACTATGTTTTCAATTTGAACAGTGGATTCAGATTTGGGACCTTTTATTGTAGTTTCAATTACTACCTTTGAACTCTCGCCTCTGAGTATTTTTCCTAGACAAACACTAGCTGAGTTAGTATGGGGGGGTTTCTTGATTTTTCTGTAACTTTGAGGGGTTTTCTTGAATCTTCTGCAATTTTAGATGTAACAAATCTACCTTTTCTATCTCTACATTTATGCATAAAAAAAATTCTAAATACTAACTCACACAAAATTCAACTACTAAAGGTAAGAGGACAACCTGAATTTGGAGCAACCCCAGTAAAGTGGATGCGTGGGATCTTCCCTCACGTCTTACTGTCTTCTCACCACCCTCAGATCTCCCTTAAAACCACTCCAAAAACATAAAACCAATCTAATGCAAAACACTAACTATTACCGTTTACAACTCCCTGGCAACAATGCCAAAATGTTGGTGTAATTATATGTTCAATAGAATACAATCATTTAATATATCAATCATGTTTCATAATCAATGGAGTTGATGTATTGTATGTACCAATAACATATAATTTTCTATGTCTAGTGAGTATAGTCTATGCAAGAAACCAATTTTGAAACCAAATACTGTGTTTCACACCTTTCAAATAACACTCCACACACACAATTCAAAATTCAGAAAGAAAAATTGATCAACAAATGGATAATTCAAAATTCTTGTTGAGGGGATGGATCTATTCATTGTTGGCTCATGAAATATAGAGATGAACTATGATTCTATCTCCTAGGACAACCACACAAACAACAATTGACATTTTGGAAACTTAAACAAGCTTAAAAGAACTACCAAGCATGGTAAAAACACTCCATTATAAGTGCATGTATGGTGAGAGATGGAGGTCTTAATTGTACCTGTATATGCAAAGTGTAACCTAATCAATTATGGGAAAGAAAGTTGAGTATGGTAGAATGCTCCATTACAAGATCATGTATGGTGAAAGATAGAGATCCAACCCGTCCTTAGATTTGTAGAATGAAAACAACACTACAACATTTGTCTAGACAAAACACTAAAGCACTTAAATTGAATAATTGTTCTCACATACTCACACAAAGATGTCAAATCATTACTCAGATATCCTAACACTCAAATATCTCACATTACACACACACAACTCTCTCATTCAAAATTACCATACATTTAGAGGACCTGCTATCGAATGCATCACTGAAACATACTAGAGAAGGAATTAAATGTTGTAATCAAAACATGAACGTACTATGTTCATGATCCAGGTGGATTTTGGTGGCTACACACCTTTTCCAACTGGCTCAAAACAGTTTTTTGGCAATTTTGGCAATTTACTATTTTTAGTAGTTTTTAACTTTCAGGGCCATTTTGAGGGCCTAAATGAAGGTTTTTTGGGATCGATATTCTTAATTATAGTTGAAGGCTTTGATTGAGTCCCCTAAATGAATCTCCTCGACGATACCTTTCCAACGAGCTGTCATGCGCCCCAAATGGAGATTGTATGCCAAAGTTACGCCCCCGGGAAGTTGATACACCAAACTACCCAAAACGAGGTCCACAAAACTGTTGGCTTTTCATCTTTCGAGGTTAGGGTTTTGGATTTTATTTATGATAAAAAGGCCTTTGGAACCTCATTGTAGAATCATCTTCTGGGGAATGCGAATATCCATCACATCACTTCTTAGAGATAAGCTTCCACCATTCTAGAGAGTCTTTCACTCTGTATTTTTACAGTCTTTGTACATTTCCGCTCATTAATAGAAAATTGTGTATTACTGTATCTCTGTGTTTATGGTTGCATCTATGATACATTTCTGTTATATTATTGGATATCCATGATGTCTCTGTTCGTTTCTTTATTATATCTTCGCTCTCATTTCGTGCCGAAAATAATCCGGCTCAGTTCACACATACACACATAAAATCAGAATCATATTCGAAATTAATTACAAAGAGACTTACCTTAGTTGGTTCAGTGGGCCCTTTCCGTACCAACAAGGTAGCTCTTAAGAAAACTTACAATGGACAAGATGTAAACGCAAACATGTAATCCATAAAAAAAATTTATATCATTGCTTCATAAAAATGGAGGTACAATCCATAGTCGTTCCAGAACCAAACTTACAACATAGCTGTGCTTTTTATTTCTCTCTATATCTCCTATCATCTACAAGGCTCTCTCTTTTTAAAGAGAAGGAACCATTACAATCAAAGTCTGAAGATAACATCAAATATTTGTATAAGTATTACAATCGGATGATACATTGATTTTTAAGGAAACGATTTCATCCTCATGACACAAAGTGCATGAGTGTTGAAATGTATCACGACCTCCGATGAACAGAGAATGTTCAAACCAACAAAATTCCTTGAACTCATAGAGAACAATATCGATCCAAAAACCAAGCCTGATAATTCAGAACATGTGTCAGACGTGCACAGTTGTATAACTTGGTACTGGATGCACACAGTCATACAAATCGGTACCGGACGAGCGTAACAATCGGTATCAGACGCACATAGTCATACAAGTCGGTACCATATGAGAATAACAAACGAGTACCAGAATATCTTAGCAACAGGTACCAGATGATCTCAACAACGAGTACTGGATGATCTCAGCAACGAGTACTGGATGATCTCAGCAACGAGTACCAGATGATCTCAGCAACAAGAACTGTTGTCATGAAGTTTGCTTGAACCATCCAAAGTAATTAGAAAGTTCTTTAAACATCAAATATTCAATCCTAATTATTAATAAATCACCATAAATTATGATTAAACATCAATTACCTCATGGGTATGCAATAATTGTTTAAAGGGCATGTTTGATGAGGAAAATAGGCAGAAAGTGCATTGGTATTAGGAAAAATTGGTCAGGATATGGGAAATATAAGTCAATTGGAGGTGACAAAAAGGAGGCTCAACAACTATGATGGATCATCTATGTATTGATGGCCATCTATTGTATGGTGTTCATCATGTCCCTCTGTCCTCTAGATAGGTCATTCAACATGGACTACGTACTTTGAACATGTGTGTCAGAGCCTTTTCCTCTGCCCTATGGTGTCTCACGCATGTCACCCATAGACCTATATATCTCTGCCCCTTTGTCAGAGTTGATATGCTCTCTGTCCTCTAACTTTGGCTTTGTATCAGACTGAGTGTGGAAGGGAGAGTAGTCCCTTCTTTTCCTATCTCTCTGGTCTCTACTATGACCTCTGCAGTACTAGATGTACTCGTCCCCAATATGTCCTCAGACCTCTGGGTATTCTTCACCTATTTCCGGAATCATGGGGTCATGAGAAGTACTTTCTTCACAGGCTGGCATGAAGAAAGCTCTGATACCATTGTAATGTTCCTAACCCGACTAGTCTAGGAAATACTGCTAATATGAAGTGTCCAATATATGATCTGGTACACTTGGGGTTTTTGAATGTGTATGTGTATAATTAATTGTTTACAACACATAAAAGATCATACAGATAGTAAATGAGACAAAAGATTGTAAACCATATATTATGATATCTCTAGAGTACAATGTCGAATGCAGCTGAATAAAATAAATCACTTGGCTAGATCAAATGACAAAAGGATCTTCGCCAAAATACAATAATAAAACTAAAACAATAATACTTGATAATATAAGACTACTGCTGGATCAATGGAAGAGGTGTAAGATCTGTTGCAAGCTAAGACAACTCATACAACAACTGCTGTAAGTCTAGAAAATTCACCATGGTGGCTATACCCCTTGGATCTACCTGGAAACTGTCCCAAACAATGCGCCCTACTATCTCTCTCAGTTCTGGTGACTGAATGACCCTCTGTTGGTATGTATGGACCCTAGATGGATCCCCCTGAGGAAATACGCCCCCTCTACTACCGAAAAATTGTGCCCTAGTGATTCCATCATTAGAATCAGCTGATAAGTTTCTCAAACTGAGTGCCCTGGCCTACTGTGAAATGGATTAGAAGGATTTCCCTGGATCTGATCTAATGATCGCTTGAGAACCCCAAAGGTTTTCTCCCCAACCGTCGCAACCTCAACGGCTGGAAAATGCACCCCATACGATTTCTCCCTCGGAATCTGACGAGAAACCGGGAAATAGATGCGCCTTGCCTTCCTCTTAATTGGTTCAGAAGAGAATCTTTGGATTCTCCCTGGTTGGGACAAGTCGACTTAATACCTCCTCAAAAGTTGTGCCCTCACCCTGAATAAGTGTGCCCTTGCTGCTGGAACCTGTGAAACTGTTGCAGAAGACAGATGGAAGACTCGTGTGATCTCCTCGGTTACTAAGGTGTGTCTCTCAACACCGAAATCATCCACTGGTGTATTCCTTCTAGAATCCACTGAGCTATCTCTCCTGAGATGTACCTCTCTCCTCAATGACAAGTCCAAATCTGCATAATCTTGAATTAGGTCACTTTACCTTCTCTTCTAGCTGCTCGAAACCCTAATTCGTTGTTGAATCTATTTTTAGCTCATTTTTTCTATTTTTAGCTCAAGTTGGCTTAGAAGCGCTTTTAACCACTTTTGTCTCAATGTCACTTTCAAATTATAACACCCTCGACTGAAGTGACCTATAGTAACCTTGTTTACCCCTTTCTGGCCTTGGATATAGTCTAATAAAGTTGTTTAGACCATTAAGCCTCCTCTATGGAGCTCCTATTTGGAAAGGGACATTACAATGATCATGTCATCTTCATGTTGCCAAACATTTGCATCATTAGCAATTACATATGGTTGTTCTAGATACAACAATTCTATATTTTGTATTTGAAAACAACCTTCAATGCCATAAATGGCATCTCCATCAAAATTGGAACCACTAATATCCCATTTATTTTATGGAGATGCCATTTATGGCATTGAAGGTTGTTTTCAAATAATCAGTAGTTTCAAAATTTATAAAATAATCAGTAGTTTCATTTGCATCATCACTTTTACCATCGAATGAAGGGTCCAATACATCCAAGGGCTCCTCCAAGAATTCATCACTTTCCAATTCACAAGAGGAAGCAACATAAGAATTGAGAACTTGGAAAGGAGTGCAACTTACCACCTCTTCGCTTTTATGAGCAGGAAGGACGACAATTTGGGTGATTTCGTCTCTATCTAATGAGGGAACCAATATCTAGTCTTCAAGAAAATATTCTTTCTGGACTGAGTCTTCAACATGACGTGCTTCACCAAAGTCTCATTCTTCAATATATTGATGAGGAAGCTCTTGTTCTTCTTCAAATGGTTGGTGACTTTCCTCACGAATCTCTTCATTAGGTTCTTACTTTGGAGGTGTGTGATCTTCAATACTTTTATCCAAAGCATGCACAATATAATGGGGATCTTCGTCAAGGAATTCTTGGTCTTCAACATGATATTCATCATTTTATTCCCAAAGGTGGTGTAGTCATTCCTTTCACAAATCTTCCAATACAATAAAACCAACATCTTCAAACATCAGTCCCCTATGCCAATGTTTTATGAAATTTTCAATGAAGATTTTGATGGAAGGTATGCTCTTTGAAACACAGTGGTTTTTGAGCCAATATCTTTGATTTAGTCTGAAAGATGAATAAAATAGTCTTATGAATACATCCTCATGTCTTACATTTATTTTTGAGGTGTATTTAAAAAATCTAACCACATGAGGAATGACTCAAGATCAATTGCCATAAAATATTGGACATTCATAAATCCATTCGGCAAAAAAATAATTTGGGTATCTAGGAATATATTCAATATCAAGGGAGGGAAATTATTCATGAATTTCCCTTGGTGCAACGATTCCATCATTTGATAAGAATCTTGAAAATAGGATGACACATTCCTATATGAGTGGAGTTGCCAGACGATCTCTCTAGGGGACAATCATCAAAGGGTAAAGAAAGGGATTCTTCCCTCAATGGAGTCACTAGGTAATCTTATAGGAAAATGATTTATTATAAGCTTACCAAAGATATGTTTTAAGAAGAATGACTCAATTCTTCCTAGCAACAACACCAAAATTTTATCACGGGATTTGTACTTGTGAAAAGACCTTCATAAGATCCCAATCGTGTGTAACAATTGAAGGTATCTACCATTGTCACATAAGAAAATACTTCCCTTGTTTTAGTGAAAGAAATAAGTCCAAAACAAGGGAGACTTCCCCAGTGACCTCAAGGGATCAAGTAGTAAGATTAGCGAAGCTTACAACCCCCTATCTTGGTCACTCAAAAAGTTAAACTAGGTCTAGGAGAGGTGAAGGGAAGAATTAGTTTGAATGAGGTAATTGGACAACTTGTATGAGAAAATAAAGTCTTCAATGCATAAAATCATAGATTACCAAGTTATATAACATATCAATCACCTTTAGAGACTAGTTAAAAAGTAAAACCGTTTGTTTTTGTAAAATTGCAGTAGAAAACCAATCTATATCGATCATGAATATTTTATAACAACAATAGGAAAAAAAACCCAGAAAATTAGCAATTGAGTCTTAGAATTTACCTTAGAATAAGGGGAACAATATCCAATTGGTAAACCAATTCTCTGATCAAGGTTTTCCACAATATTAAGTAGTATGTAGCAATAAATTGCAGCCCTAATGGATGTAGTATTCACTTTATGACAACAGTAAGTTATCCAATCATTATGAAAAATGTTGAGGTACAATTAGCATGATAGTGATGTCACAAAGCTAGATTAAGTGAGGGTTTTGAGAGTTGTTGAGAGTATAAAGCATCACAAACCTATACGACTAGTGCAACTACTTTCCTAGGGAAAATGGAGTCAAGACAATGCATTCAAGGAGGCCAAACAAGATAGAAGGTGAATATTTAAGCCTTGGAGCTATCCACTCATACAACCAAGTCAAACCTCAAAGGAAGGGAACTAAAGTTTATCCACTCATAAACCCTAGGTGTCGTCCCACTTTCTCTAATGCATCTAGCAAAGAGGTTGAATTGAACTAGGTCTTGAACCTAGGGAGATAGCCACTCATAACCCCTAGTTGCAAACCCTAGCTAAGATCAACCCTAAGGGGATAGCCACTCCTAACCCTGAGAGAAAATCTTAAATGATTGAACAAGTCAAGGTGAAAACAACAAGGGAAGGGGATAACCACTCTTAATCCTTCCACCCAGGGTTTCAATATTTCATAAATATCAAGATAACATGCAAAATTACCACTCTAATATAGCAAATTACCAAGATAAACCAAGAAAAATCACATGCATTCAAAGTAAACACTTACATAGAAGGAACATTAGCATGAGGCAACCCTAATTCATGAATAATCTACCATAAACAAGATAAACATCCATCCAAAATCACTCCAAGAGGTGCACACAAGAGACTCCAAGAGACAAACAAAGGTAGAGAAAACTTTTCTAGAGAGCTCTCTCACAAGTGTGAGGAGTTGTGATGATGATAAAATGATTTAAGTGCTAGCCTTATTTATATAAGGTATCCCTAACACATTTTTCCACATAATAAAGTAAAATGACAATAATTCATGATACAAGTGGGTCTGACCCTCAAATAGCCTCTACAAATGATAAAACATGCAATAAAGCCATCATAAGACCACACATGTGGTGACGTCAAGACTCTCAAGGGTGAAGGAGAGCCTCCCAAGGCATGTGCCATCATCCAAGGTGCAAGAAATGTGGAAGAGTGCTATGTGACATCAAACCATCATGTGGTGTGTTGAGGAAAATATATGAATTATCTTACTCAATCATTTTTTAATCTTGCCTGGCTAAGACAAGATAGTCGAGAATGTCACCCTATGTTTTATAGCCTCACAAATATTTTCCCAATCCACAATTATTAATTACAAGGGTTTATGTTGATTTATTAATGAAAAGAATGTTGCAAAATAACATAAATTTTTATATAAATTTATGAAAAATATACAGATTACAGAAAATAAATATGGAGATCAAAAAGCAAAAGTAACCAAGTCATAAATACACACAAATCAGACAAAGAAACAATCTGCTTTATTTCATTCCGAGATATCAAAAGTGTTTTTCTCTTTACAAAACCCCTGTGAGGGCATGGACCAAAGTCTAATTTAGAGATCCCCGATGAACACCAAACAAAATGACTCTGACAAGAAGTAAAATGAAATTTATAATCTGGATCAGCTTGCTACAGACTGCTGCCAATTTGACTTTGCAAAATATTCTTTAACAGCTATGAAACTCAATCCAGAAACATACAAGAATACACAGACTATCAAGGATGGATCAACACCTCTAAAACAAACATCTGAATGATTTGGTTCAGTTTTGAACCTTGCTGTCTATAATAAGACCCTCCTGTCAAAAAGAGATTTAGGCTTTGAATGAACTCAAGAATGAATGAAAATTGAACTATCTCATGAAATCAAAAGAGCAAACCTTAGTCTTGCTTTCTCCTTCTATTCTCCCCTTGTTTCTTCTTCTCATTGATCTTTTATGCCTTCCAAATAAGTTGAAGTAGTTCAACTACTTTCTTTAGTTAAGTTAGTTTGACTTAACTAATTTAGTTTAGGAGAAATAATAATAATAATAATAGTTAAGGGTCTTTAATTAATAATAACTAGGTATGTGGGACCCCTTGTGACTTCTATTCTTTTATTCTTTTCAAATTATAAAATAAAACACAAATGTGTAATCATTTCAACACATGCCACCCTTGTAACTCCCTTAGATACCTTCAAAAATCAATATTTAAATATTAGAAATAATTTAAATCATGTCTAAAAATATAATAATATCCACATAATCCACATTATCCAAAAAAATAACTTTTTGTCCAAACTTTCTGCACACCATTGTATTCATCAACTCAATCATAAAAACACATAAATTAAAAGCCATACTTGCTACTCCGAGAGACAATTTTTCTTTTATTATTGTTGTCCACCTTTGATATCTTGTAATTAGCCTTTGGTTGTTTTGAACCTTGAAGTTGTATCTCACTAATAACATGGGAACAATCATCCTTCAATTGCATGTGGGAGGACAGGGATTTTGAAGAGTCATTTGAAGGAGAGGAAGGGGAGGCATCAACTTTGCCTTTATCTTGCACATGGGGAATATCAGTTTTAAGTCTTTTGCTTGCATGTGATTATTGGACAGGAGAATCAATAGGGGCAATTTGAACATTAGGATTTACAGGTGGTGGAGGATGTAATGACAAATTGGGCCAGCCACGATGGTGAGAGACAGTCGGGTTGAGAATCTCTTGCCATCCATAATTTGCAGGGACTTCTGGTTGCATGGACACATGAGGAGGCACATGAATACCGAGGATGTTCTAAGGTTGGAAGGGAGGTCTCTCTGGTCAAGGTTGTATTATTCCTTACCCGATCCACTTAAAGAACCCAACTTGGAACAACTGGTTCAATTCCTAGGGATCAACATCAAAATGAGTGGAGAATCAAGGCCTTCTAGGCCCTCTGTTCTAGTTTCCTCTTGCTCTATTATTTATGCCATGGCTGCCCCCACCAAAGAAACTCATTCTGTAACAACATTTCGTCAGTAACTAAGCCCTTAATAAACCATACATGACATTATGCTTGCATGAAATAGTAATTGGCTCAAAAATTGACACGAGATACATACAAATCCATCCACAACAAACCATTTAATAATCATCAAGTGAGAAGGGGGTGATAGGGTTCATGGGACATATGAAGGGAGTGTAATGAGAGGAATGTGGTATAATGAGATGGGATAAACACATGAATACTTCTCAACAATTAATTAAATAATTTAACCGTGTGATAAAATACCAAAATATCAGTTGCCAACCATTGTTGTGTCATATATCTTTTATCGTTGTTACACGGACCCTTGTTAATATATTTTATAGAACAGGGATGTCATAAATGAAATTGGGATTATGAGGGGAATATAATGAGTGAAAAGTGGTAGCATGACATGGACATAATATGGATATTGTTCATATAAAAATAAATCAAATCAAACAATCAAACACATCTATGTTCAGACCTCCACAATTCAATCAACATTCACTTTTCAAAACCATAATCTAAATTGTTACTTCCTTTACAGATTGCTTGTTGGCTTCCAAAAAATAATTCACATGCCGAGAAATAGTCAATAAAAACATCCTTGCATTTATATAATATTTATATAACAACCCTAACAAACATAATGGTCATTTATATGATAAACATAATAACCCTTTGAGCCACAACCATTCATATTCCAATGCTAAATATTTTTTTCTTTTTTCTTTTAAAAACCAATAGAATACGCACAATGATCCCAACCATTTATATCCAATTTGTATTCCTTAAAACCAATAAGAATATGCACAATATTTACCACGACTTGTTCATTATTTACAAATTGTTTGACAAAATCAATAATCGGGCCCCAATCCATTCATACGCAGGTCTCATTTAAATATAATCAACATAAGGATTGATCCGAATAAAATTCAACATGCAACTCCTGAGCCCAAGCTTCACATAATTTAGCATGTACATACTTCTTTTAAAATCGCCCAATGAGAAAACAAGACCAAATCATCCCCAATCGGCCAAGCACACATAGTGTCTATTTACCCTTGACTGGATTAAAACGATATCAAGATCATATTTAGGGTTTAACACAATAAATGGGAGCAAGAAAATATGGCTCAATCAACGGAATAAGTCCTTGAAAATGCAGACAACTTGTGCCTTTCAAAAATTACCATAGACATATAATAAGTAACCATACTCTTGACAGTGAGGGTAACCAAAATGACAGTCAACCACCTCCAACAGATAACATGAAGGAGAGAAATCTTAAACAATATTGTAAAATGAATTCCCAAGCACAAACCCGTGCCCAACCAAAACATGTATAATGCTTCCATTAAAATTCTAGGTGATATTAAATCCAGACTTTGCACTACTTCCCAAGCAACAACGTTAATGAGGGAAACACTATGATAGTTAACAGCTTGGGGTTTCACCAAGTCAAGGCAAGAAAATCTTTAAACTTTCAACAGTTCACCTTGCAATCAGAGAATCGACACATATCAACCACTGAGATGAAAAAGGAGTAGCAAATATTAACACAGAGAGTGGTTGTAATACCCATGCACAAAGCTTAGAGCTTGCCAAATATAACAATAATTTTTCACAAAGTACCAGACCCAAAAACCCAAGCCGACCGAGCATGTTTCACTTCCATTTTATCAATAAATTCATGCACATATTACACACAACGAGGAGAGTATAACCATTCCTTTTTTTCAAAATTCCAACAGTTCAGAATAATCACCAGAAGAAACCACAGACACAACACCAATACACAGTTCAAATAACCCATAATAGCTTAAGAAAAATATAGACCTCAAGCAATTTTGAGACAAAAATTGATTTGAAGGGCAAAGTAACCATCATGGATGGAAGAGTAAGGAACCCATACCTGGAAAATCCCGTGCGAGGAAGCGATTTAGACTGTATGCCTCATTCACGACCAAAAAATGCGGAGCATCAACAACCACCAGAGCCAAAAACTAAAATGCAAGTATGACTAGGGTGACGCGTTCGAGGGGCGTTTGAGTGACGTGTAATAAATGCATGTCGCTTCCCTCTCGAACCTCATTCAATTCAACGTACCAACCAACCAATTCACTATAGCACTAAGCATTAAATCAACCACATATCCATAACCATATCCTATTTGCATAGTGCGCCACCCTTGGTAATGTAAAACCTTTTAAAAATAACAATATTCCATAACATTACCCCATGTGCATTCAACATATAACTTCAACAAGGTGCATAACAATAGAAAAGGTTTGTTGCACCTCTTGTTGTCACCATAATACATAGCATTAGAACATGTATATAGTCCTTTTATTTAAATGAGCCCCAATATTATCCCTCTTATCAAGATCATATTTAAACCAATTAATCCATGTTAAATCGCAATATCAAAACAAAACTGATAATGATCCTTTCATCCATAGGGTAGCCTTAATATAATTTGCGAGTGGATATCAAAACTACCAGTGCCATGCATCAATCAACCAATCATCTTATGTCACCACAACATTTTAACCATGATTCGAAACAACGAACTGTAGAATACTATGCTGGTATCGTCACAATAACAAATAAAATATAAGCTCAACATATCCATCATAGCGCCACAAATCTACAAGGGGGTCCCACCTACAAGTTCATTATTAATATAAATAATTAATAGATCTTGGAAATCTTTTGCGAGCATAATATTCATCGTTGCGTTTTTAAGCATCAACAAATTGGCGACTCCACAGAGAAATCTGTTTCTAGCAGATTAATAAATCAAAATGTCTAGTTTTGTAGACCAGGTGAACATTAGATCAAAGAAGATTTTTTCCAGAATGATTATGCAACAGGGGGAAGTGAGGCAGTTTAAGGGAAAAAATGATTTGGGATTTTGGGAATAACTCATGGAAAGTGTTACGTATGAGGGCCTTATTCACGTATGCATAACATTCGATTAATCATAGTATAAAATTCTTTGCTTTAAGGAGAAAATTTCCCGGTGTGCTCTTTTTGAATCTCGGGGCCGAGGGAAGAAAAAGAAAGCAAAAAATAGGGATGAAAAACCAATTATCTTATCTAACAACAGTACTGGAAGCAGATAGCAATTTCAATGATGTCTTCAAGAAGGAACATCATGACAGTTGTGTAACCTGATTGTTATTGATTAACAATACTTGCAGAATAACATCATTGTGGAAAAAATGATCCAGAACTTTATTTCTGACAAGAAAAGAAATAAATAAAAGAAATAAAACAAAAGAAATGAAACAACAGAGAACTAAAATAGCAAAGCAAGATCAAGTAGTGAAACAAAAACTATAATACATAAGTAATTCCATACAACATTTAAACTTTCAAACTGGTTCCACATAGTGTTTCAAGTGGGAACCGTTGGTGCTATAGAAAAATAATCGCTCTTCCAAGTCCTTTAGAGTATAATAATTTGCGCCCAGGATAAAAGAGATTTTAAAAGGACCCAACCATAACTTTTGAAACTTTGAATGCTTCCCTCTATCAGCGTGAGCTGAATCCCACAAGAAAACTTCTCATTGACCTTAAATCTGACAACTTTTGCGCTTTTATTGAAATTCTCTTTATGTTCTCCAAGGCAAACGTCATTTATTACTCTAAAGCCAATAATGCATTTATCCTTTGATAGATATTAGAAGAATTTAATTCTTCAATCTATAACATCAACCTTAAAGAAGAAAGTTCCATCTCGGTAGGCATAATGGCTTCTTAACCATAAACAAGCTGAAAGGGGGTGCAACCTGTGCTCACCTTGGTAGTAGTGCGATCTTCCCAAAGGGCGTAAGTGAGGAGGGTGTGTCATTGACAAGTCTTATGTTCAATGAGCCTCTTGATAATTCTAACCAGATTTTTGTTGGTAGAGTCGACTTGTCCATTTCCTTGAGGGTAATAAGCTGACGAGGTAAAATGTTTAACTCCTAGTTTAACTAGAAATTGAGTTAGATTAACAGAAATAAAAGCGGGGCCGTTATCTCTAAAGGAATGACAAATTTGGAGAAAATATTAGTTTCAAGGAAAGAAATAACCTGCTCATCCTGTGAATGCTTAAGTGGGACAACTTCGATCCATTTCGTAAAATAATCCGTGGCTATCAAGATGAAAACTTTCCATGCTGAAGATGGAGGATTAATAGGACCGATAAAGTCTATACCCCATTTTGAAAAAGGAAAGTCGGGGAGGAGAGGTTGTAAAGGCATGGAAGAAAGACGTTCTTTCCCAATGAACTTCTAGCACTTGTCACAAGATATTGAAAAGTTATAAGAATCTCAAAAAATTGAAGGCCAATAATACCCTTTTCTAATGATTTTAAAAGCAATAGTTTTAGCAGAAAAGTGGCCACCCACATGAATGACAAAATCTGAAGATCCATGGGTTTCTTGTAACAATTTATGTGCTTCCTCATTATTTACACAACGAAGTAATATACCATCGGCATATCTCCTAAACAAGAAGTCTCCTAAAATGACATATTTGGAAGATTCAAGATGAAGCCTTATCCTTTGATGAGTATCTAAGTTATCTGGACATCTCTGATTTTGCAAGTAATACACTAGATCTTT
Source organism: Picea engelmannii (assembly GCA_009831015.1). Taxonomy (NCBI): domain Eukaryota; kingdom Viridiplantae; phylum Streptophyta; class Pinopsida; order Pinales; family Pinaceae; genus Picea; species Picea engelmannii. The sequence goes on from ML779552.1 coordinate 174,160, forward strand.
ATACCAGGAATGTTTAGCTACAGGAAGGATTGGACTATCAATGTAAAATAGTGCTAACAAAGAGCTATCTTGTTCATCAACTCTTCACTTGCTTCAACATGTTGAATCAAGTGAAGGGATAAGTCATGTCCCTTAATGGTTTTTGAAGTCATGATGGTTAAATCTGTTAAGGTTTAAGCTATTATTAGAGTTCTTTGCATTTCACTAGATAACAATAGCATAAGATAGGATCACTGAGAAATACACAATCACAAGAGACACATCATTTATCCTGGGAAACCCTCATGGAGGAGAAAACCCAACAAAACGTCCTTATTACAGATAGCCAATACAATGCCAAGAGATAACTCAAACAAATATAGAAATTCCTCTTCCAAGAATGCGTCTCTCTCTCTCTCTCTCTCTCTCTCTCTCTTCTCCAAGTGTAGCTCTGAAACTTGCTTCTCAATGAACAAGTGAGTGTGTGTCTAAGTGAGGCACTAGCCTCCCCATTTATACAACTCTGGCATGTGTGGATGGAGGTGTCTCTTCACTGGCAGGGCCGACTTCTTATTCTGTGTGGTTATAACCACCTTTGATATATTTTAGGGCCTCTTTAATATATTCTGGGGCCGACTTCTTATTCTACCCATTACAATTATGTTTTGACCAATCCGCAAAAGGGGATTTGGTCTTTTACAATATCCAACATGATCAATCCGCAATAGGGGATTGATCTAATGAATAATACAACGATAATAATTAGAATACACTTTGCAGTTACATTATCTCAACACTCCCCCTTAACAAGAAGGGTATTCTACAACAACATCAGGCGAGAGAAAGGAAAACATAATCAACAACATCAAGTGGGTGAGAGGAAAGCATCATCAATATCATCTTGAACACTGACTGACGTATCTATAAATCATCAGAAGTTTTTCTCATCGACAACATCATCATTCTCAATGGAATGAAATCATCATCTGCATCAATATGGATTCGTATAAAACTAATACATCATCATCATAGCACGAGGTCGGCTCATCATCACAGCACGAGGCTAGCAGACTACAGAACAATTAAGATGGAATCACAACACAAAAAATAAGCTGGAAACACAATACTAGACTGGCTTTACATCACAACAATTAAGCTGGAAGCACAATACTAGGCTGGCATATCTCAACACATTAATTAAGATTGAAACACAGTACTAGACTGGCTTTACGCCACATAAATTAAGCTGGAAGCACAGTACTAGGATATCATATCTCAACACATCAATTAAGCTGGAAACACAGTACTATAGTGACTTTACATCACAACAATTAAGTTGGAAGCACAATACTAGGTTGGCATATATCAACAGAACAATTAAGCTGGAAACATAGTACTAGACTGGATTTACGTTACAACAATTAAGCTGGAAGCACAATACTAGGATGGCATATCTCAACACAATAATTAAGCTGGGAACACAGTACTAGACTAG
>ML779552.1:176220-237105 GCA_009831015.1 Picea engelmannii
TTCAGTGTGAAATCATGATCTCCATCATCGCTGAGACCACAATCTAATGTACCCTTAAGGTACCTCATCACATGTTTTGCTGCAACTAGGTGAACATTTCTAGGTTCTACCAGAAACTGACTCAAGGTGTTCACGAAAAAATAGATATTTGGTCTGGTGTTTGTCAGGTACATCAACGATCCAATGATCTGTCTATACAGTGTGGCACCGATCAATTCTGACGAAGTGTCGACCAGTAGCTTCAGCTTCGTTTCCATGGGTGTATTCATGGACTTGCACTCCAACATGTCGAATATCTTCAGGATTTCGACTGCATACCTCCCTTGGTTAAGGGAGATTCTCTCTGGGCTCTGCCATACCTGAAGACCTAAGAAATAATGCATCAGGCCAAGGTATTTCATCTCAAATTCTGAAACGAGCTTCTTCTTACATTCGGTGATGAGTTTTTCTTCTCCAGTTAAAAATAATTCATCCACATATAGCAACAATATCACCAACTCATCGTTTATAACCTTGAAGTAGAGGTTAGAATCAACTTTACTCTTGGTAAAGCCCAAGCTTGTCATAAAACTGTCTATCCTGCCATACCAAGCTCCATGATCTTGCTTCAACCCATACAGAGCCTTCTTCAATTTGCAGACATGAGTCTTCCTGTCTTCAACTTCAAATCCTAGAGGTTGTTCTATATACACTTCTTCTTCAATGACAACATTTAAGAAAGCTGTCTTTACGTCCATTTGGTGCAACTTCCACTTCATCTTAGCTGCAAGGGAAATGATGGTTTTGATCGAGGTGTATCTAGCTACAAGAGCAAATGTCTCTTCATAGTCAATGCCTTCCTTTTGAGAAAATCCACGAGGGACAAATCTTGCTTTATACTTCTGAATACTTCCATCAACAACATGTTTTATTTTGAAGATCCAATTGGAAGATACCACATCCTTGCTCTTCGGTCTTGGAACTATTTCCCATACATCATTCTTTATTATGGATTGGTATTCTTCTATCATGGCATTTGCCCATTCTTTATTCTGAATGGATTCTTCAAAGTAGGTAGGCTCCTTTTCTAGGAGATCACACATCAAAGCCATATAACTGGAGAATGGATTAGGTCTCTTTACCTGTCTCGTGGTTCCTTTGGGAACACCATACTTCTCTCCATCTTGAATAAGCTCCCTAGCCCAAGCAAGCTTTCTCTTATGGGAGATAGTTATTTGAGGAGGTTCTTGAAATTATACTATGTCATGATCTTCTAGAATTTCCTCATCAGAGGAAGTTATGACTTCCCTCATTGGTTCTGCAACTCTGGGAGCTACAGGTTCCTCTTCATATACTTCTTCAAGCTGACATATTCTTGATTTCTTGAGCTCTGCATCTTCATCAAAGGTCACATCCCTGCTGATCTCAATGTGATGGTGGCCTGGTATATAAATCCTGAAGGCCTTGGAGACCTCACAGTATCCCACAAATATTCCCTTCTTTCCCGAGGGTTCTAGCTTGTTTCTCTTCTCTTTCGGAATATGTATAAATACTGGGCAACCAAATATTTTGAGATGGCTTACCTCTAGCTTTTTTCCAGGGTATTGAACCCAAGTGCACTATGGGACAATCGGTTTTGTACATATATGACTTTCATTGCTGCTTCTACCCACAAGCACATTGGAATATCTTGATCATGGATCATGGTCTTCACTGCTTCCATTATCATTCTGTTCTTTCTTTCTGCCACACCATTTTGTTGAGGATTGTAGGGAGTGGTGAGCTCCCTCTTGATCCCGACATATTTGCAGAAGTTCACAAACTCTTTTAAGGTGTATTCTCCTCCATTATCTGACCTGAGTATCTTGATCTTTCTTTCGGAAAGATTCTCTATCAAGGCTTTGAATTCCTTGAATTTATTGAACACTTCATCTTTTGATTTCAAAAAGTACACCCAGGTATTACAAGAATAATCATCAATAAAAGATACATAGTATACATACCCACTGATGGAGGATGATGGCATTGGGCCAACATCTGAATGAATGAGTTCTAGGACTCCTTCTGCTTTGATGTCTCTCTTCGGAAAGGGTTCTTGATGTTCTTCCCTTGTGCATATCCATTGCACACGCCTTCATGGTCAACCTTGAGTTATGGTAGATCTGTGACTGCTTTGCATACATATGTTAGCACCTTGTAGTTGATGTGGGCTAATATTCTATGCCAACGTTCACATGGATTCTCAATGGTGTGGGTCATGGAAGCTTCTGAGTGACCCTTTAGCTTATACATGCCACCTTCTTCTTTTCCAATGACGATTGCTTCTTTCAAGGTTTCTCCTTTAGCCCACATAAGAAATTCTCCATCTATAAAGGCAACTCTGAAGCCTTTCTTTTCTAAATATGATATGGAGAGTAGGTTCTTTTTCAAACCTGGTACATAGAGTATGTCCTTCATCTTCATTGAATTTCCTGAATTAACCTTGTAGTTTGATTATCCCACTCCCTTGATATGGTATTGATAATCATCTCCAAGTGTCACTTTCTGAGAAAACTTCTTTTCTGAAATGCAAGAGAGAATATCTCTTTGACCTGTCATGTGCTTGGAGGCACCACTATCAATGAGCCAAGTGTCCTCTCTAGGTGTTATCGATCCTGAGAGGACCGAGATTAAGACATAGTCTTTAATTTGTTCTCTTAACATCTTTGTGGGTGGCTCTTCATATTCAACTGCATGGGCATGATGTCTCTTATTTTTCCTCTTGTATTCTTCTCGTTTGGTTGGACAATATCTCGCAATATGTCCCATATTGTCACAATGGTAGCATTGGACAGATGAGTAATCTCTTTCCTTTCATTGTCCTTTCTTCTAGAATCTCTTTGGTTGAGATTTTTTTGGGGGGTGAGACTCTTTAGGAGTTTCTTTCTGGAAGTAAGACTTCTTCCTTCCTCCTTTAGTGTGAGTAGTTAGGGTTTGATCTTCATCTCTTGCTAGTAAAGCCTCTCGGTTAGCTACTCTTTTTTCTTCTTGAATGCATTCTTCCCATAGACCGTCAAATTTTAGTTTCTCCGTTCTGGCACAAATCGTTTTGATGAATGCATCCCAAGTTCTTGTGAGACCATTAAGGGCCGTCGTTATAATTTCATCTTCGTCTATAACATCTCTGATCACTTCTAGTTGTTCTTTGAATTGGGATATTCTGGAGAAATATTATTGGATTGATTCTCCTTTCTACGTCCTTGTATTCTTGAGTTGAGTTCTTAGATTCATCTTCCGATTTATGTTCTTTCCGTCATATAGTCTGTTTAGGGCATCAAACATTTCTTTCAAAGTCTTCTTTGATGATACATAAGGGATCAAGTGATCTTTGATTGAATCTGCAATGATTCTTTTGGCCCTTATTGTGTCCTTTTGATGCTTTGCTTTGTCTGCAACATCGCCGGGTTCCAACACTTCTTCTTTGACGAATATTGCTAGGTCATTCTCTTCAAGAATGAGTCCAATCCTATACTTCTAGACACATAAGTTTTACACACCTTCCAGCTTGTCAACAAGCTTAGTGCTTGTAGACATCTTTTCCCTGGAGCTAGGAAAGTGACCAAAAATGAAAATGCTCAAATCAAATTCTGAACTTACCAGGAGGTGCGCTTGGCTGAGGCGAGTAGCCTGGTGTGTTTGGATCTAAGAAAATCCAACTTTTACCCCTCCAAACTTGATCTGTGGATTTCTGGACTGGTGCTTCAGGTTTTCTAGTACTCTTGGTACTCGGGTACTTCTGGTACTCTGGTTTTCTAGTACTTTGTGAAAACTAGGGTCTCACTTTCTGGGAGATCTAGCCACTGAAAATTTGTGTTGAGGATGCCAAAGTGATCCTTGAGGAAGGGCACACTTTTCTAGATGGTTTTAGGGCTGAAATTCTTCATCAACAAAAATCCCTAATTTGCATGTATGGCAACAATGACGTTTTTCACTTTCTCTTGTGAAAGATGCTCTCTTCAACTTAGCTCTGATACCATGTTAAGGTTTAATCTATTATTAGAGTTCTTTGCATTTCACTAGATAATAATAGAATAATATAGGATCACTGAGAAATACACAATCACAAGAGACACATCATTTATCCCGGGAAACCCTCATGGGTGAGAAAACCCGACAAAACTTCCTTATTATAGATAACCAATACAATGAGAAGAGATAACTCAAACAAATACAAAAGTTCCTCCCCCAAGAATGCGGCTCTCTCTCTCTCTTTATCTTCTCCAACTGCAGCTCCGAAACTTGCTTCTCAATGAACAAGTGAGTGTGTGTCTAAGTGAGGCGCTAGCCTCCTTATTTATACAACTCTGGCACGTGTGGACAAAGGCGTCTCTTCACTAGCAGGGACGACTTCTTTTTCTGGGTGGTTATAACCAGCTTTAATATATTATGGGGCTAACTTCTTATTCTGCCTATTACAATTATGTTTTGACCAATCTGCAAAAGGGGATTTGGTCTTTTACAATAGCCGACATGATCAATCCGCAATAGGGGATTGATCTAATGAATAATACAACAATAATAATTAGAATACACTTTGTAGTTACATTATTTCAACAAAATCATGCTCCTGGATCTTGGCAAGCCAATGTGCAAGCTTCCCTGAAAGATAAGGCTGTGAGAGAAAAAACTTGATAACAGGTAGAGGGAATTTTACCAGCGTGTGCTTACCTAAGATAAAGTGGCTAAATTTCTCCACAGATTTAACAAGATCGAAAGCATATTTTTCAATATAAGAATATTTGAATTCATCATCTGATAAGCTTTGACTCATGTAAGCTACTAGTTTTTTGTTACTCTGGTCATCACATTGTATGAGGATATAAAAGACTGCTTCCTTTGTGGCATTAGTATATATAATAAACTATTTCTCAAAATACGGCTTCACCAAAACCGGTGCGGAACTGTTTGTCCTCTTAATTCCTACGAAAGCTTTCTCGACACCATCAGTCCAAGAAAAGGAGTGATCTTTCTTAAGAAGATTGTGAATTGGTTTGACCATTACAACAAAATTAGGAACAAACCTACTGACAAAGTTGATAATACCCATAAAGGATTGAACCTCCTTTTTGGAAGTAGGAGCAGGAAGGTTTAGAATAGCAACAATCCTTTCAGGATTTATGCTTATTCCTGAATCAGAGACAATATGCCCAAGGAGCTTGCCCTTAGTAACGCCGAAAATAGACTTAGAAGGATTTAAAGAAATGCTGAATTTCCTGCATTGCATGGGAATCTTTCTAAGATGACCAAAATGATCCAATCGGTTCTTTGAATACACAGTCAAGTAATCAAGATAAATCTAGATAATCTTACCGACTAGATCGTCAAAAGCTATATGCATAGCTCTTTGGAAAGTGGAAGCTGCATTAGATAAGCCAAAAGGCATGCGTTCATAATCAAATGTGCCCCAATGTGTAATGAAAGTGTTTTTTTATTTATCTGTCCTTTTTACCTTGATCTGATTATAACCAGAAAAACTGTCAAGTCAGGACATCATCTGTGACCCTGCAACTTGCTACAAAATCATTTCCATATTAGGGAGAGGAAAATGGTCTTTTATGCTTGCTCTATTTAATGTGCGGAAGTCAACGCACAATCAGATCTGACTAGTTGTTTTTCGAATGAGAACCAAATTGGAAACCCACTCAGAATACTTAACAAGGAAAATTATCCCAGCCTTCAAGAGTTTTTCCAACTCTTTCCAAATAGTTGCTTCAAGTGCGGGGTTAACGGGTCTTTTTCTTTGCCTAATCGGTTTTATGCATTCCTTTATAGGAATGACATGTTTTATAAGAGCAGGATCAAAACCACAAAGATCCTCATAAGACCAAGCAAAAACATCTTGAAATTCATGAAGTAACTCAGTGAATTTCAACTTTTCTTCATCAGTACATTGGGCACCTATCTTAACATTATTTGGGGAATCAGGTGTCCTAATGTTCAAGGAAATGGTTTCACTCACTTTCCTTTTTGAATCCTCTTCTTTATGTGTTTGTTTGTTGCCTACATCACTCAATGAAAATGAACTTTCTAGAGGAGTCAAGCCCTTCAAATTTTTGTTGTTTTCCATGGATATAATCTCCTTGGGATTATATGGTTCATTTTGTATGAAAGAACAGATTCTTTCATCACTAGGGAAGACCTKCCACGACTCTACATTGTCAGGGATATGCRGATGATATAAGATTGAAAAGTACAAGCGGGTCTTTGTGGAAAAAGTTTCTGAGTAGGATAGGTTGCAAAAATAGCTAACCTAAAAATCATTGAATTCAATTCCCTTTTAACATGAGTGATGTTAAATGATAATAAGTTYGAGATAAGTGCCCAAACAGTTTGGGTGCARCGTTACAAAACCCTTTTATCATTGTTCCACAAACCCTTTTTAATTTATTTTACAGAACAATGATGTCATAAATGAAATTGGGATTATGAGGGGAATATAATGAGAAAAAAGTGGTAGCATGACAAGGACATAATATGGATAATGTTCATATAAAAATAAATCAAATCAAACAATCAAACACATCTCTGTTCGGACCTCCACAATTCAATCAACATTCACTTTTCAAAACCATCATCTAAATTGTTACTTCCTTTACAGATTGCTTGTTGGCTTCCAAAAAATAATTCATATGCCCATAAATACTCAATAACAACATCCTTGAATTTATATAATATTTATATAACAACCCTAACAAACATCATGTCCATTTATATGATAAACATAATAACCCTTTAAGCCACAATCATTCATATTCCAATGCTAAATCTCTTTTTTGTTCTTTTAAAAACCAATAGAATATGCACAGTGATCCCAACCATTTATATCCAATTCTTATTCCTTAAAACCAATAAGAATATGCACATTATTTACCATTACTTGTTCATTATTAACAAATTGTTTGACACAATCAATAATCAGACCCCAATCCATTCATACGCAAGTCTCCTTTAAATATAATCAACATAAGGATTGATCCGAATAACATTCAACATGCAACTCCTGAGCCCAAGCTTCACATAATTTAGCATGTACAAACTTCTTTTAAAATTGCTCAACGAGAAAACATGACCAAATCGTACCCAATCGACCAAGCACACACAATGTCTATTTACTCTTGACTGGATTAAAACAATATCAAGATAATATTTAGGGTTTTACACAACAAATGGGAGTAATAACAGATGGCTCAATCAAATGAATAAGTCCTCTAAAACGTAGACAACTCGTTCCTTTCAAAAATTACCACAGACATATAATAAGTAACCATACTCTTGATAGTGAGGGTAACCAAAATGACAGTCAACCACCTCCAACAGAGAACAACAAGGAGCGAACTCTTAAACAATACTGCAAAATGAATTCCCAAGCACAAACCTGTGCCCAACCAAAACATGTATAATGCTTCCATTAAACTTTAGGGTGATATTAAATTCAGACTGTGCACTGCTTCCCAAGCAACAATGTTAATGAGGGCAACACTATGATAATTATCAGCTTAGGGTTTTGCCAAGTCAAGGCAAGAAAATCTTTAAACTTTCAACAATTCAACTTGCAATCAGAGAATCGACACATATCAACCACAGAGACGAAAAAAGAGTAGAAAATATTAACACAGAGAGTGGTTGTAATACCCACACCTAAAGCTTAGGGCTTGGAAAATATAGCAATAAATTTCCACAAAGAACCAAACCCAAAAACCCGCATGTTTCACTGCCATTTTATCAATAAATTCATGCACAGATTACACAAAGCGAGGAGAGTATAACCATTCCTCTTTTTTGAAAATGCCAACAATATAGAATAATCACCAGAAGAAACCACTGACACAACACCAATACACAGTTAAAATAACATATAATAGCTTACGAAAAACACAGACCTCAAGCAATTATGAGCCAAAAATTGATTCAAAGGGCAGAGTAGCCATCATGGATGGAAGAGTAAGGAACCCATACCTGGAAAATCCTGTGTGAGGAAGAGAGTTAGACTGTATGCCTCATTCATGACCAAAAAACGCAGAGCATCAACAACCACCAGATCCAAAAACCAAAATGCAAGTATGACTAGGGTGACAGGCTCGAGGGGTGTTTGAGTGACGTGCAGTAAATGCATGCCGCTTCCCTCTGCAACCTCATTCAATTCAAATTACGATACAACCAATTCACCATAGCAGTAACCATTAAATCAACCACATATCCATAACCATATCCCATTTGCATAGTGCGCTACCCTTGGTAATGTCAAACCTTTTAAAAATAACAATATGCCATAACATTACCCCGTGTGCATTCAACATATAAATTCAACAAGGTGCATAAATATAACAAAGGTTTGTTGCACCTCTTGTAGTCACCATAATACATAGCATTAGAGCCGGTGTATAGTCATTTTATTTAAATGAGCCCCAATATTATCCCTTTTATCAAGATCATATTTAAACCAATTAATCCATGTTAAATCGCAATATCAAAACAAAACTGATAATGATCCTTTCATCCATAGGGAAGCCTTAATATAATTTGCGAGTGGATATCAAAACCACCAGTTCCATGCATCAATCAACCAATCATCTTATGTCACCACAACATTTTAACCATGATTCGAAACAACAAACTGTAGAATACTGTGCTGGTATCGTCACAATAGCAAACAAAATATAAGCACAACATATCCATCATAGCGCCACAAGTCTACAAGGGGGTCCCACCTACTAGTTTATTATTAATATAAATAATTAATAGAGCTTGGAAATCATTTGCGAGCATAGTATTCATCGTTGCATTTTTAAGTGTCAACATAGTGTACAAGTGGCAAGCAAACCCCATCATATCAATCAAATCCTAGCACATGACATCATCATCAAAAGCCTAATGTCCAAGGTGGAGAGAGGGTGCATCTCATCTATGGATGGTGTCCAAGACAAACCAAGTGCAATTTCCTCCATCAAATGACTGAGTAAGGTGTGAGTACCTTGTTCAAAGTATGGGCTTTCTGCCCATATGTGTGTCATCATGACCATATCTGTCACATGCAAGCCCATTTGTCCATCATCCAAGGTCCAAAAGATGTGAGAGCCTGTGTCTGAATATTTCAAGCCATCAAATGACTCAATGATCTACATCACATGTGTCATATCCTGTAAATAAATGCACAACGTCCTGGGTGAAAGTAGGGGACGTCCTTCAAGAACCAAGTTAGGTGCATCCAAATCAAATTAAAGTTAATAAATCAATTAAAACCAATTTTCACAAGGTATAAGAGTCCTTATATCATATAAAGTAAGTTGTTACTTAAAGATAGAAGCTGCATAAATAATTCACATGAAGTATCCCCTTCAAACTTCACATTATCTCAAGACCTTATGCAAGTTGTCAAGTTTAAGTATGGGAGGACCATCATCAAACCCTATTAGGTGTGCCAACTAAAACAAGAAAGAAAAGACCCAAGTAGAGGGATACATCCCGAGGGAAGTAGGAAATAAAATAACCCTTCAAGAGTAAGTGTGATAGTGAAATCTGTTGGGATTACTTCATGGCTTATGGAATCATTTGGTCCATTTCTATGATCTCCCTTATGGAGGGTGTGCTTGCTCTTGAGTTACCCCTTTCTAGGTGTTATTTTTTTCCGAACTCCTTACTCCGCCTTTTATTTTGTCCTTTCATTAATTTGCAAGTCCCCTTTATAAGGTTTCAAGCATTAGAATTCAATGCTTTGGGATTGGGGAGAAAACAAACAGGGTAGAGGTCAAGTATGGACTGGACTTTAAATGTCCTTGTTATTATTATTTTCTTTATTTATCATTTTTTACTAGCAGCTGCAATCAAACTCTGGGCCTTTAGCCCCTCTTCTCATGAGAGAATGAACCATGACCCATTACCGAAGTTTAGTACACTATGTCAGGCTCCGGGATGGTAAATGTTAAGTATGACAGGGAAATGGAATGCTACCCTTGTGAGGGCCCCCCAATAATACCCTTGTTCCTTGGGGGTGACAACACGGGACTAGAGTACAAATGATGGCCACTAAGGTGAAACAAGGAAACACGAATAACTTCTTTAGTTTATGATTCATTATCCAACTTCAACCAATGATCCTTGTTATCCTCATTTCCTAGAGATAACTAAGGAGATGATGTCTCGAGGCCCTCAGGTTGCAGACATGGAGTACCAAGAGACGTATGGATGACAACATCCACAAGCACATGCATAGACCCACATCACCACCACACCACCTCAGTTCATCATGGTGGCATTCACCACATCATCTTGCTTCCAGAAGACAATGGGTCTTGCTCCATGAGGTACAAGTCAGGTATTGTGGTAAGTATCACTTTAATATTTGAGGCATTTTGAGTATGTTGCATTTTGAACTGCTTTTCATTATGTAATGTCTTCTTGGAAATTATGCTAATTGCCTTGTTTTACCTTGGTGGTTGACATTGTTCCCTATTAAGTGGTCACCCTTAGGGATGTGTTTGCTACTAGGAGGTCCCCTTGACAATTCATCGTGCCATTCTTGAGCATACTTATCATTTTCCACACTTCATCCTCTCATCTCCCTATCTTTTGGGATTTTCGGGTGTACTGACCCAAGAAGGGATTGTCCCTCATTTCATGGGAAGAAGGGGCTAAAGGCCTAGAGGGAATGTAGCTGGAAAAAGATAAAAGGAAAATCATAACCTTCCATATGCTCTCCCAAATAGGTCTTGAGAACAATGAAATATTTCTCCTACAAAAATCAAAGACCTGCAAAATCAAATACATATATATATTGTCACACTTGTTGAGGGATCTACACAAGTGCGTTAAAAGCTTTATTTTACCCCTATGACACTCTATGTACCTCTCCCTTCGAGTGACACTGTGGTACTTCCCCTCAATCTTTATTTTACCCATAGGGAGTACCTAGTCATTCTGGACCTTAATTAATTAATGCCAATAACTGGGCTTGGAAAAACGATGCACTGGAAATGAAGGTTCAACACACCCTCTACAAAAGCACCCATAAATGAGACACTACGAACCCTTGAATGTCATGAACACCATGCACAAAAGTCTTTCCCCCATCCACTTCATTTTTTCCACATGGCTTAGAGAGGGGTCCACCTAGAAAACACTCCTTGACTTGAGGAATGCTCCACCCAATAGGTCACCTTGTCAACCTTCCCATACATAAACTTGAAAAATTGCATAGGGTCTTTGAGAACCTGTTTAATTTGATAAGGTAGTTTTTGATGTACATTCTTGGATGACTCGTATATTAAATGTGATTTTACTTGCCATGATGTTTTGACTTGAGATATTTGGAGGTCACACTTTTTTGTCTTTGCACGACCTTGTTGATGGACATCTTGGAGGAACAAGCCCATCTTGGGCCTTCATTGGGGCAAGAAGCCCACACGTTGGATGCCACGGCCTACAAATTAGATGATGATTGTAGCATTTGGAGGCTTGAACGACACCTTAAAGGACCTCTCCTAGCCCTTCAACACCAAAACATTTTTCCTTTGGAGGCTAGAGCGCTGCATTTTGAGGCTTGACATCTTGTTGGGGCTAAGGTTTTGTGGTGGAGAGGTTGACTTGATTGACACTTGGCACTTTTTGATGAAGAGAGGTCTTAGCTTGATGGAGAAAACCCTAGAACACAAGGTGGAGGCCTTTGGAGGCCCAAAGTTTCATCTCCAAGCTCAACAAATTGGTCAAAGTGCCAAATTTTTTTCCTAAAAGGGGTGACATCATGATTTTTAGGGTTTTTCTTTGTGCAAAAATAATATTACTTTGTAAAGGGACAAAATAAAAGGAAATGTCTCCCTTATTTTGCGGTTTACCCTTGTTAAGTGGACACACTTTATCTTATAGGTTTAGTATAAATAAAGATCAAACTCATTTCATTTTATCATAGCTCTCCCATTTGGAGAAGGATACTTGGCTGAAATTTGCGCCCTCTTTGGGCAATTTGGATCTCTCTCTCTTGTGCAAATGTATTTTGGTGATTTCTCTTGGTATATTGTGGAGCAAAGGTGGTGCACACCTCTTGGAGGCTTCCTCTATTTCTTATGGATGGACATTTCTTGGTGAACTAGGGTTTTATATTGCATCTTTCTTGGAATTGGTAAGAAAAATCTGCAATTTGTTAGTTCTTCATGCTTGTTTCATAGTAATATTGGTTGAAACCCTAAGAGGGGTATAAGTGCATACACCCTCCATCAAGCTTCATCTCATTTCTAGTTGATAAGTCATTTTTGGAAAGGTTGCTAGGAGGAGTACAAGGGTGTACACCCTCCTAGATTTACCTTAGTTAGATTTGCATGCCCTAGGGAGTAAAAGGGCTTTCACCCTTAGGGATATTGTGGGTCTAACTCTTGTTATCCCCATTTTGTTAGGTAACTAAGAAGATTATGTCTCGAGGTCATCAGGTTATAGACATGAAGTACCGAGAGACTACATGACCATCAATATCCATTTGCACAGATGGAGACCCTTCTCACCACTACAGAGGTTGTATATCTTCAGATGACATCCACCACACCAGCTAGCTTCTAGAAAGCAATGGGCCTTGCTCCATGAGTAAAAGTCAGGTATTATGGTGAGTGTCATTTCAATATTTGAGGCATTTGAGTATGTTGTATCTTAGACTGCTTTAAATTTCATGACATATGCTTGGACATTATCCGTTTTTCCCTGCTTCACCTTGTGGTTGACATTATGCCCTAGTAAGTGTTCTTTCCTTGGGATGGGTTTGTTACTAGGAACTCCCTTGAAGAGCCATCGTACTATTCTCGATCATACTTACCACTTTCCATCATTTAAAATTCCCCATTTCCTTATCTCTTGGGATTTTAGGGTGTATTGACCCAAGAAGGGGTTGTCCCTCATTCTATGGGAAGAAGGGGTTGAAGGCCCAGAGGGATTGTTGTTGGGTAAAATATAAAATCCTATATAAACCTTCCAGATGCGTTGTCGAGGGATCCCCCAAGAAAGTAATGAAATGCTTATCTGTAAGAAAAGGGGGACCCACAAGAATAATGATTATGAATGCTTAAAGGGTTAATTGGATGGTAGGAGGTCTCATCACGAGCCGACCTATCATGATCATGGATATCTAGTGGTATGACATTACCATCATTTGGTCACCAAGCCAGGGTAATGCCTCTCAGTTGCATGGTTGAGAGAAATGGGGTCTCATAATGAGCCAACCTTCTCAATTCTACTAGGTATTTGTGAGTGACACTGTCATTAGCTGGACACCATGCCAAGATAGTGGCCTTTAACTTGTACCTAAATTTTGAAAGAAACAAAGAATGGTAAAATGATGGGCTTGGAAAAATTGCATTGCAAACGAAGGTGCCACACACCCTCTACAAAGGAACCCATGAATGAGACACTACAGCCCCTTGTATGTCATGAACTCCATGCCCATTGAGTCTTGACCTTAACCACTTCATCCACTTTACATGGCTTAGACAAGGATCTCTTGGAAACACTCCTTGACCTAGGGCAAGATCTACCCAATGGGACACTTCGTTAACCCTCCCATATCCAAGCTTGGCAAGTCGCATAATGTCTTTGAGCACTTAATGGTTTGACATGGTAATCTTTGATGCACATGCTTAGGTGGCTCATTTATTGACTTGATTTACTTATCATGATATTTTGACTTGAGATCCTTGGAGGGAGTGTTTATTTGTCTTTGCAGGACCTAGTTGGTGGACAATTTTGGAGGAACAATCCTATCTTGGGATTCCATGGGGCTTGAAGCCCATGGGTGGATGCTAAGGGCCCACATGTCGAATGAGAGAGATGAAACTTTAGAGACCTAGAAGATGATTTGAGAAACATTACCCAACCCATGCATGCCAAACGTTTTTCCTACGAGAGACAAAATGTCTTCTTTAGGAACATGACATCACCTAGGGGGGATAGGGTTTGGTGGTGAGCTTACCACTCATTGAATCATGGACGTTTTGAGGAGAATGAGGCTTTGACCATGAAGAAAGTGACTTGGATGCTTAACATGTGGCTTTGGGAAGCCTAACTACACACGTCCAATACCAACGACTTGTTCCTAGTGCCAAAACGTCCCCTAAAGGGGTAATGCCACTTTGAATTAGGGTTTCTTTATGTGTAAAAGTAAATTTTAGGTGAATTGTTTAATATTATTTGTGTAAATGGGAAAGATTAGGGTTGTTGACCCCTGGTATTGTGGTTTACCCAAAAATTATGTGGACAAACTATCTTAGTGACATTTTGTATAAATAGAGATCATGAGATCTAATTTCATAACATAACTCTCCCATTTGGAGAAGCCTTTGACTGGAATTTACGCTAGCCTTTGAGGATTTTCTCTCTTTTCCATATTGTTATGGTTTCTTCTTGCTATTGATGGTGAAAAGTGATGCGTTATGCTTGGAGACTCTTTCTTATGCATGTGGATGGACTTAACTTGGAATATTAGGGTTTGATCTAGCTTCTTGTGGAATTGGTAAGGGAAAAATATGCATTTATTTTCTTTTATCTTTCTCTTTCCATAATTATTGTTGGTTAAAACCCTTGGAGGAGTATAAGGGCATACACCCTCCCCAAGGTTTATTTACTTGTTCAAGAAAGGTCAATTTTCACAAGGCATCTTGGAGAACTATAAGAGTGTACACCCTCCAAATGCTTTGGTTTGTTTTGCAAACCCTATGAAGTGAAAGGGCTTACACCCCTAGGGTTTCACAGATCAAACATTTTCATCCAAGTTTCAATTCTTAAGGTCAAATATTTTCAAGGTTGTGCCAAGAGAATTACAAGGGCGTAGACCATCTTGGCATCTCCTATATTGAATTAGCTACACTTGGGAATAACAAGGGCATACACCCCCAAGTGATTAGCCAAGCCATCTCTTTCATTGATCCCATAAACCCAATAGTAAGGCAGTAATCATTTTTCAAGTTTGCATTGGAGATATAAAATATTTGCATTGGTAAACGTGACAAGTTCACTTTTTGATGCTCTCTCACTTGGATTGTATACTTGATGCTACTAGCATCCTTTCCTCCTTGAGGCATCCTCTTTCTTCAAACAATTATTGATGTTGTTAACAACTAACCCTACAACCAAAAGGTTGTAGAAACCCTAACTGTTCTAACACTAATATCTCACAAACTAACCCTAATATCTCACAAACTAACCCTAGGCTTAAGCTAAACTTTTCCCCTCTTATTCTACTTGATATATCACACTTTTTGGGAAAATTTTGGGAAAGTTTCATTGGATAAATTTTCTTCTGTAATGAATTGTATGCTACAGACATAAGGCTGATAAATTCTTTGCAGAAATGTTCTATAACATCCTTGTTTGAACTGCTCAAGTTTCATATTATTCGGTGCGAGCTATACTAGTCATTGTTGCTTCAAATATTGCATATTTAACTGGACTTGTAGCAGATTTAAATTGCAGCCTATGATATCATTATATTGTTGATAATTAATATTGTTTGAGTGCTGAAAATTAGGTAAAAAAATATTAACTTGCTGGTCCACCTAACATACTATATGCAAGTGTGGATTTTCTTGTGTCTCGGGAAGGTACAATCACTTTTGCAGGTACCCAAAGACTTAAAAACTTTAAACCACCCGAAGACGAGTCATCAAAGCCTCTTTTCCATTTCCATCATTGACCTTTATAGGGCTACCTCTCTTCTTTCCCTTCCATCTGTCTCAATCCCCCCAGGGTCACCAGGACCGCCTCCCTAGAGTGACCTAGTCACCATTGAAGCACGTGACCTATATTAAGGTGAATTGGGTATAGTGTCCCTTAGTTGTCTCCACTTGATGGTCGGGTCGGGCTTTGCCCAACCTAAAACTTGTGAGATAACATTTTGGCATCGTTTTTAGGGAGCATTTTGAACCCTCTTCGTACCTTAATGACACTTTGGAAAGATTCCCTCGCAAAGCCACTATCCATTAGATTTATTGGAGACTCCATTGAAGAACGTTCCCTTTTCCACCCTTGATAAGTTTCCGTTGAATATTGTTTGGCAACTCCACTCTCCACGAACCCACCTTTCCCTCTTTCCCCCTTTCCCTCCTTTGGCGAGACTTGATCTCACCTAGCGACTCCATTGAGGTGTCCTTTTGGTCAATGTAATTATGGCACCATGATATGAATCCTCATCTATAACTTATTGTGACTCAAAGATGACATTTTTACAGATGGAAAAGGAAAAGGCTACTAATAAAGCTGCCGGGGAAATGATTAATCGTATAAGAGATTAATTTCATGTCCTTGACGATGAAGAAGTGCTTGAAGGATAGATATATGAAGAAATATACCAAGAAGATTCTGATGAAGATCCAGATGAGACATTTGATGAAGGAGAAGTGCTCATATCTTCCCTTCCATTTGATGAAAACATCCAGGCCTTTGTTCCTCCCGCACATCAAGAAGATAAAATGATGAGTGATAATCCTTTTGAAGATCTTGATGACACCTTATTCTATGACTTTGGAAGTGAAGAGGTGTTAGAGGAACCCTTGGATGCGACAAATCTTTCTGAAAAAGGGCACATGAAGCACTATGCATTAATAATCAAGCCTCGTCTGATGAAGAGGCAATGGAGGAGCATGTCCGTGAAGAGAAAAAATAATCTTGATGAAGTGAAACATGTTGAGGCATTGTTATCTTTGCTCTCGCATGATGTATTTGAGGTTGTCCAACCGTGATATCCTCCTATTCATGAAGTTCAAGAAGTAATTAGCCTCAATGATGAATATGAGGAGCCTATTGAAGAAGTCCATGCCCCTACGCCTCCTACACACGAAGACAAAGAGATGGTTACTTTTGTTGATGGTCTTGTGAGAGAACCTTTACATATGGTTGATGAACATTTAAAAACTTTCATACATACTAGAATATGTAGGTGGGACTTAGGTCGTCTCATTTTCGATAGAAAACCTATTTACGACATTGAGGGTAGCCCTCAAGAAAAGGGGTTAGAGTTTTCATCTTCAGGGGACTACTTTTCATGCATATATGATTCATATATTTGGGAGCCTGATGATGACATGATTACATATTTATTCGAGGAGACTCAACCACTTTTGTCCTTAATTTTGGAGGAATACCAGGACGTGACCACCTCAGATCTATCAAAGGCTTATTCTTCAAAGAGGAAGTATTTTCATGTTGCAGATTCTCATGAAATTCGCAGGTGAAGAGGCAGTGTTTTTCCACATCTGATCCTTTTCCTTACCTCTTATCATCTTCTCCAAGAGACCATGAAGTATTATTCTGATCTCTCATTTCCTCTCAGTCCTCGATAATCAATGAGTCTTTCTGCACAGATGAAGATGAGCCTTCATCTACATATAGTACCCCCCTTCATAGATGGATTGATCAAGCTTATGGATATCACTTTAGGCATGATTCTTGGCATGATCAGAGCGACGGATATTGTTTCCAGCAGGATTTCATCCCTCCCACTCGGCTCCATGAGTTTCATTTCACGATTGATTATATATCTATTTATGCTCATGATCATTACATGCTTGACTTATATTTGTTGTTTTACATAATCAAGCACATGGGGAGATACTTTGATGGGATGATCAACTGGTTGCAGTGGTCGTATGACTTCACCTGACATCACCTATCTCCTGATCTTCAGGGCCCCAAGGCCCTAGGTAAGTAGGTATGTCATATTGATTTCCTGCATTTTCATCTTGATTTCTCATATTAGTTTAGAGGCATTTCATATTTCATTTTTCTCTACCTACATATTGATTTCATGCCTAGTTTAGAAAAAATGTGGAAAATTTTCTTTTCTAGATTAGTTTTTTACTTTTGGATCTTCATGGATATGAATTAAGTGTGATAGCACCACCCTAGATGTTCTGATGTGTTTATCTGAGTTTTGGCAGGAACATGTCTACCAAGAGATGTTGCGGTTCTCATGCACTCTATGACGAGCACATGTCCCCAAGTAGGAGCCAAATGTTAACCCCATTTTGTGGGATAACTAAGGAGATTATGTCTCGAGGGCCTCATGTTGCATAGATGGAGTACTGAGAGAGTACATGACCAACAATATCCATTTGCAAATATGGAGACCCTTCTCACCAATAGAGAGGTCGTAGATCTTCAGACGACATCCACCACACCAGTTGGCTTCCAGAAAGAAATGGGCATTGCTCCATGAGGTACAAGTCAAGTATTATGGAGAGTGTCATTTCAATATTTGAGGCATTTGAGTATGTTGTATCTTAGACAGCTTTAGATTTCATGACATATGCTGGGAAAATATGCCTTTTTCCCTGATTCACCTTGGTTGTTGACATTGTTCCCTAGTAAGTGGTCTTTCCTTGGGATGTGTTTGCTACTAGGAAATCCCTTTAAGAGCCATCATATCATTCTTGATCATACTTATCACTTTTCATCATTTAAAACCCCCCATTTCCTTATCTCTTGGGATTTTAGGGTGTATTGACCCAAGAAGGGGTTGTCCCTCAATCTATGGGAATAAGGGGCTGAAGGCCCAGAGGGATTGTTGTTGGGTAAAAGATAAAAGCCTATATATAAACCTTTCAGATTCTTCACCTAGGGATCCCCCAAGAAAGAAATGAAACACTTATATGTGAGAAAAGGGGGACCCACAAGAATAATGATTATGAATGATTAAAGGGTTAATTGGAGGGAAGTAGGTCTCATCACGAGCCGACCTATCATCATCATGGATATCTAGTGGTATGAAATTACCATCATTTGGTCACCAAGCCATGTTAATGGCTCTCAGTTGCATGGATGAGAGAAAGGGGGTCTCATCATGAGCCAACCTTCTCATTTCCACTAGGTATTTGTGAGTGACACTGTCATTAATTGGACACCACGCCAAGACAGTGGCCTTTAACTTGTCCTTAAATTTTGAAAAATGCAAAGAATAACAAAACTATGGGCTTGGAAAAATTGCATTGCAAACTAAGGTGCCACACACCCTCTACAAAGGCACCCATGAATGAGATACTACAACCCCTTGTATGTCATGAACCCCATTCCCATTGAGTCTTGACCCTTAACCACTTCATCCAATTTACATGGCTTAGAGAGGGATCTCTTGGAAACACTCATTGACTTAGGAAAATATCTACCCAATATGACACTTCGTCAACCCTCCCATATCCAAGCTTGTCAAGTCGCATAATGTCTTTGAGCACTTAATTGTTTGACATGGTAATCTTTGATGTACATGCTTAGGTGGCTCATTTATTGACTTGATTTACTTATCATGATATTTTGACTTGATATCCTTGGAGGGAGTGCTTATTTGTCTTTGCAGGACCTAGTTAGTGGACATTTTTGGAGGAACAAGCCTAGCATGGGATTCCATGGGGCTTGAAGCCCACAAGTGGATGCTAAGGGCCCACATGTTGGATGAGAGAGATGCAACTTCAGAGGCCTAGAAGATGACATGAGAAACATAAACCATCCCCTGCATGCCATCTATTTTTCCTAGGAGAGGAAAAACGTCTTTTTTAGGAACATGACATCACCTGGGGGGGCTAGGGTTTGGTGGTGATCTTACCACTCATTGACACATGAACGTTTTGAGGAGAATAAGGCTTTCACCATGAAGAAAGTGACTTGGATTCTTGACATGTGGCTTTCGGAAGCCTAACTACACACCTACAACACCAACGACTTTCTCCTAGTGCCAAAACATCCCCTAAAGGGGTGACGTCACTTTGAATTAGGGTTTCTTTATGTGTAAAAGTAAATTTTGAGTTAATCGTTTAATATTATTTGTGTAAAGGGGCAAGGTTAGGGTTGTTGACCCCTAGTATTGGGGTTTACCCTAAAATTATGTGGACAAACTATCTTAGTGACATTTTGTATAAATAGAGATAATAAGATCTAATTTCATAACATAACTCTCCTATTTGGAGAAGCTTTGGACTGAAATTTTTGTTAGCCTTTGAGGATTTTCTCTCTCTTTGCATATTGTTATGGTTTGTTCTTGCTATTGATGGTGAAAAGTGATGCATTATGCTTGGAGACTCTTTGTTATGCATGTGGATGGAATTAACTTGGAAGATTAGGGTTTGATCTAGCTTCTTGTGGAATTGGTAAGGCAAAAATCTTCATTTATTGTCTTTTATCTTGCTCTTTATATAATTATTGTTGGTTTAAACCCTTGGAGGAGTATAAGGGCATACACCCTCCGTAAGGTTTGTTTACTTGTTCAAGAAAGGTCATT
Source organism: Picea engelmannii (assembly GCA_009831015.1). Lineage (NCBI taxonomy): Eukaryota > Viridiplantae > Streptophyta > Pinopsida > Pinales > Pinaceae > Picea > Picea engelmannii. The sequence goes on from ML779552.1 coordinate 196,472, forward strand.
TTTCACACGGTATCTTGGAGAACTACAAGAGTGTACACCCTCCAAGTACTTTGGTTTGTTTTACAAACCCTAGGAAGTAGAAGGGCTTACACCCATAGGGTTTTGTAGATCAAACATTTTCATCCAAGTTTCACTTCTCAAGGTCAAATATTTTCAAGGTTGTGCCAAGAGAATTGCAAGAGCGTACACCCTCTTGGCATCTCCTAGACTGACTTAGCTACACTTGGGAATTACAAGGGTGTACACCCCCAAGTGCTTATCCAATCTGTCTCTTTCATTGACCCCATAAACTCAGTAGTAAGGAACTAATAATTTTTCAAGTTTACATTGGAGATATGAAATCTCTGCATTGGTAAACATGACAATTTCACTTTTTGACGCTCTCTCACTTGGATTGTATAATTGATGCTACTAGCATCCTTGCCTCCTTGAGGAGTCCTCTTTCTTCAAACAATTATTGTTGTTGTTAATAACTAACCCTACAACCATAAGGCTGCAAAAACCCTAATTCTTTTAACCCTAATATCTCACAAACTAACCCTAGGCTTAAGCTAAACTTTTTCCCCGTTATTCTATTTGATATAGCACACTTTTTGGGAAAATTTTGGGCAAGTTTCATTGGATAAATTTGCTGTTGTAGTGCATTATATGCTACAACCATAAGGCTGATAAATTCTCTACATAAATGTTTTATAACAATCTTGTTTGAACTGCTCAAGTTTCATACTATTCGATGTTAGCTAGACTAGTCATTGTTGGTTCAAATATTGCATATTTAACTAGACTTGTAGAAGCTTTAAATTGCAACCTATGATATCATTATATTGTGGATAATTAATATTTTTTGAGTGCTGGAAATTAGGGACAACACGCTTAACTTGTTGGTCCACCTAACATACTATATGCAAGTGTGGATTTTCTTGTGTCTCAGGTAGGTACAATCACTTTTGCAGGTACCCAAAGACTTAGAAAATTTAAACCACTCGAAGACGAGTCATCAAAGCCTTGTTTCCCTTTCCATCATTGACGTTTAGGGGGATACCTCTCTTCCTTCCCTTCCATCTGTCTATATCCCCTTAGGGTCACCATGATCGCCTCCCTAGAGTGACCTAGTCACCATTGAAACATGGGACCTATATCGAGGTGACATTGGGTATAGTGTCTCTTAGTTGTCACCACTTGATGGTTGGGTTGGGATTTTCCCAACCTACAACTTGTGCGATAACATTTTGGCATCATTGTCGGGGAGGATTTTGAATCCTCTTCATGCCTTAATGACACTTTCGCAAGCTTCCCTCCCAAAGCCTATATCTCTTATCTTGCCTGACAACTCCATTGAAGAACGTTCCCTTTTCCATCCTTGATAAGTTTCCCTTGAAGCTTGTCTGGCGACTCCACTCTCCACAAACTCAACTTTGCCTCTTTCCCCCTTTCCCTCCTTTGGTGAGACTTGATCTCACCTGACAACTCCATTAAGGTGTTCTTTTGGTCAATGGAATTATGGTACCATGGGATGAACCCTCATCCAAAACTTGTTGTGACTCAAATATGGAATTTTTAAAGATGGAAAAGGAAAAGGATGCTAATAAAGTTGTTGAGGAAATGATGAATCGTATAGGAGATTTATTTCCTGTCCTTGACGATGAAGAAGTGCTTGAAGGATAGATATATGAAGAAAGATACCAAGAATATTTCGATGAATATCTAGACAAGACATTTGATGAAGTAGAAGTGCTCATATTTTCCCTTCCATTTTATAAAAACATCCATGCCTTTGTTCCTCCCACACATCAAGAAGAGAACATGATGAGTGATAATCCTTTCAAAGATCTTGATGACACCTTATTCCACGAATTTGGAAGTGAAGAGGTGTTAGAGGAACCCTTGGATGCGACATATATTTTTGACAAAGGGCAGATGAATCACTTTGCATTAATAATCAAGCCTCGTGTGATGAAGAGGCAATGGAGGAGCATGCCCGTGAAGAGAAAAAATAATCTTGATGAAGTGAAACATGTTGAGACATCGTTATCTTTGCTCTCGCATGATGTAGTTGAGGTTGTTCATCCTTGCTCTCCTCATGTTCATGAAGTTCAAGAAGCAACTAGCCTCAGTGATGAATATGAGGACCCTATTGAAGATGTCCATGCCCCTACTCCTCCTACACACAGGGACAAAGAGATGGTCTTTTGATGATGGTCTTGTGAGAGAACCTTTACATATGCTTTATGAACATATAAACACTTTTATACAGATTGGTAGACGCATGCGGGATGTTGGTCATCTCATTTTCGATAGAAACCCCATTTACGACAGTGAGGGTAGCCCTCAAGAAAAGAGGTTAGAGTTGTCATCTTCAGAGGATTACTTTTCATGCTTATATGATTGATATATTTGGGAGCCTGATGATGACATGATTATAGATTTATTTGGGGAGACTCAACCACTTTTGTCCTCAATTTTGGAGGAATACTAGGATGTGATCACCTCAGAGCTATCAAAGGCCCAGTCTTCAAAGAAAAAGTATTTTTATCTTTGATATTCTCATGAAAATTCGTAGGTGAAGAGGCAGTGTTTTTCCACATCTGAGCCTTTTCCTCACCTCTTATCCTCTTCTCCAAGAGACCATGCAATATTCTTTTGATCTCTCATTTCCTCTCAGTCCTCTACAAGAAGTGAGTCTTTGTGCATAGATGAAGATGAGTCTTCGTCTACATATAGTACCCCCCTTCAGAGATGGATTGATCAATCTTGTGGTTATCACTTTAGGCATGATTCCTTGCATGATATGAGTGGTGGATATTCTTTCCAACAATATTTCCTCCCTCCCACCCATCTCCATGAGTTTCATTTCACAATTGATTATATATATATTTATGCTCATGATCATTACATGCTTGAATTATCTTTGTTGTTTTACATAATCAAGCACAGGGGGGGATACTTCAATGGGATGATCAACTAGTTGCACTGGTTGTATGCATTAACCTGACATCACCCATCGCCTGATCTTCAGGGCCCCAAGGCCCTAGGTAAGTAGGTAGGTCATATTTATTTACTGCATTTGCATCTTGATTGCTCATATTAGTTTAGATCCATTTCATATTTCATTTTTCTCTACCCGCATATTGATTTCATTCTTAGTTTAGAAAATTTTGAAAAAATGTCAAAACTTTTATTTTCTAGATTAGTTTTTTACTTTTGGATCTTTATGTATATGAATGAAGGCTGATAACACTACCCTAGATGCTCTAATGCATTTATTTGAGTTTTGGAAGGCACATGTATACCGAGATATGTTGCGACTCTCATGCACTATATGACGAGCACATGTCCCCAAGTAGGAGTCAGATGCTATCCCCATTTTGTGGTATAACTAAGGAGATTATGTCTTGAGGCCCTCAGGTTGTAGACGTGGAGTACCAGGAGACTACATGACCAACAATATCCATTTGCACAGATGGAGACCTTTCTCACCACCATAGAGGTCGTAGATCTTCAGACGACATCCACCACACCAGCTGGCTTCTAGAAACCAATGGGCTTTGCTCCATGAGCTACAAGTCAGGTATTATGGTGAGTGTCATTTCAATTTTTGTGGCATTTGAGTATGTTGTATCTTCTGCTTTAGATTTCATGACATATGCTTGGACATTATACCTTTTAGCCTGCTTCACCTTGGTGGTTGACATTGTTCCCTAGTAAGTGGTCTTTCCTTGGGATGGGTTTGCTACTAGGAACTCCCTTGAAGATCCATCGTATCATTCCCGATCATATTTACCACTTTCCATCATTTAAAATCCCCCATTTCCTTATCTCTTGGTATTTTAGGGTGTATTGACCCAATAAGGGGTTGTCCCTCATTCTATGGGAAGAAGGGCCTATATCCCAAAGGGATTGTTGTTGGATAAAAGATAAAATCCTATATATAAACCTTCCAGATGGTTCGCTCAGGGATCCCCCAAAAAAACAATGAAACACTTATCTGTAAGAAAAGGAGAACCCACAAGAATAATGATTATGAATGCTTAAAGGGTTAATTGGAGGCTAGGAGGTCTCATCATGAGTCGACCTATCATGATCATGGATATATAGTGGTATGACATTACCATCATTTGGTCACCAAGCCAATGTAATGGCTCTCGGTTGCATGACTGAGAGAAAGGGGGTCTCATCACGAGCCAACCTTCTCATTTCCACTAGGTGTTTGTGAGTGACATTGTTATTAGCTAGACACCATGCCAGAACAATGACCTTTAACTTGTCCCTAAATTTTGAAAGAAATAAAGAATGGAAAAATGACGGGCTTGGAAAAATTGCATTGCAAACAAAGGTGCCACACACCCTCTACAAAGGCACCCATGAATGAGACACTACAATCCCTTGTATGTCATGAACCCCATGCCCATTGAGTCTTGACCCTTAACCACTTCATCCACTTTAAATGGCTTAGAGAGGGATCTCTTGGAAACACTCCTTGATCTAGGGAAAGATATACCCAATAGGACACTTTGTCAACCCTCCCATATCCAAGCTTGGCAAGTCGCATAATGTCTTTGAGCACTTAATTGTTTGACATGGTAATCTTTGATGCACATGCTTAGGTGGATCGATTATTGACTTGATTTACTTATCATGATATTTTGACTTGAGATCCTTGGAGGAGTGCTTATTTGTCTTTGCAGGACCTAGCTGGTGGACAATTTTGGAGGAACAAGCCTAGCTTGGGATTCCATGGAGCTTGAGGATTACACGTGGATGCTAAGGGCCTGCATGTTGGATGAGAGATATGAAACTTCAGAGGCCTAGAATATTACTTGAGAAACATAACCCAACCCCTGCATGCCAAACATTTTTCCTAGTAGAGGAAAAACGTTTTGTTTAGGAGCATGACGTCACCTGCGGGGCTAGGGTTTGGTGGTGAGCTTACCACTCATTGGTGCATGGGAATTTTGAGGAGAATGAGGCTTTGCCCATGAAGAAAGTGACTTGGATGCTTGAAATGTGGTTTTGGGAAGCCTAACTACACTCCTCCAACACCAACGACTTGCTGCTAGTGCTAAAACGTCCCCTAAAGGGGTGACATCACTTTGAATTAGGGTTTCTTTATGTGCAAAAGTAAATTTTAAGTGAATTGTTTAAAATTATTTATGTAAAGGGGCAAGATTAGGGTTGTTGACCCCTATTCTTGTGGTTTACCCTAAAATTATGTGGATAACTATCTTAGTGACATTTTGTATAAATAGAGATCATAAGATCTAATTTCATAACATAACTCTCCCATTTGGAAAAGCCTTGCACTGAAATTTTCGCTAGCCTTAGAGAATTTTCTCTCTTTTTCATATTGTTATGGTTTGTTCTTGCTATTGATAGTGAAAAGTGTTGCACTATGCTTGGAGACTCTTTCTTAAGCATGTGGATGGACTTAACTTGGAAGATTAGTGTTTGATCTAGCTTCTTGTGGAATTGGTAAGGGAAAAATATGCATTTATTGTCTTTTATCTTGCTCTTTCCATTATTATTGTTAGTTAAAACTCTTGGAGGAGTATAAGGGCATACACCCTCCCCAAGGTTTATTTACTTGTTCAAGAAAGGTAAATTTTCACAAGGTATCTTGGAAAACTACAAGAGTGTATACCCTCCAAGTGCTTTTGTTTGTTTTGCAAACCTTAGGAAGTAGAAGGGCTTACACCCCTAGGGTTTTGTAGATCAAACATTTTCATCCAAGTTTCACTTCTCAAGGTCAAATAATTTCAAGGTTGTTCCAATAGAATTAGAAGGGCATACACCCTCTTGGCATCTCCTATATTGACTTAGCTACACTTGGGAATTACAAGGGTGTACACCCCCAAGTGCTTAGCCAAGCCATCTCTTTCATTGACCCCATAAACTCAACAGTAAGGCACTAATCATTTTTCAAGTTTGCATTGGTAAACGTGACAATTTCACTTTTCGACACTCTCTCACTTGGATTGTATACTTGATGATACTAACATCCTTAATTCCTTGAGGCATCCTCTTTCTTCAAAAAATTATTGTTGTTGTTAAGAACTAACCCTATAGCCATAAGGTTACAAAAACCCTAACTGTTCTAACCCTAATATCTCACAAACTAACCCTAGGCTTAAGATAAACTTTTTCCCTCTTATTCACCTTGATATAACACACTTTTTGGGAAACTTTTGGGAAAGCTTCATTGGATAATTTTTCTATTGTAATGCATTGTATTCAACAACCATAAGGATGATCAATTCTTTGCATAAATGTTTTATAACAACCTTGTTTGAACTCCTCAGGTTTCATATTATTCGGTGCGAGCTAGACTAGTCATTGTTGGTTCAAATATTGCATATTTAACTGGACTTATAGCAACTTTAAATTGCAGCCTGTGATATCATTATATTGTTGATAATTAATATAGTTTGAGTGCTGGAAATTAGGGATATCAAGCTTAACTTGTTGGTCCACCTAACATATTATATGCAAGTGTGGTTTTCCTAACATATTATAGCCTAACTTGTTGGTCCACCTAACATATTAGGCTAGACTATACTCCAATCCAACATTTCTTGTGCTTGCACCTCTAAGTCTATGACTCCCTGGTTGATAATTTAATGTTGGGAATTAATAATCCATATATTTATCCCCACATATTTGGCATCGTTTCCGGGGAGGTGCTAAAGAGATTAGAACATAGGTAGGTTGCTTTTAAATTACACAACTTGGGGGAGGAGAAATAGTGAAACAAGAGGTAAGAACCTATGCAACCATTATAGTGAGTTTCTCCAAAGCTTTGATTATTCCTTTCTTGCAAGTGTGTTTATTTTCATGAAAGTGTGGTGTGCTTTTAAGGACGACCTAAGCATCGAAAGAAGACACAAGACAAGAGGTAAGAACCTTCGCATCCACTTTGGTGGGGTCGCTCCAAAGTTAGGTTGTCCTCTTCCGTTCAGTAGTTAGAATTTGTGTTTTATTAGCATTAGCCATTTTTTTAATATATGAGAAGAAAAGCTAACTTAGTGACAACAAGGTCTTAGTAGCATGGTGGCGCTTCGAGTATATAATTGGTTTGCTTACATTTGTTTTTAGTTTGCTTCTTTTTTATTCCTTTAGGAGTTTTAAAAAAAGTTTTGGGCACTGTAAGAACCCCCCCTCTACACTAATCCATGTGTGAAACATGAACCATCAACCAACAACAAGAAATCAAAGATGATCAAGAGTTTGAAATAACTCTCTCAAATCCTAGCAACAACTAGTATCTCAATCTCAGCCTCTCAGGAAGAACAAATCTTGACAACAATCAATAACTTAAATGTAGCTCCACATCCACAAGAAGATCTAGAAGTCTCATTTGATTCCCTTTTCCAATCTATCAAGGAAACCTAAAAATCGTGGACCGCATTTGATGGAGAGCAACCACTAGAACCTGAGATCGAGGAGTTTTTGACATGGCTCTCACTGATCCTATATGCATCCAAGAGACAAACCATCCAAAATAAGATGATCTGCGTGGAATAATAGAGGAAGACTTATGGGGTGATCCAAACAATGAAGTGAACCAGGAACACCAAGATTACATTGAGCTATGGTTCCGAGCAACTATCAAATCACATCGCTCCTTCATTTTTCATTACTTCTTGACATCATCATTAAAGAAGTTGGTTCTTCATACTCTGGTATACATTAAAGATTATCTTTCAAACCTGAGTATGAATGTATTTCTACACCTATTACACACATGGTTACATTGGAAATATTATTACACGTGAAATATGGTTTCTTGTTCTTAGATAGGATAGAGTAAAAGTTACATGTTAGTTAACTTAGTTCTAAATAAATGCAACATATTTTCATGTTTCTTTTCAATAAATGAACTGTGATGAAGATAATATTGATGACCTAACATCAGAAACCAAAACAACTTAGGATATTTCCTTCTTATTACATATAGATTTCTGACTATTAATAATAATAGTTGCTCATAAGCATAATATTTAAAATATTATGGGGATTTACAAAATCTTTAAGGTCTGCATAGTGATACCCAGAGGTAACTTGTACATCCTAGTTTCATATTAGAACTTGTTATTCAAGCATTCTTATCAAATAGTAGCAGCAGAGTGAATGAAACTTCTACTTGTGAGGGAACACAATCTTATATGAAGAAGATGAATTTAAGGACTAGAGGCACCTTTAGGTCATTCTCTTATGGCCTCATCCACCACACATTAAGTAAATTTCACCATGATATGTATTTGGACTAATCAAAATACATAAGTCTATTTTTCATATGAACAATATTTTATGGGCAATTTGTAGAATATCTTTCAACCTAATACCATCCTATCCCGTAAAAAGGTTTTCATAACAGCTCCTCCATTCACCCACACAAAATCAACCTATGAAATTTTATCTTAAGGGTGAAGTTTGGGACAAGAGCCTCTGATGGAAAATGGGTGTAAGAGGCTAACCCGTTGGGATACTAAACAGGTCTGCTAACAGCAGGTACCGTCTTGTGGTATGACTAGGCAAACCCATCAAGGTGCTGAATAGGCTCGTGGGAAATGGGGCATTCCGTCGGGGGAGGATATAGTTTTTAGATGTCAAAGTTACCCCATCGAGATACTGAACATGATTGATGGAAATGGGTTCCGACTTTGATATATTTTATTATGCCTAATCTATATTTGTCTGTATGAAAAATATACTTGTGTAGATCCTTAAGAAGAAGCATGCATGGTTGAACAAAAGGTTAATGAACCTCATATAATTGTCATTTGAGAATGTCCGTAAGATGGTCTTAAGACCTTGTCATTCATATCTAGGATGTCATTGTCCTAGGAGTGGGACCCATAAGTGTAGGAGTCTAATAGACTCAAATGCGAACTTTATCAATATTACTTGAATGAAAAGAAGGATGATTGGTTTCCTATCGGTTTCTCATTTATTAAAGGCCACTGATATCCTCATGTTTTCATGTTTAAGGATGAGAGGAAAATCCCCCATCATAATTAACATGGTTTTCTGAGCATAAAACTGTTAATGATTGATGAAAGCGTATATAATAAGTAATTTAGAAATTTCCTTTATGCTTGTAATATTTTAAAATTAATTTCATTTCCAAATTTACAAGCATGAATAAAGTCTAAGTTTTGGTTGTTTCTTTTTTCTCTCACAATAATAGTATTGGTATAGTTCTTTTAGATTTTTCTATTCCAGTATTGCTGGTACAAAAACCAATAGGTTCCTGTACTAACATTATAGAAATTTAAATGTTTTTCGAGGGTACTTTTTGCAGGATGTTTTCAACGGCTCTCATCTTTGGCATACTTCATTTTCAGCTTTCAGTAAACATGAACGAGTTCCACATAGTACTCATTTATCTTACAACAATTTCTTGTAGAAGCATGTGCTAATAATAGTTTGCATGAGGACATGCAAACCAACAGGCGTGGGGGAAAGAGAGACAGAAGGAAATCTCAATAGATCAACATTCATTAACCTCTCTCTCTTATATCTCTAGCATCTCTCAATATTACTCGGGTTAATCGTTCGTTTTAGCTAGCATGTACTCCCATTCATCTTCCACTTCATCAACCTACAATGCACATTAAAGTGAAGGTAAACTTGAGGTAAACTTGGTTTAAAACTCTTTAATTCATTAAATTTTTTAAGGGAACTTGATGATTAACCACTCCATACATTTAATCTTTCACTCTCCATCCACAATTCATAATACAATGCATAATACTCTTATAAGTCCATAAGAATGAAAAGCAAAATATTTTGGTATATGAATACAACACAATATCTAGTGTCTTCTCCTTATAAATCATAAAGCATTCTCAAAATCATCATCTGAAATTTCTGAATAAAAGGATGAAGTCATTGTTGCTCAAAATAATGAAGCAAAGAACCAAAAATAAACATTGGTCTTAAAGAAAAAGAACAGAGTATATAAACATTTAAATCTATATTCATATTTTCATTACTACTTCATACCATCCACCCTCCCCTCATAGATCATCCATCGCTTGCCCTCAATTTTTATTGCTCTATTATAAAATAAATCAAGTTAAAAATATGTGACAATATCAAATGAAGAAGGGACATTGTTCCACAAGAACCAACACTTGCACAAAGAAAGAAAGTCACAGAAATCAATGATTAAATAGAGTATATAAGAAATTTGTTTGCATGAGGACATGCAAACCAACAGGCGTGAGGGTGTGTTGAGCTCCAAATATGCCATATTTTCTACCATATAAAATCATCATTCACAAGCCATGTTATGTACTTACTACATCTTTCATAACCATTATATTACCAATTTTAACTAAAATGTATTCATTTTACCTTGTGGTTAATTATTAATGATTTCTTGTATTTTTAAATATTAAATATGTTTTTAGCATGGTTTTATCAATAATGGTTTACTAATTTGTTTGTTTCTAAGAAACAAGTTATAGTCAACAGTCCAGTACTCAATCTGCTACTAAGAAGTTTCTACAGAATTCCGGTACCAACATCCTACAGTCATCCTGTACCAGCACACTCTACAGGCATCCGATATCGGATTATAGTTTGAAATATTGGCACACTTCTAGAGGAAAATCAAGAACATGGGTTTTGTCCAGAGAAATGTCGGCATTTGGACACATGTCTCATAATTCACCCATATCGCACGTGTGTACCTCCAGCTCAGGGGAACGATTCTGTAAAAAATAGTAAAAATTTCAAACTGCCAACTTGTGCCTTGATTTTCATGTAGATGATGGAAAATATCAAAATTATAAGATATGGGTTTTGTCAAGAAGGTGGAAAATTGAGTAAATGAAAGACACTTTTTTAAAATTCGAATTTGTTTGAAAGATATGGGTGGATCTCTAACTTGAATCTGCCTAAATTGATGAAAAACCCAGATTTTAATGATTTTGTTCTAAAATTTGTAAAATTGGTTTTAACCACAATCTGAGTTTTGGGGTTTGGTTTTATCTATTTCTCCATGGATTTCATGTATAAATAAGCCTCATAGGGTTGTGAGAGAGATCCATTATCATTCTGGGCATTCTTTTGTAATGGAGATTAAGGTGTTATCATGACAATGCCAAGATTGTAAGAGGCTTGTAATTTTCTGAATTTGATGAAATAAAAGAGATGATGTTCATGTACGTGACGTAGATCATTCTTTAGTATTGTAGATATCTTCCACAGTGGAGGCCAAGTTTGGAGGGCCCCCATCCTTTGGTATGCACTGTTTATGTTTGTCTTTAGATTAGTATTTTACATTTATGTTTGTAAATTTCAATTCTAGTTTTTGTTTTGATTTCATCTCACATAATTGGAATTTGATTTCTTTAGATTAGTTTTCCTATTGTGATGTGTTTAATTCATTGAATTACTCTCATATTGGTACACCTAATTTTAAACATCTCATCATAATGTGCCAACTCCATGTATTGTTTCAAATTGCATTATGCTCGTGCACTCAACATTCCTGCACCAACACACTCAACATTCCTGCATTAGTGCAATCAACATTTCTGCATTGCATTATGTGCCTGCACTACATTTTGTTCCCGCAATATGTTCCTGCATTATACTTTGTTCCTACACTGCATTCTGTTCCTGCATTGTACTTTGTTCCTGCACTCCACGTTTGATTTTTGAGTTTTTTCCTGCACTTCACGACCCAGATCCATAACTTCACTTTCCATTCTTGGGTGTATCCTTTTGAGGAAAATTCACTTGTATAGTTTGAATTTAGATTTCATTGCCTAATTATTTGATTATATTTTTCTTTACCTAGTTTGCTTTAATTTCGTTTTCTAGTAGTTTAATTCCTTTTTATTTCCTGCACTTGGTTTTATTTCCTGTACTTTGGTTCCTTGCACTTTAATTTCACATAGCTTCAATCACCAAAGGATGGATTAAGGGTCTAACTCGTGAGATATGGTCTCCCCGTGATGGGTTTCATCCCAAGGTGTTAGTTTATTTCCAGTCAATTGAGTTAATTCCCATTTTCTTTATTGCACTAGTGTGTGTTTACCAACACTAGTTTAGATTAGGCTAGACTAGGCTCCAATCTTGCATTTCCTGTGCTTGCACCTCTAAGTCTACGACTGCCTGGTTGATAATCTAATGTTGGGAATTAATAATGCATATATTTAGCCCCATAAAGACCATAGGTGGATGCTAAGGGCCTACATGCCAGATGAGATAGATGAAACTTTAGAGGCCTAGAAGATGACTTGAGAAACATAACCCAACCCCTGCATGCCAAACATTTTGCCTAGGAGAGACAAAACGTCTTCTTTAGGAACATGACGTCACCTAAGGGGGCAAGGGTTTGGTGGTGAGCTTACCACTCATTGGCACATGGGCGTTTTTAGGAGAATGAGGCTTTGACCATGAAGAAAGTGACTTGGATGCTTGACATGTGGTATTTGGAAACCTAACTACACTCCTCCAACACCAACGACTTTCTCCTTGTGCCAAAACGTCCCTTGAAGGGGTGACGTCACTTTGACTTAGGGTTTCTTTATGTGTAAAAGTAAATTTTAAGTGAATTGTTTAATATTATTTGTGTAAAGGGGAAATATTAGGGTTGTTGACCCCTAGTCTTGTGGTTTACCCTAAAATTATGTGAATAAACTATCTTAGTGACATTTTGTATAAATAGAGATCACATGATCTCATTTCATAATATAACTCTCCCATTTGGAGAAGCCTTGGACTGAAATTTTCGCTAGCCTTGGAGGATTTTCTCTCTTTTGCATATTGTTATGGCTTGTTCTTGCTATTGATGGTGAAAAGTAAGGCACTATGCCTGAAGACTCTTTCTTATGCATGTGGATGGACTTAACTTGGAAAATTATGGTTTGATCTAGATTATTGTGGAATTGGGAAGGAAAAAATATGCATTTATTGTCTTTTATCTTGCTCTTTCCATAATTATTGTTGGTTAAAACCCTTGGAGGAGTATAAGGGCATACACCCTCCCCAAGGTTTGTTTACTTGTTCAAGAAAGGTCAATTTTCACAAAGCATCTTGGAGAACTATAAGAGTGTACACCCTCCAAGTGATTTGGTTTGTTTTTCAAACCCTAGGAAGTAAAAGGGCTTACACCCATAGGGTTTTGTAGATCAAACATTTTCATCCAAGTTTCACTTCTCAAGGTCAAATATTTTCAAGGTTGTGCCAAGAGATTTAGAAGGGCGTACACCCTCTTGGCATCTCCTAGATTGACTTAGCTACACTTGGGAAATACAAGGGCGTAAACCCCCAAGTGCTTATCCAAGCCGTCTCTTTCATTAACCCCATAAACCCAATAGTAAGGCACTAATCATTTTTCAAGTTTGCATTGGAGATAAAATCTTTGCATTGGTAAACATGACAATTTCACTTTTTGACAGTCTCTCACTTGGATTGTATACTTGATGATACTAGCATCCTTTCCTCCTTGAGGTGTCCTCTTTCTTCAAACTATTATTGTTGTTGTTAACAACTAACCCTACAACCATAAGGTTGCAAAAACCCTAACTGTTCTACCCCTAATATCTCACAAACTAACCCTAGGCTTAAGCTAAACTTTTTCCCTCTTATTCTACTTGATATAGCACACTTTTTGGGCAAGTTTCATTGGATAAATTTTCTTTTGTAATGCATTGTATGCTACATCCATAAGGTTAATAATTATCTGCAAAAATGTTTTATAAAAGCCTTGTTTGGACTTCTCAAGATTCATGCTATTCGGTGCGAGCTAGACTAGTCATTGTTGGTTCAAATATTGCATATTTAACTGGACTTGTAGCAGCTTTAAATGGCATCTTATGATATCATTATATTGTTGATAATTAATATTGTTCGAGTGCTGCAAATTAGGGAAATCAAACTTAAATTTCTGGTACACCTAACATACTATATGCAAGGGTGGCTTTTCTTGTGTCTTGGGCAGGTACAATCACTTTTGCAGGCACCCAAAGACTTAACTACTTTAAACCACCCGGAGACAAGTCATCAAAGCCTCTTTTCCCTTTCCATAATTGACCTTTAGGGGGATACCTCTCTTCCTTCCCTTCCATCCATCTCAATCCCCCCAGGGTCATCAAGATCACCTCCCTAGAGTAACCTAGTCACCCTTGAAGTGTGAGACCTATATCAAGGTGACATTGGGTATAGTGTCCCTTAGTTGTCGCCACTTGATGGTTGGGTCGAGATTTTCCCAACCTACAAATTGTGCGATAACAACTCTCACATCCAAGACTCCAATTACCCAATATATTAAAGGCACTAATCTGAAATTTGCATTGGAAAAATAAATTGCTTGCATTGGGTAATGCGATTTACGAGATTTTCAAATTGTGTGAAGTAGAATCAATTCTATGCTCTACTAGCTTGCTTGAGCCACTAGGGGGTCCCCTTTGGCTAATGATATCTTATTTTTGTTATAAAATTAAAGCTACAACCATTAGGGCTGCAACAAATTGCTCTCAAATTCTTACTTTCTCTCTCTTTTCAACCATCATAATTTGCTAAACAATTGCCATAATAATCTACTTGTCATTTAGCATCTTTTGGGTGGTCTACTTGTAATTTTCTACTGTAACAATATTTTGCTACAACCATAAGGTTGTTATAATATCTCTGCAATAACATATTTGAACAACCCTATATTGTTGCTAAAGTCTTGCTCTATCTTACTTGAGTTATACTAGTCATTACTAGCTTATCTCTTGCATCTTTAACTAGAATTTCAGTGACTTATTTAGCAACTTTGGTTATCATTTACTTGTTGATTTATATCATTGTTTACTGCTACTATATAGGAAAAAAAGCTTCACTTGCTTTTCCATTGGATATCTTGGCTTGTGTATCTATCTTTTTTTATGTCTCGGGCAGGTACAACTATCTTCCACAGGTACTCAAGCACTCAACAAACATTGACTATGCCCAAGACTCATTCCCAAGACACATTCAACTTAGTAGTTTGAACTATAGGGAATCATCGCCCATAACCTCACTTTCCATCTCATTTCCCCCTAGGGTCACTGAGATTCTCCTCTTGTGTAGGATTTATCCTTCACTAAAACGAGGGGAGGGTTTATCTAAGGTGACAGTGGGTAGACTCTTCCATAGTTCTCGCCTTCTTGAGGATTGGGTTGGGCTTTGCCCAACCTACAATTTGTGCAATAACAATCATCATTCACATGGCTATTATATTAAGCACAACACTTCATATGACAAAAGGACTAATGTACCTCATGATGAAGTTGGACCACCATCTCCCAACGAATTGTGTTGATTGGATGTGATGAGCTTTGTTGATCAAGAGTGTAAGAGTCATCTGTAGGGGGGTTGTTGGGTTTCCATGAGTGGACATGTTGATCGTCATCATCCTCGAGATCATTGTCTTTATTGTGGGTCATGAGACATGATCTCCTCTAGTTACCCTTAGGCATGGGGCGTTAATAGTGCAAACACCCCTACAAAGAACCAATGGCTCCCCTAAATCGTGGATCCCAATAGATCCATCTCAATGCCTCACCATATCCAAGACAAAAGGAATTGAGAGTGTGGACTAGAGGGATTGGGCATGGTTGACCATCAAAAGGCCTAGGAGACCATATACATAATCATCCACATGGCCTACAAGGCTTCATGAATTGCATCTTCTTGGTCTTACAATGGCGTTGTCATGAAAAATGTATGATACCTCCCAGGAGGTAACTGTTCCTAGTGTTAAATGACATGGTGAATGATGATGTACATTGATATTGATAACTTTGGAACTTTTATGATTCTAATTTGAGCAAGACATACACTTCATGTTTCTAAGCACTTTGAATAAGCATTGTTGTCTAAGTTCAAATTGTTAGCGCAAATTCTTGCAAGGGGGATTTTTCTCTCCCGGATTCGAGCCCGTGGCTTAAATGCAAAGAAATGGGGCTTAAAGAACCGATAAAATGCATTTTATTCAAAGGTCGCAGGCATGAGCGCCAAGCGCAACACACATAAGAAGTCCATTTCAGACTTAAGTGTTAGCAGATGGGCGATCTGGGATTCAATGATGAGGATCGATTGATGGAGCAGATCGTTGGTCATCGGGTAAGCCAGAGCCACGGATTTGCACGAGTTTTAGCGCATGGGAGGGACATGTGGTGCACGATTAGGCTCTATCGCGAATTTGAAGAGCAAGAATCAGCTCCCTCCCATCCATGAGACGAGAAGTGCCGAAGGCATCTGGGATTTGGGCCCACAATATTACCGAGATGATCAGGACCATCCATCCAGAGGGATGCGTGGCGCACGATTAGGCTCTATCGCCTCTTCGTGCATCGCAACTTTGAAGAACGAGGATCATCCTCCTCCCAGCTGCGAGACGTGAAGCGTCGAAAGCACTCAGGAGTTGGGCCCACAATATTGCCGAGATGATCAAGACTGTCCATCCAGAGGGACGCGTGGTGCCCGATTAGGCTCTATCGCCTCTTCACGCATCGCAACTTTGAAGAACAAGAATCATCTCCCTCCCATCCATGAGACGTGAAGTGTCGAAGCCGTCCGGGATTTGGGCCCACAATATTATCGAGATGATTAGGACCGTCCATCCAGAGGGACGTGTGGCGCACGATTAGGCTCTATCGCCTCTTCGTGCATCGCGACTTTGAAGAACGAGGATCATCCTCCTCCCAGCTGCGAGACACGAAGCGTCGAAAGCGCTCAAGAGTTGGGCCCACAATATTGCCAAGATGATCAAGACCATCCATCCAGAGGGACACGTGGCGCACGATTGGGCTATGTCGCCACCTCGCCTATCATAACTTTGAAGCACAAGGAGCAGCCTCCTCCCATCTACGAAACGCGAGATGCCGAAGGCGTCCAGGACTTGGGCCCACAATATCGCCGAATGCGCCTTTGAGGATAAGCGCAGGGTCACGACCCGTGGTCACTCGGGGAAATAGAAAGAATTGTGCAAAAGGGCCAAAAGAGCCAAGTTTAGCTGCAGAAGGGATCGCCGCAATCTCCAGGTTCCAGTCCGACTCGGTCTCAACCTTGGTTCCTGCTAGGAATAAATGAAGGTGGGAGGAGGTGGTTGAAACCTCTCCTCACTCAATAATTGTAAGGTATGGGGGATCCGGCAGGCAGTCTGCCCGAGACAGTCCCGTGTGCTGGTTTTTTAGGAAGCCATGCCGAGTCCTCGACTAACCAGAAAATTCTGCACACGTTAACTCAACATTTAATGGCTCAGCTCCCCCCCTGCAAGAGCCATGCAAAGTTAAGGTGGCATCTGACGAAGGATTTCCATCTGAGTTTGACTGAAGGGATGCCATGCCTTGGAGGTTTGGGCACGCCTCTATTGGGCAAATTTTTCTGAGTATATGTACTCAGTTTTTGTATTTTTGAAGAAATCGATGGTTGAGCTTAGCTTTCGACTGTAAAGTTTCTGAGGAAGCTCTGGTTATGTATTTTGATTTGAGACTGTCAAATTAATGGAAGTCARCTTCTCTTTCCTTTTTATTTTGTTTGTTARATGTTTAAAACACTCGACATTGGAGGATCCAGCCGAGGGTCGCACATTGTAGGATSACGTATGGTTGGTCAYTGCAATCTTTGCACTAGTCTTAAGCAATCTCCCACGTTGTCTTTTTCATCTTACACTGAATGATTCAGAATTGGAGGATCCATCCGAATGGTCGTGGMTGCATAGTATGATAGGTTTGATCAGTGTGCAGTTATCACTGTGTCATTTAGGCACATTTTAGTGTCTTGTTTTTCTTTCCCGAGTTGCTGGAAGGCCTGATGCCCAGAGCAGTCTCCCCTCTTTTCTCCCTAGTMTTCCCTCTACTCTMGCTTTGAMTCAAATTTTTGATTGAAGTTAGTTATGGCCCTCACTTCCCTGTGCATTTATAGCCTAGTTTTCYGAGTTAAATGATACTGTTCTAAGTTCACTCACATCCGAYCACCCCATTTAAAACAAAATCGTGACATAAACTGATGGGCGTCGGGCTCTGCTCCTGCTGCAATCCAGGAGTGACTTCCAACGCCAACACAAATATCTTAAAATCTTATTCATAATTTGCATATGCTTCGCTCATACCTAGATTTTCTTTTGCCTTTCGAGAGTGAATAACATTTCCAATCCCTCTATCAAACCAAGTCCCAAAGCTCCCCTTCTCAACTCAACTCAACGATTAGACTTAGTTTGACCCTTATGTTAGGAACCGGTTGCCATTCTAATACACACCTACAAGCGTGGAGAAGTCTCCAACCCACTTGGTGTGTTCTTGGAAGCACAAACCTAAGTCTAGACCCACTTTCACCTCGATCTAGACTCCTTATGTCTAGGCTCACTCCAAGGCAAGCCAAGGGGGGTACACCCTATTAAACTATGTGAAGTTCTTATTAATGTTCTAGGAGTTAATTGATTTATTGATTAAGGAGACCCAACCCAATGACAAGCAACAATGCAATGATGCAACTTTTTCAATGACAAGCAAATCTTTTACTTTACAAAACTATAAATAGACCAGTGCCTAAAGATTACCAAACACAACTTATTGAATTATGCACAAGTAAAAGATATTTATACAAATTAAATTAAAATAAAGAATGGAATAACTTACACAATGAATCAAATAATAAATTTATACTCAAATAATTGATTCTCTAAGAAATGAAGAATACTTGCAATAAAAATAAAGAATGCTTTGGAAAAGTAAATATTCACATAAAAATAACTTGTTGAAAATGAAAGAATGAAAGTACTTGAAAATGAGTTGCTTAAAAGGAAATTGCAAGGAAATGTAAAGTGAATGTGTTGCAATGTATGTAGGTTGTTTTTAGTAGATTTTAGGTCTCTCTTTGAATTAGAGGGAATTAGATGTGAAAGTTGCAAGCCTAAACTATGTTACTACCCCAAATCTGTATCCCTTCAACTAAGAGGAAGTGTTGGGTTCTCAATAAGAACAACAAGGTTCCTCCCTAGCTCCACATGTCAAATCCAAGATGCTTTGGCACTCAATAAGGAGGACACGGTGTCGTGAAACCGTCCCTGGCTTCAACCCCTTCTAGCATCCCAAGTCACCATTTTTTAGTGGCTTAAACAATAATGGAATTAGATGCCTAATTAAACTAGCCACACAATCATTTTCCATTTCTTGTTACCCAAGATCCACAAATTGACAAGAGGAGAGAATAAGGGGCAAAAGGTGGGGCACGAGTTTGATTACTTTGTACAGAAAAGAGATTCTAACTAGCCTTCACGATACTGGAAGGATGGCAAAGCCACTCACATGCAAGGTGTGGACACAAACAAGTAATTAAAAGAACTTGAAATAAATGAAATTAGCAAGCTAGCCACACATTTTTTCCTTGAGGACAAAAGTGGGAAAAATAAATTAATTTGCAACCTCACAACTATGACACAATGTGGAGGGAAAGTCTACTGATTTTATGCCAAGGTGGGTAAAAGAATTTGATGTAAAATAAGACAAGTTAATACTAGCCACTCAACCTTCTCTTTGTGGGAAAAGGGAGCAAGCAAATTAAGCAAAAATTACAAATTTAACAACTAATCTAGCCAACATGGTTTTGCAAGTGTGGCAAAGCCACTCATATGCAAGATGTGGGCAAAACAAAAATTAGAAGATACTTTACAATTTACAAATTATGAAATGATAAAAGAATGCAATCCCAAGAGACTCTCTTGGGCTTCTTACAATGATTTGGAAAGCAAGAAGAGGGAGAGGGAGAGGGAGAGGGTTTTGCAACAAGGCCTTTGGATGCTTCCTTGAGCTCCTTATGGCATAAAATGGACAACACCTCCCCTTGGACTAGTGAAAACCTGTAAAAAAAACAACAAGTAAAGCTTGCTTGAAAATGCTAAAGATCACTTAAAACAAGTTAGTTTTGGGTTAGTATATAAACATAAAATTTTATGTACAAAATCTGAACTTAAAGATTGATTGGAAAGTATGATTTAGATGAAAAATAAGTGCATAAAATGTATAAAAGATAACTGAAAATGATATCAGAAATTTAGGTGAAGTGAAATGAAGCTTTTGGAGTTCACTCCTCCAAGCTTTGGGTAACCTGTAAACACGTAAACCCTAGCTACACAATGAGGCAAGAAGGTGAGATCTTCTAAAAGGTCTACAAAATATTTTGCAAACATTAGTAAAAACAAATCACATAAACCTATAACAATACTACTACAGATTTATCCCCAACAAAATACTTTTCTTGGGGTTCTTCAAGTAAAACAATGCAAGCAATAGGTTAAAAAAAAATTCACAATATTACTTCAAGCAAAGGAAAACACCATATAAGAGCAGCCAAAGAGCATCAAGAATACACCAAGAGAACACCAAGAGTTCTTCCAAAGCTTCACTTTTATTGCATAACAAATGGTTGCAAATTTGCATCAAGATTACATAAGAGAAATGGGGAGAGAGCAAGAGAGAGTGAGGATAAATTTGGGCAGCATGGAGTTGCTATGAAATCTTATGGGAAAATAGGAGGGGTGAGCTTTATTTTAAGGGAGAGAGGCAAAGGAGGCCCCCCCTGCATGCTTTACATGTGTCATTTCAAAAGGAGGGGGTCCACTCAAGGGGGGCACACTTTAATGAGAGGGGCACACCATAGGAGGATGACACATAAGTTTGAGGGGGTGGAACCCCATTTTCTCTTGCTAAAACCTATCACCAAGCTCTAAGGGGGCGGCCAAGATGTGGGGCCCCTCTCCAACCTTCAAATTTTACATTTTCCATACATTCATGAAGAGGGGGCGCCCCTCTTGCTAGGGAAACTCAACAATTGTTTAGAACTTGGATATGGGGGATTCTCTCTCACTTTAGGACCTTTTCCTAACTTAGGAATGACTTTAGGAATCATTTTCCCTTCTTTTTCCATGAATTTAGTCACTTTTACAAAATTTGTTTTTTTTCACCTTAGCCAATTAATTGTTGGTTTTTTACTGACTTGGACTCCTCATGGACATTGACCTAGAAAATCTTGTCCAATTGAGCTGAAACTTGGTTCAAGGGTATAAGGGGTCATAAGACATTTGATTTGAGCACTCATACCCCTATAAAAAATCCCCAAGGACCAAATTTTTACACTTTACATAAAAAATAATTACAAATTTCCAATTTACGAAAATTTTAATTATTAAAAAAATCCTATCAAAACTTAACAGAATTCTGCAAAACTCTAGGAGATGTCTAGCATGGTCATATACAACATTTTCATCCCTTGGCTATGTACTGGGCTCAAACATTAGAATGTATTTCATCACTTTGGAGGAAATTTTGAGTGAAAAACTCAAGTAATTAAAATCGTCAAAGAGCAAGATTAATTACCTGAGGAAAAAAAGCACTTGATGAAAGGACTTCCCTAATGATAAAGTCCTAGGCAACTAAAAAAATGATCCATGCTAACATATTACAAAATTATCCCACACAGAGGAGAAAACATTCAGTGTACATAGAAATAAGTGTTGGGGGAAAAATTGCTCTGATGAGCCATAAGTCTTCAAACTTGTTGTACCACAAGGTACATATGTTCATGGTACATGCCAATGACACCTAGTCGAAATAGGTGGTCAACATATGGCTCCACATGGGGATGTATGCTTGATCTTTGAGAAGGAGAAAATGTGAGAACCTCATAAACTGCAAAACAAAGTTCTCACCAATACCCAACATAAGTACATATGTGAAAACAATAAACAATTATCAATAAATGAAATGATATTGACAATAATCACATAAACGGAATGACTATACATTAAACTATATACATAAATGAAATAATGACAAAATTGAAATAATCAAAGGAAAAAAGGTTAGAGATACGTTATAAAGGGTACCCCTTTGGACACCAAGTTGCTCATCATTTGAAAAATATCTTGAGTTGTTTCCCATTCCTTGGAATATTCATGGGATCACCATCCAAATTGCTGAGGTAGAAAGAATTTGGACTTGCTTTCTCCCGGATCATATATGGACCTAAACATAAACTGTCAAACTTCCCATGCTTTCCTAGTTTTTCTTTGCCTTTATCCCATAACAACATTGTATCCCCAACTCTGAAATCCCGATGTCTTGCTGATTTATCAAATGCCCTTTTAATCTTTTCCTGATATTTGCAATTCTGATCATAAGCCTTCCTTTTGTTTTCATCTAACTCAATCATCTGATTAATCATGTTCTGTAGAGAAATCCTGAAGTAAACCATATGTTGGAAGCTTAAGGTGTATTGACAATTTAACATCCAAACCATAGACTAAGTCAAATGGGATTTTCTGTGTTGTCGCCTTCTTTGTTATTCTATATTCCCATAATGCATATTTGATTTCACTATCCCATGACCTCTAGTTTTCCCCAACAATTTTCTTAGCTATGGTCATTAAATTTTTATTACTTGATTATGCTTGACCATTTCCTTGGGGATAATAATCTGATGCATGGGATAAGATAATTCCATATTTGAAACAGAAAGAGGATATCTCTGTTGAGAAAAAGGCTTTTGCATTATCTGTTACTATCTTTGAAGGCACACCAAACCTATTTATTATCTTGTCTTCAAGGAAATCCATGACAACCTTTTCAGTTGTTGATTCGGTAGGGATGGCTTCAACCCATTTAGTGAAGTAATTTGTAGCTGTTAAGATCCATGAATAGCCATTACTTGAATTATCCTTAAAATTTCATATGAAGTCCAAACCCCACTACTGAAAATGTGCTTCAACCACTACTAGATGTAAAGGGAGGGAAACTAACTTCTGCTTTCCAGTGAAAAGCTGACAAGGCTCACATTTTCTTACAAGCTGATGGACATCTGAGAAAATGGTGGGCCAACAATACCCCGCTCTATGGATTTTATGAGTTGTTGTTTTAGCTGCATAGTGGCCACCACAAAATCCAACATGAAATTCATCCACTAGTTTCTTGGCTTCAATTTCATGAACACATTTAAGGATTATTCCATCAGGATTTCTCCATCCTAGTCCATCTTTAGTGATGACATACTTGGACGATTTTAACCTTAAGGCTCTTTTCTTATGACCCACAAGATGGCATGGGCATGTGAGGTTTTTAAGATAGAAAATTATATCTGCATACCATTCAACATATTCAAGACTTAATATGTTTGGGGAATATTTTAAATCATCATTTTGACAAATCGTACCCAAATCCCTTTCATTACCTTCAATCAACATTTTATCTAGACCTTGCCCCTTGATTAATTTCGTAGGCTTGATTTCTAAGTCATATTCTTGAATTTTAGCAATCCATCTTCCCCTTGTACCTAATCCTTTTGACTGAGATAATATATATTTAACTGTTGAATTAAGAACATACCCAATTACTTTGGAGTATCCAATGAAGACTCTGAAATCTTTTAGGGACTTTACCAAAGCATATGCTTGTTTTTCAACCATGGGGTATTTTAATTCTGCATTTTGCAAGGCCCTACTCATGTAAGCAATGGGTTGCTCCTATCCTTGGTCATTTTTTTGAAGCAAAACACCAACAATGGTGTCTTCCGAGGCAAAGGAAAAAATATGAAAGTCCTTGGAATAATCTAGACTTCTTAGGACGGGAGCTTCATATATGGCAACTTTAATTTTTTTTGAAGGTTTTCTTGCTTTGATCATTCCATTCAAATTTAACATCTTTCTTCAGCAACTAATAGATTGGTTTAACTATTTCTTCATAATTAGGAATGAATCTGTGGACAAACTTGGCTTGGCCCATGAATGATTGGAGAGCTTTCTTTGATATAGGCAAACAAACTTTTTCAATTGCTTCAACTCTTTCTAGATCTATCTTGACCCCATCTTTGGAAATTATGTGGCCCAAAAGTTTCCTTTCTCTTACCCCAAAAACTGATTTAGTCGGATTTAAAGAAATTTCAAATTCCATGCATCTTTCAAAAACCTGTTTTAAATGACTAATGTGACTTTTCTCATCCTTTGAAAACACTATTAAGTCATCATGATAGATTTCAATGATGTTTCCAATCAATCCTCTAAAGGAATAATCCATAGCTCTTTGAAAAGTAGCTCCAACATTAGACAAGCCAAAAAGCATTCTTAGATATTCACAGATACCCCATGGAGTAGTGAAGGTAGTTTTATGCCTATCCTCTTCTTTGACCCTGATTTGATTATAACCTGAAAACCCATCAAGCATTGAAATCATTCTAGAACCTGTTACCCTTTGTAATAAAGTTTCCATCTTGGGGAGGGGATAGTTATCCTTTGTACACACAATGTTCAGGTTTCTGAAATCTACACATAGCTTGATTGAACCATTCTTTTTACTAGCCACAATCAAATTTGAACACCATGAAGAAAATCTTGTTTGGGCTATTATTCCGGCGGCTAACATTTTCTACAACTCCTTTTGGACCAAAGGAGCTAACTTGGGTTTAATTAGTCTCAACTTTTGTCTAAAGGGCTTAGTTTCCTCCTTCAAAGGAATGATGTGTTCAATTACACCCTCCCTATAGACCTTAAGCTCATCATAGGTGAAAGCCAAAACACCCCTATATTCTCTTAGTAATTTTATTATTTCTTTCATTTCCTCTTTAGGTGTGCTTTTCCCAACCTTCAACATTCTAGGCTCTTCACTAGTTCCAATGTTGACTTTAAAATGATCACCTGGTTTTATACCTGTTTCCTCCTTTGGTTTGTGACCATCTTGCCTGTCAAATAGTTATTCTTGTGAAACAAGGCCTCTAGGGACTAGGTTAATATTATGATCATTTTCTGTATAATTACATCCCTCTTCTTTTTTATTAATGTGGAATTCAAAGAGTTCTTGCATGTGATTTAAGAACTTAATGGCTTGCTTATCATCATCAAATATTTGTCAATGATCCACATTATCTGGAACCGAAGGCCTAAATATGACTTCTACTGTAATGTTTCCTTTAATTAGATCTTGAGAGAGTTGAAGAGTAGAAGCAACCACAACCAAATCATCTTCTTTAAAGTTCTGATCTCTAGGAATAGCAATAAGGTTTAAAGCATCAAAACTTTCCATGGTGTCCCATATTGCATTCCTATACCTTCTTAGCCTTTCAGATTTGCATGCAAATTTACTCTTAAGTTGTTGGATGATCAAATCTGAATCCCCTTTTATGTTCAAACATTTGACACCCATGTCCTTGCAAAGTTCTAGACCAAGCAAAAAAGCCTCATATTCATCCACATTGTTAGTAGCATCAAATTCCAATCTATATGAAAAATTAAATTCATGACCAGATGGATATTCAATGACTATGCCAGCCCCTTTCCCAAATCTAGAAAATGCACCATCAAAACGCATGTACCATACCTCGTTAACTCTTTCGTCTCTAGCTTATTCTTCTATGGGCCCTAAAGAGTTAGACAAGATGGCATAATTTCCAAGGTCATCTTCTTTATACTTTAATTCATTTCTGGGATTCCTTGGGTATTCTACATGATACCTTCTTTCTAATTCCATGTTCAACTTAAACATGGCCCCATCTGGAGTGTGAATGGTGGCATAAGTTAAATCCATTTGTATATTACCCCCCAAATCTGAAGTTGTTTTTCTTGAAAGAAACATACCCCAAACATCTGGTATATCGATCACCACTATGTCCATTTCAATTAGAATGTTAGGGAAGATAGCCAAATGTACTTGTAAGCTTTTAATCAAACCATGCACCTTAATCATTTTACTATCCATGGCACAAATGCTATGGTAAGGCCTTGAGATCCTTAAATTTAATTGTTCCATTACTTTCTTAGTCATAACATTTGAACTTGCTCCATAATCAAGCATGCAATTGTGAAGGAGATGGTTGTTCACAAGTAAATAAAGGAAAAAAAGGTTGATTCTTTTTGTTTCCCCTATGCCAATTTTGCAAAATCACAGGTGCATCCTGGTAAGCTACAATTGGTGGTCTGTCAATAGTGTTATGAGGAGGATCTTCTATAGCTTTGAGTAGTTCCCCCTTTTGAGATGGAATCTTCATAATTTCTGCTACATGGACCAACATTTTTGCATTATTCAACGATCCCCCCAAGTCAATATTTAATTCTGAATTTGTAGGAATAATTGATTTAGGAGGGGGAGGGGGTACCTTAGGAACACTTGCTTGAGGATTATCTTGATTCTTAGCTCCATTTCTTTGGTAAGCAAAGCCTCTATATCTAGCCATATCTGATACTTGCTTGGGAGTAGGCTTAGGACCAAACTTTTATGTTGCTTTGTCCACAACATCATTCATGCAATTTACATCCATACCATGCTCTGTTAATTCCATCCATTCATTCATGCCAACAATATATTTTCGACCACACATGTTAACTTGTTCATTTTCTAACTTAGAGAACCCTTCTTCATCACAAATTTCAAGGAAGATTTGGCAAGTTGATTCTTCGTGAAAATCCCCACAAGGCCTACAATATGGGATAACTTGGTGATCAACCAAGTTAGTAGACTCAAAAGTATTTGGTGGCCATTTCTCTCGAGGTGGATGTTTCTTTGGCCACCTATCATTTGCCTTATGATGAGGTCTACTAAATTGAGCCCTTTCCATGGCTATCAACCTATTTTGCATGGTTGTCGTCTGATTAACATGGTTAATCTCCATTTGCTTAATTAATTGAGTGAGCTCCTTTATGCCATCATTAGAAGACTCTTGATTTTCCACTTTCTTCTTCTTCTCCTCATTTAGTTTGTAAGAAGTTCCCCTTGAGAAACAAGGCATATTTGACTTCCTAACATCTTGCATATTCTTATCTATTTTGATAGCATATTTTTGTGCATCCCTTAGAGTTGTTGGCTCTTTATCCCTCAATTGATATTTGATTTCACCCTCAAAGGCTTCCATATAATGAATTAAGATTGAGGCGTCACGAGGCTTAGTAGTTTGAGGGAGGATTTCAACCAAGTCATTAAATCTCTTATTGAATTCTTCCATTGTTTCATTTTCTTTCTTTTGACTAGAGTTAAGGGCAACCAATAAATGACAGTCTTCCTTCTGATCACCCCATCTTTCATTGAAGGCTTTTGTGATTTTTTCTAAAGTGTTGAATTTGTTAGGATCATTTTCCAAGAATCATTATACTGCATCCCCTTCCAGAGAATACACAAAAAGAGTCATCTTCACATCTTCATAATTGTGACCATTACACCATTTTAGGATGCACATGTTGAAATTCAGGATGCGAGTCTTGGCACTAACAACATTGTTTCCCTGAAAAGTAGGCAATTTCTCAATAGCTTTGTTAGGAATAGGATGAGGATAACCTTGAATATTAGCAAAATTACATGGACTCAATGGATCACCCATAGTTGTTGTAGGATTATTATGTGAAAACAAGAGATGTATATCAGAGATTGCTTCTTCTCCAAGACTTTCAAGGAGCCTACGAGTAGCTAGTCTGTTTATTCTCCTTCTATACACCCTTTCAGGTTCAAGAAGGGAATCAACCAGCCCTTGCGGGTTTTTCTTAGTAGGATACCTCAAGGAATGATCAAGTGGAGTTTCCACTTGGAGACCAAGCAATGTCAAATAATAAAACTCAAGTTAAAAATTAAGTGAAAAATTTATTACTTAGTTTTTTAAAGAATTAAATAATTTTTGTCAATTAACCAAGGATAAGAGACTTATTCCCGACAACAACGCCAAAGATGTTGTCGTCCTAATACACACCTACGAGCGTGGAGAAGTCTCCAACCCACTTGGTGTGTTCTTGGAGGCACAAACCTAAGTCTAGACCCATTGTCACCTCGGTCTAGACTCCTTTTGTCTAGGCTCACTCCTAGGGAAGCCAACAGGGGTAGACCCTATTAAACTATGTGAAGTTCTTATTAAATGTTCTAGGAGTTAATTGATTTATTTATTAAGGAGACCCAACCCAATGACAAGCAACAATGTAAGGAAGCAACTTTTTCAATGACAAGCAAACCTTTTACTTTACAAAACTATAAATAAACCAGTTGATCTGGGATCTTTTCATCGATGTGACTTATAAAGAATTGTATTAAATGACCATAAATTAAAGTGCACCGTAAATAAGAAAAAGTTCAATAATGAAGAGACATAAGCATCAAATCTGAACAAACAAAACTTGATGACAAAGTTCGTCCAAGGTGGACTACGTCTCTGGGTCCCGCTCTCAAATGGATAGGCCTTTTTATTAACTCGACAAAATAATTTGGCAAAATATATAAGTATACCTCATTATGGAGTTAAGCTGCAGAAGCTTTGCTCAAATCAGAAAACAAATAGCACCACTGAATTCGTGGCCTCGAATTACTCAAAAATGACTGTCTTTGTGCCTCTATCTAAGTTTGGCACTTCCAGGCCCCTAAGGAAATTCACCTCAATTTTCATGCCTGCACCTGCAATTGATTCATGAGAACCTGTCTCAAAAAATGTGCCCTGTTCGTACGGTCACACCCTGGTCTAACCCCCGTACCCGACGGAAATGCAACATTTAAGTAAATAATGGGGCAAACTTTACCAAGTCACACCCTAGCCCAAACAGTTGATGAACTTGGCAAAGGCAGAGGTGATAGGGTAGATCCCGGGGTCGAACCCGCGGGTCTCCTATTTTTGGCATATGGTTGCAACGTTATATATATATATATATATATATATATATATATATATATATATATATATATATGGCTTGGCTTTGGCGGAAATTTTGGCAGATTCGGTTAAAATGGTAGAGCCTTTGGCGGAGGTGGTTAAGTCTGGTGGTATGGTTTATATCTCGACCAGATTTTGCAGGATCTTATCAAACTTGGCAGATTGGGTGTTGGCGCCAGCCAACCCTACCAATTTTTAGAAAATCTAGATGTTGGGCATCCTTATGCATTTGGATGCTACCACGTGGCAGCCCATGACTGGGCCACGTGGCGACACGGTCACTGCCACATCATCCTTCTTCGTTAGCTTGCCACATCACCTGACAGGTGGTTGTACGGTTTTCCACGTGGCTGTACGGATTGCCACGTGGAACCTTTTCATTGGTCCATAGAATTGCCCAAAAATTCTAAAAATGAGTGACAAGTGGTAGCCTCTGGTGCTTCCACGTTACCATGCTGACGTCAACATGACATGTGTCTCTCTCTGTGTGTGACGCGTATATTGTACAGACGATGATGCCATCCATACTGGTGCTGACATCAATAGTACAGATGTTGACTGGGCTAGGTTGAAAAAAACTTTGACTGCAAATATCTTTTGATATGTAACTCTGTTTGACAAGTCGTTTACGCCATTGGAAAGCTTGCGACGCGTTCTTCGCAATGATGCCAATTTCATTGAGTTTTGAGAACTTTGATTTTTTTCCCTTTTTCTGTTTGCTGAGGCCATTTTGAGCTTCCTTAGTTGCTTCTGTAATTCTGAGTTATCCTCAGTCTTCTCTAGATGCTTTTTAGATCACGCCTTCCCACTGAGAGCTTTTTGGACCACCAAAAGCTTTCATCAATCAACAGATAAGTGAGGGAAGAGTTCCCTCACCTTGTCCTTCTCAATCCATTTTGTCTTGCTTGGATGTGTACTCTTTAAGCCCACTCGAAGATAATCAACATCACCCCTGCGTGAAGTCCTCGTCCTTTTGTCCAATATGATATCTTCCTTCAACTCATCCAAGTACTCATGATAAAACTCATCAACTGAAGGTATTGAAACTTATTCATCCCGATCCATGATCATGGGAGGCTAAACAAGTTTCAAGTTTTCCACATTTACAACTGAGTAGATTTGCATATAAGGTGGAAGATATAGATGAAAAGCATTGGTACCACTTTTCTCCAAAATAGTGAAGGGTCCATATCGGATGGGCTTGAGTTTCTTGCCTTCACCCTTCAATCTCTCCTTGTTGATGTGAAGCCATACATGGTCTCCAACCTAGAACTGGTGATCAACCCTGTGTTTGTCATGCCGAGCTTTATACTATGCTTGATTTTTCTCCAACTGTTCCCTGACTGCTTGATGTACCTGTTGGATCCTCTGAATGAACTTGCAAGCTCTATCTTCATTTGAATCGATATCTCTCCCATACATCAAGTCCAAATGAACCTTAGGCAAATACCCAAAACATGTCTCAAAAGGTGAACACTAAGTGGAGGAATGTAAGGCCTGATTGTAATCATGTTGTACATAGGATGTATGTTCATCCCATGATTTGGGATGCTTGCTGTAGTAGCCTTGAAGCAAAAGTACCACTGTTTGGTTAACAACCTATGTCTGTTCATCGGTCTGTGGATGGAAATTAGTGCTCCTCTTCAACTTGGTGTCCATCATTCTCCACAAGCTTGTCCAAAAATCCCCAAGGAATTGAGTATCCCGATCTGAGATAATGGATGTGGGTAACTCAAAGTGAACCCAAACATACTGAAAGAAGAGACTAGCAGTCTGCTCAACAATGATATGCTTTTTACATGGCATTAAGATACACATCTTGTTGAACCTATCCACTACAACATACAAATAGTTATGACCCCTTTTCGACATTGGTAAACCCCCTACAAAATCCATGGAGACACTTTCCCATGGATGGGATGGAACAAGCAATGGTGAGTATAGCCCCAATTTTCTATTAGTGGGCTTACAAGTAAAACACATCACACCCCTTTACATATTTAGTTACAATTGCTTTCATTTGAGGCCAGTAACAAAATCTCTACAGATGAGCCATGGTTTTTCCTACCCCAAAATGCTCAGACACAAGAGAAGTGTGAGCTTCTCGTATTAAATGGACTCGTTCACTTGTAGGAATGCATATTTTTCCAAGATGGTAGAGTATTTTTCCTTGCAGACAATAGTTATCTACATGTGCACCACGGGTTAGCTTCTCAAATACTTCTTTAAAATCTTTATCAACGACATATTGTTCCACATAGCTATCATGAAATAAAAAAGCATTCTTCAACATAATAAAAGCAACAAGAGGAGATCTAGAAAGCATATCAGCTACCTTGTTACTCATACCCTTTTTGTATTTGATTACCAAATGAAATTGTTGAAGAAAACCCATCCATCTGTAATGTCGAGATTGTTGTAGCTTGGTTTTTGCTTGGAGATACTATAAGGGTTGATGATCTGTATGTATGATTGTTTCCTTCCCTAACAAGTAGTTCTTCCATTTCTTTACACTTTGAACTAATGCATACAACTCTTTATCATACGTAGGATAGTTAACAACAACTTGCTTAAAAGTTCCAGAGTGGTAACATATAGGCTTATGATATTGCATTAATACTGCACCCATGGCGTACCTGCTGGCATCTGTCTCGATCTCAAAAGGCTATTGGAGATTTGACAATGTTAATACTGGTGCAGTACTGATATTTTCCTTCAAAGTGTTGAAAGTTTTTTGTTGCTTTCCTCCCCACTGAAAAGTGTTCTTCACACTGGTTAAGGCATGCAAAGGAGCTGCTATAAAGGAGAAGTTTGAAATGAATCTCCTCCAATACTGGACTGCACCTAGGAAGCTCTGTATTTCAATTACACTTTTGGGCTTAGGCCAATTTACAATTACATCAATCTTGGAAGGATCAATCTTCAACTATCCTCCTCCAATATGACCTAAGTATACAAGTGCAATCTTACCAAATTCACATTTGGATAATTTTACATACAAATTTTTCCTTTGCAAAGTATACAATACTTGCTTTACATGCCTTACATGTTCATCCCAAGTCCCACTAAATATAAGAATGTCATCTAAATATACAATCACAAAATCATCTAGAAATGGTTTGAATACATCAGTCATCACACACATGAAGGTTTTTGGAGCATTACAAAGCTCAAATGACATAACTAACCACTCAAACAATCCCTGTTTGGTTTTAAAGACAATTTTCCATGCATCCTGTTCTGCAACCCTGATCTAATGGTATCCACTGCGCAAATCCAACTTAATGAAATAAACAACATTCTTTAATTGATCAAGTAAATCATCTATACGAGGAAGAGGGTATC
This sequence comes from Picea engelmannii, assembly GCA_009831015.1. Lineage (NCBI taxonomy): Eukaryota > Viridiplantae > Streptophyta > Pinopsida > Pinales > Pinaceae > Picea > Picea engelmannii. The sequence continues at coordinate 228,461 of ML779552.1, forward strand.
GATTTTTCACCGTGATTTTATTCAAGGTTCAATAATCTACACACATTTGCCATGTGCCATCCTTTTTTGGCACTATCACGATTGGAGAACCACAAGGAGATGAGTTGGGCATGATGACCCCTTGATCCAATAAGCCTTGTACTTGTTTCTTGATCTTTTTCATCTCTACAACTAACATCCTATACATGCCCACATTAGGAAGAGGAGAATCATGTTGAAGATGTATTTCATGTTGGATTTCCCTCTTAGGAGGTAATCCATTTGGTTCCTGGAAAATATCATCATACTTAGAAACAATATCAATTAATTCTTTCTTATGAGAATGATCACATCCTTGAAAAGCGTCGGATGTCTCGACATCCTTTTCCCTTATGACCATGAGCACATATCTCTTATTATTGTTTATGATTCTCTTCATTTGTCTTGCACTAACAAGTGTCGTGTTTACCCTCATGCTGTGGGCTCTAACAATGTATTCCACTCCCCCTTTGGTAATGTGATATTTATTCTCATGATGAAAGAAGACTGCTTTTCTATCATAACAATAAGGACTTCCCAAAACTATGCCACATATATCAAGTGATACAACATCCAAATCCACTTCATCAATCAACTTTAAAGCAATAACAAATCTAACCCTGCATTGCTTGGTGACATTAACTTTTGATTTATCACATACCCAACCAAGAGGATAAGGCTTTGGATGTGGTTTAGTTTCAAGACCCATCTTTTTTACAAGTGCTTCAGATGTCAAGTTTACTTGGAACCCAAATCAAATAATGTATCTATCTTAGTGTGTTTAGATACAACTCTTATGTGAAATAATTCATTCCTCTTTCTTTCATCATCATGAGATTCGTTATTGGAATTTGAACTAGCATGAAGGGAATCTTTACCTTGTACTCCAATCGCTGTGATCTTTCCTTCGTCTCCTGAATCAGAACCAAAATCTTGTTGCACTGTAGCAACGGTCTTTGGCTTCCCCTTTGCACTGAACTATTTCGGTCTCTTTTTTGGATGTAGTTTCCAGCAATGTTCATCATCGTGACCATTCTTCTTGCAATGAGTGCAAGATGGCTTTCCTTCTTCTCTCTTTATAGTGGTGGTCTTTTTGTCCTTCCTTTTAAACTTCTTAGACTGCTTATGTGGGAGATTGGAAGGTTTCTTCGTGGGATCTTCTTGAACATGTTTTCCCCTGTTCTCAAGGTGAGTGGCTTGCACACAAACTTCGTTAAGACTGGTGGGGTTAAAAAATAGCAAAGAATGACAAATATAACTGTGAAGTGCGCCAATACACTTCATCAAAGTTTCATAAGAATCCAAAGGAATGTTTAATGCAAGAGCTTTCTTCCTAAATTCTTCTGTGAAACTTTGTACATTTTGACCTTTACTTTGTCTCAAAGTTTGTCATTCCATCATTGTTTTATGTAAATAACCCAATGGATAAAATTGCTTCCTTATCGTTGATTTAAATTCCGACCATGAGGAAAGAAGATTACCACACTTACTTATGTCTTGAAGTTTACTCTCCCACCATACGAGAGCGGTGTCTTCCAACCGAAGAGAAGCCAATTGCACCTTAACTTCCTCTTCATCAATATGTTGAACACGACAATACACTTCAACCCGTTGGATCCAATTATCTAGCTTTTCAGGATTAGCATCTCCATTAAACATAGGTAAAACAAATTTTACATCAAGCTTTAATAATGGTTTCTTAAAAGAAATTTTATGGCTAGAATTATGAGAATGATGAGAATGCTCAGAGGAAGAAGAACTAGAACTTGATGGTGAAGATGGAGGCTTAGTAGGGTCTCCTCTAGCCCCTTGATTCACTGAAGCATTATCATCTGTGTGTGCTTCCTTTTTCTTCCCTTTCTTCTTCATCCTCTTCTCGTAGTCTCCATACGTTCACTCAACCATTTCTGACATGCGATAAAAGACAATATGGAAGATTTTCTCATGTTCATCACGCCTGTCCTCTTCGACCATTTTCTTCCTTCGAGATGCACGACCAACTTATGGATTGAAAGTATTAAGAGTTCCTTCACCATGCTTATGCTTGGTCGTAGTAAGCATCACACTCAACAATTCAAGTCAAAGATAACTACTCTGATACCAACATGATCTGGAATCTTTTCATTGATGTGACTTATAAAGAATTGTATTAAATGACCATAAATTAAAGTGCATCATAAATAAGGAAAAACTCAATAATTAAGAGACATAAACATTAAATATGAACATAAAAAAATTGATAACGAAGTTCCTCCCTGGTGGACTACGTCTCCGAGTCCTGCTCTCAAATGGGTAGGCCTTTTTATTAACTCAACAAAAGAATTTGGCAAAATACATAAGTATACCTCATTCTGGAGTTAAGCTGCAAAAGCTTTGCTCAGATTAGAAAACAAACAACACCACTAAATTCATGGCCTTGAATTACCCAAAAATGGTTGTCTCCATGCCTCGATCCGAGTTCGACACTTCTAGGCCCCTGAGTAAATTCACCTTGGTTTCTGTATTTTCACCTGCAATTAATTCATGCGAGTCTTTCTCGAAAAAATTGCCATGTTCGTACGTCCACACCTTGGTATGACCCCCGTACCTGGCGAAAATTCAACATTTAAGTAAATAAGGGGGTGGAATTTACCAATTCACACCCCAACCCAAACAGTTGGCGGACTTGGCAAAGGCGGAGGTGATAGGGTAGATCCCGAGGTCGAAGCCGCGAGCCTCCTGTTTTTGGCATATGGTTGCAACGTTATATATATACGGTTTAACTTTGGTAGAAACTTTAGCAGATTCAATTAAAATGGTGGAGCCTTTGGTGGAGGTGGTTAAGTCTAGTGGTATGGTTTATATCCCAACCAAATTTGGCGGGATCCTATCAAACTTGGCAGATTGGGGGTTGGCGCTGGCCAACCTCGCCAATTTTTGGAAATCCGGATGTTGGGCAACCTTATGCATTTGGATGCTGCCACATGGCAACCTTTCATTGGCCCACGTCACCACTCCTTGCATGATCACTGCCATGTCATCCTTCTTCATTATCTTGTCATGTCACCTAACAGGTGCTTGTACGGTCTGCCACATGGCACCTTTTCATTGGTCCACATAATTGCCCAAAAAGTCCGAAAATGAGTGACATGTGGCAACCTCTAGTGTTGCCACGTCACCATGGAATGTGTTGCCCTCTGCATGTGTCACATATATTGTATGGATGATGATGTCATCTGTATGGGTGCTGATGTGAGTAGTACAGATGCTGACTTAGCCCTATTGACTAGGTTAGGTTGACCAAAACTTTGACTGCGAATATATTTTGATCTGCAACTCTGTTTGACAAGTCGTTTGCGATGTTCTCTTCGCGATGATGTCAATTTCATTGAGTTTTGAGAACTTTGAATTTTTTCCTTTTTTCTGTTTGCTGAGGCCATTATGAGTTTCCCGAGTTGCTTTTGTGAATTCTGAGTTATCCTTAGTCTTCTCTAGATCCTTTTTGGATCACCTGTGCCTAAAGATTACCAAACACAGCTTATTGAATTATGCACAAGTAAACGATATTTATACAAATTAAATTAAAATAAAGAATGGAATAACTTACACAATGAATCAAATAACAACTTTATACTCAAACAATTGATTCTCTAAGAAATGAAGAATACTTGCAATAAAAATAAAGAATACTTAGGAAAAGTAAACATTCACATAAAAATAACTTGTTGAAAAGGAAAGAATGAAAGTACTTGAAAATGAGTTGCTTAAAAGGAAATTGCAAGGAAATGTAAAGTGAATGTGTTGCAATGTATGTAGGTTGCTTTTAGTAGATTTTAGGTCTCTCTTTGAATTAGGGGGAATTATATGTGACAGTTGCAAGCCTAAGCTATGTTACTACCCCAAATCATTATCCCTTGAACCAAGAGGAAGTGTTGGATGCTCAATAAGAAGAACAACAAGGTTCTTCCCTAGCTCCACAGGTCAAATCCAAGATGCTTGGGCGCTCAACAAGGAGGACACGTAGTGCTGTGAAACTGTCCTTAGCTTCAACCCCTTCTAGCCTCCCAAGTCACCATTTTATAGTGGTTTAAACAATAATTGGAATTAGGTGACTAATTCAACTAGCCACACAATCTTTTCCCCTTTCTTGTTACCCAAGATCCACAAAGTGGCAAGGGGAGGGAATACGAGACAAAAGGTGGGACACGAGTTTGATTACTTTGTACAAAAAAGAGATTTTAATTAGCCTTCACAATATTGCAAGGATGGCAAAACCACTCACATGCAAGGTGTGGACACAAACAAGTAATTAAAAGAACTTGAAATAAATGAAATTAGCAAGCTAACCACACAACTTTGTCTTAAGGACAAAGGTGGGAAAAATAAACTAACTTTGCAACCTCACAACTATGGCACAATGTGGAGGGCAAGCCTACCGATTTTGTGCCAAGGTGGGTAAAAGAATTTGAAGTAAAATAAGACAAGTTAATACTAGCCACTCAACCTTTTATTTGTGGGAAAAGTGGGGCAAACAAATTAAGCAAAAATTACAAATTTAACAACTAATCTAGCCAACACGGTTTTGCAAGGGTGGCAAATCCACTCACATGCAAGATGTGGGCAAAGCAAAAATTAGAAGATACTTTACAATTTAAAAATTATGAAATGATAAAAGAATGCAATCCCAAGAGACTCTCTTGGGCTGCTTACAATGATTTGGAAAGGAAGAAGAGGGAGAGAGTTTTGCAACAAGGCCTTTGGATGCTTCCTTGAGTTCCTTGCGGCCAAAAATGGGTAGCACCTCCCATTGGACTGGCGAAAACCTGTAAAAAAACCAACAAGTAAAGCTTGCTGGAAAATGCTAAAGATCACTTAAAACAAGTTAGTTTTGGGTTAGTATATAAACATAAAATTTTATGTACAAAATCTAAACTTAAAGATTGATTGAAAAGTAAGATTTAGATGAAAACAAAGTGCAGAAAATGTATAAAAGATAGCTGAAAATGATATCAAAAATTTAGGTGAAGTGAAATGAAGCTTTTGGAGTCCACTCCTCCGAGCTTTGGGTAATCTATAAACCCTTGCTACACAATGAGGCAAGAAGGTGAGATCTTCTAAAATGTCCACAAAATACTTTGCAAACACTGGTAAAAACAAATCACATAAACCTATAGCAATACTACTACAAATTTATCCCCAACAAAATACTTTGCTTGGGGTTCTTCAAGTAAAACAATACAAGCAATAGGTTAAACATAAATTCACAATATTACCTCAAGCAAAGGAAAACACCATCTAAGAGCAGCCAAATAACACCAAGAATACACCAAGAGTTCCTCCAAAGCTTCACTTTTATTGCATAACAAATGGATGCAAATTTGTAGTAAGATTACATGAGAGAAATGGGGAGAGAGCGAGAGAGTGAGGAGTTGCTATGAAATCTGGGTAGCATGAGAAATTTGGGCAGCATGGAGTTGCTATGAAATTTGATGGAAAAAGAGGAGGGGTGAGCTTTCTTTTAAGGGAGAGAGGTAAGGGAGCCACCCCTTGCATGCTTTACATGTGTCACTTCAAAAGGAGGGGGTTCCACTCAAGGGGGGCACACTTTAGAGAGAAGGGCACACCATAAGAAGATGAAACATAAGTTTGAGGGGGTGGAACCCTCATTTCTCTTGCTAAAACCTATCACCAAGCTCTAAGGGGGGCGCCCAATATGTGGAGCCCCTCTCCTACCTTGAAATTTTACATTTTCCATACATTCATGAAGAGGGGGGGCGCCCCTCTTGCTAGGGAAACTCAACAATTGTTTAGAACTTGGCTATGGGAGGTTCTGTCTCACTTTAGAACCTTTTCCTAACTTAGGAATGAATTTATGAATCATTTCCCCTTCTTTTTCCATGACTTTAGTCACTTTTACAAAATTTGTTTTTTTTACCTTAGCCAATTAATTGTTGGTTTTTTACTGACTTGGACTCCTCATGGACATTGACTTAGCAAAACTTGTCTAATTGAGCTAAAACTTGGTCCAAGAGTGTAGGGGGTCATAAGCCATTTGATTTAAGCACTAATACCCCTATACAAAGTCCCCAAGGACCAAATTTTTACACTTTACATAAAAAATAATTAAAAATTCTCAGTTTACAGAAATTTTAATTATTAAAAAAATCTTATCAAAACTTAACGGAATTCCGCAAGACTCTAGGAGATGTCTAGCATGGTCATATAAAACACTTTCAACCCTTGGCTACGTACTGGGCTCGATCATTAGAACTCTTTTCACCACTTTGGAGGAGATTTTCAGTGAAAAACTCAAGTAATTAAAATCGTCGAAGAGCAAGATTAATAACCTAAGAAAAAAAAAACACTCAATGAAAGGACTTTCCTAATGATAAAGTCCTAGGAAACTAAAAAAATGATCCATGCTAACATATTACAAAATTATCCCACGTAGGGGCGCTAGCATTCTGTGTACATAGAAAGAAGTGTTGGGGGCGAAATTTCCCTGATGAGCCATAAGTCTTCAAACTTGTTGTACCACAAGGTACATATCTTCATATTACATGACGTTGACACCTAGTCGAAATAGGTGGTCAATAGAACCCTAGCCTTAAAGTGAAGAGGCAAGACCACCAAGGTGATAGTGGGTGAATTTCCTAGCAGTTTGATCCAGGTGGATATTGGTGGCCACCCACCTTTTCCAACTGGCTCAAAACAATTTTCTGACAATTTTGGCAACTTACTATTTTTAGCAGTTTTAAGTTCCGAGGCCATTTTGAGGGCCTAAATGAAGGTTTTTCGGGATCAAACTTCTCAAAAATAGTTGAAGGCATGATTGAGCCCCACAAACGAATATCCTCGACGATACCTTTCCAATGGGCTATCACACGCCTAAAATAGAGTTCATATGCAAAAGTTACGACCCCGGGAAGTTGATGTACTAACTTACCCAAACGGGCCCCACATGACTTTTGGCGCTTCATCTCTTAGGGTTAGGTTTTTGGATGTCTAGGGTTTTTGACATTCTTGTTTATTGTAAAAAGGCCTCCAGAGCCTCATTGTAATCATCTTCTTGCGAATGAGCGCAATCGTCACATCTCTTCTTAGAGATAAGCCGCCACCATTCCAACAAGCTTGTTTCCACTGCATTTTACAGTTTCAACTTATTTCCTTATTGAATAGAAAACCAATTTTACTGTATCTCTGTTATTTTGTGTTAAGAACCTATTAATAATCTGTAGTCATTTTGTTCTTCTCATAAAATCCGGATCAGTGGTATCAGAGCGGTCTTCTCCTTGTCATCTTAATGCATGTCCCCAACGAGGTCAGAGTACAAAGAGTTGGGTCTCGAGCTTGTTTCTCTTGAGGACAAAAGTTCTCGCACACCCAAGCGACCTCTCATGGCAGGAGAAAAGAAAGATGACGGGACATGAGATCCTTTCAAATTGTTGATTGAGGAAGCCCTCATGCAACAAAGGAACACGATGATGGATAGTTTCACGCAAATCCTTCGACGACTACCAACAGGGGACACATTTCTTCAAGCGGAGGCCCCACCCCCTTCAAGGTACAAATAAACTTTGATATTCCTATATTTGAAGGTCAGATAGACGCAGATGCTGTAGACAAGTGGTTGAATCTACTAGAAGGGTATTTTTCTGTCCATAACTTTTCAAATAGAGAAAAGATTACTTTTACGCTCCTTAAAGCCGTTCCCCATGTCAAAGATTGGTGGGAAACTTTCCGTGAGCAAAAGGAAATAGAGGAACCCTCATTATTTACAGTCACGACCACTTGGGATTCCTTCAGGGATGCTATTAAGGAACAATACTACCCTGTCAGAAGTTATGACGACTTATATACCAAATGGACCACACTGCGGCAAGAAAGAGACCAAGCAGTGCCAAATTTCACGAATATCTTTCATACCTTGCACACCAAGCTGGGTATCAAAAATTCAGAGTGACATTTGGTGCTCAAGTATCGTGGTGCTGTGCATAGATACATCCAGACCGACATGGAATTTTTGGACATCTCATCCTTGGGCACGACCTACCGATATGTTGTCAAAATCAAGCAGAACCTCAAACAAAAGACGCGACAATTTGGGCCTGGGAACCCCTCACAACAAAAGCCAGGAAAGGGCGACCCCAACCCACAGAACAAATGACAGAGCAAAGATGGACAGTATCGGGACAACCAGTCCAAGCTGCAAGCAAAGAAAGACACCGAAAAGACAAAGAAAGATACCAGGAAGTGGTGTGACTTCCATAAGAGCCCTTGGCATAACACTACTGACTGCCGCTCAAAGCAGTCGTTGTTGGCCGAAGTGAAAGCCTCTGAATCAGATGTGGGTTCAAACTCTGAGCCAGAACCAGAAAGAGGAAGACGGATCATTGACGCGGAACCCAGTGCCACCGTTGCTACCACCAAGCTCCAACCTGGTGAACCAGATGAGCCAGAAGAAGGAGAACGACTCTTCCATTCACAGATGTGGGTAAAAGGCACACCGCTGCACTTCATCGCGGATAGCGGTAGCCAGAAGAACCTCATCTTAGCAGAGGTCGTCAAGCGGCTGACCCTACTGACAACATTGCACCCACAAGCCTACACCATTGGATGGCTCCGCCAAGGAAGCGATCTCCGCGTCA
>ML779552.1:268563-283255 GCA_009831015.1 Picea engelmannii
ACTTAGTGCAACAAACACCAAATGGAATGGTTTACACAAGGTCAATGGAGAATGTTATTGGAAAATTCAAAATATTATCATAAACCCACATCTCACATATTTGTACATGCACCATAGATTCACAATCTTTCATGAAGAGGTCCAGGAGAAATACCTCCATGCAAAATTGTCCACATCAGAATTGTCCATGTCCTTGATGGAAATATATAAAATTCCCTTGAAGATATTTTAGTCCTTGTCCTGCTTAAAAAGGGTGATCCCATTATGGAATTAGTGGTCAAAGACTACTTTTATCATGGCATTATGAAGTTTCATTTAATCAAAGTTCTTGGAAAGGAGAAGAGTTCATATTCCAACATTTTTTCCTCCTCTCAATTTTGTAAGATTCTTCTATGACTTTCCCTTCCTTTATGTCTCCTTCTTGAGTTTTACCTTGCATTTTTCATATGTGATTGCACAATGAAAACTAGGTATTGACTAACTTTCCCCCTTTTATGTATTTAGGATTTCGCTAATGTTCTAGGTGCATATGAATCCCATCCTAGCTCTTGAAAGAAAAGATATTTGATTTATTTGTTTAAGTATTAGTCATAGGATTTTTGTCGAGGATTTTGTTCACATTTGGGAACTTTTTGTTTGAATTCAACTCTACAAAGAACTATTTAAGTGCCATTTAAGTAAATCTCATCTATGGTCTTCACCTCAAATATAGTTTTTTTCAACATAAACCTTGTGTCTTCTAAGACACGTAAGGCTAGGAGTCCAAACACGTAGAACTATGAGTCCATATAAACCTCACTATAAACCTCAGCAATCTTCGACATCTTCAACAGTCTTCTGGGTGATGACAAGGCAACTCGAGATCCTTTTCTGGCACCTGGGAAAATCTTCAACCAAAAATAGGATAAATTTTGAGCCTTTTATCCTTCATATTCACCACTAAACCCTGAAAAAGAGGATGATCTTTATCCATTTTAAAGTTATAATTCATTTGAAACCTTCCTCGAATGATTTGGCAGCAAAAATATTCGATCTGGGCAAAAAGACTAACGTTTTTCCCGTGTCTGCGCTTTCGGCAGCTTACGTGCCTGAAACCGAGTAGGATAAGCTACCGAAAGTCCTGGGATTCGGAAACTAACAACGCTTTTTCAAATTCGGTTAAGCTGTCGAAACTATAGGTCTTTGAAGTCATTTTCAAAATTGCAAAAAATGGAATTTCTTCGATCTGTCTACCCTTCAGGATCTTTGTTGAGGTTCACAACAACTTCTGCTAGAGATTCTAGATCAAGATGTGTTTTTGGCTTAAGATATTTAAGCATTAGTTTGTGGCATTCTTCACAATGCCTCATCCAATGAAAACATGACATGTGGACCAAGTGGTAACTAGAGCTAACTAATCCACCCATCTTCGCCCCTTAATCCTTCTTCATATCTAATGACAAGTTGACATAAGGACTAGATGATGAGGTGGCAACAAGGATAGTTTAAATTTGGCATTCTTCACATCCAATGGTGGCGTGACACATTGACCAAGTGAAGAGGTGGTAAATTAAGGTAACTAACAAGTAGCATTCTTCACATCCAACGACAATATGATGCATCCAATATAGTCATCAATTCTATCATCCTTGATATGGATTCTTCCTCACTTGATGGATCAAAAAATTCATCTAGAGCCTTGAAATTCTTCTTCTTTATCCAATTTTCATAAAATTGATATGTATTCATTAAGATATTCTTTTTGTCTTGTCAAATATGAGTACATATTGTTTTCTTTCCTTCCAGGTTTTATTTGAGGGGTTTTTCACAAAAGTGCATCCTTCCCTTTTCTTCCTCCATGTCGGCCACCTCAACCTCTTCTTCTTTCACCATAGCCACCTCTTCTTATATAGTCACCAACCCCTCTTCACCCTGTGCAACCTAATTCTTGTCTATTGTTTGTATGTGATATATTGTCTACTATTTTGGCTTGTTTCTTTCATTGTCCTAACATTAAAATGTATTGTGGGTATTATCTTGACAAATGCAACACATTGTTTTCTTGGTATTCCTTAGATTGTGGGGACCATCTCAAGAGAGACCATCAATGGCCATAGGGATAAAGACCATCTTATTTAGAGAACACTAAAAAATACACAATTTGTACAACTCAAGAAAAAATTAATATGGCGGAAAATACAAAATTCTATAACTTTACCATAACTTAAATATTTTTTTGTTGTTCATTCTGAAAGGATCTGTCGAAGCTACAAGGATTCCTAACTTGCATTTACCGCTGCTTGGTACTCTGCTTCTGCTGAAGAAAGTGCAATAGCCTGTTGTTTCTTACAGGCCCAAGTGACAGGTCTTGAACCAAGGATGAAAACATAACCTGCAGTAGACTTCTGATCATCAGGGTCGTCGGCCCAATCTAAATCAGTGAAACCAACCAATAAAGGAGTCCCCCCTGAACTGTAATGTATCTCGAACTGAACTGTACCATAGACATAGTGAAGTATCCTTTTAGCTGCTTTCCAATGGCTTTCATGGGGTGCTTGCATATACCGGGCAACAAGACCAACAACAAAGGAAAGATCAAGACGGGTATGAGTCAAGTATAAGAGGCTATCAACTAATTGACAGTACAGGGTGACATCAACTTCAAGAGAAGTATATGTGGCAGTAAGCTTGACTCCATACTGGAAGGGAGAAGGGGTTGGTTTACAGTCATCCATGTGAAAACAACGAAGAAGGTCACAAACATATTTAGACTGGGAAAGAAAAATTCCTTCATTGGTTTGCAAAACTTGGAGGCCAAGGAAATAGTGCAAAAAACCTAAGTCTGTCATTTCAAATTTCTTCTTAAGACTGGTTTTCACATGGTTTAAAAGTTTTGAGTCACTACCAGTAAGGATAAGGTCATCGACATAAAATACAAGGATTATGAGATGGCTTCCTACTTTCTTGGTATAAACATTAGGATCAGAATGGCATCTAGAGAATCCGGTGTCAATAAGAAAGTTGTCCATTTTGGCATACCAAGCTCGAGGAGCTTGCTTAAGACCATAAAGAGATTTCTTAAGGCGAAAAACAAGGCTAGAGTCATTCTGGACATAGCCATGAGGTTGTTCCATGTAGATTTCTTCTTTCAAATCTCCATGCAAGAAGGCAGATTTAACATCCATCTGATGGACCTCCCATTTATGTGAGGCAGCAAGGGCAAGAACAAGGCAGATGGAATTCATTTTGTCTACAGGGGCAAAGATTTCATTATAGTCAATTCCTTCAACTTGGGAGAATCCTTTGGCAACTAACCAAGCCTTGTGTCTATCAACACTTCCATCTAATGCATACTTAGTTCTGTAGACCCATTTACATCTGACAAGTTTTCTTCCTTTTAGAAGAGGTACAAGATCCCAAGTATCGTTTGCCATTAAAGAATGATAATCTTCATTCATTGTTGTATCCCAATTTGGATGACTTGGAGCTTCTGCAAATGTCTCTGGATCATGAGTCTCTGAAAGAGAAGAGGCTCACTGGAACTGTGAACGTGTTCGACGCTGATCTGAAGGATCACCGACAAGATCACCAACTGCTTCTCGTGTTGAACAGACCCATCTAGGAAGCGGTGGAACTGGTGCTTGTTCAGGTTCAAAGGACTCATCTGGAGGAAGGTCAGCAGGCGGAGGTGAATTTCATCCCCAATGTCATCATCTGAAGAAGAAGCCAGAATAGGAACAGAAGAAGGCATAAACGTCGAAGATGGCTTGCAGGCCGAAGAAGGCACAACCGTCGAATTAGGCTCGTAGGCCAAGAGATTTTCATCAAATTTAACATCTCTTCTAAGAATAATTTCATTACAATGTGGTTGAAGAAGTCTATAACCTTTGACATCTTAAAAATAACCAACAAATATACACTTCTCACTTATAGGCTGCAATGCTTTCCTTTTCTCATTAGGAATGTGAGCCCATGCTATACTGCCAAATACACGGAAGTGACTTACATCTGGTTTAATTTTAGTCCAAGCTACTTTCGGTGTTATATTTTTAAGAGCCTTTGTGGGAGTGCGATTGACTATGTAATTTGCATAGTTGATTGCTTCCGCCCAATACTTTAGACTTAATCCCTTAGATTGGATCATACAATTAGCCATTTATTTTAATGTGTGGTTCTTTCTTTCAACAACACCATTTTGTTGTGGTGTATATGGAACAGTGTGTTGCATTTGGATGCCCTGTGTAGTGCAGTAACTTGTAAAATTATTGTTCACATATTTTCCACCATTATCTGTTCTTAACTTTTGAATTTGAGGTCCAGATTGCTTTTCTACAAGGGCCTTGTAGGCCAAAAACTTGTCAAAAACTTTGCTCTTAAGTTTTAAGAAGTAAACCCAAGTACGTCTGGAAAAATCATCAATGAAAGTTAAGAAATACTTGCACCCAGAAAAAGAAGAAGAAAATGGACCACACAAATCACTGTGAACAAGTTGTAAAGGGCCCGAGGCGTGCCAAGAGACATGTTTGTCAAAATTGTCCCGATGATGTTTTCTGAGAACACAACCGACACAAACACCATCTCTGCATGAAACAAGAGGAAGATCAGTCACCATCTATTGATTACATAGTTGTTGCAATGAGCAATAGTTTAGATGACCAAACCGCTCATGCCAAAGTTTGCTCAAGTCATCGCTATGAGCAACAAAAGTTGATGAAAAAGTTGATAACCCAAAGTTGTCAAACTTGTACAACATGGTAATATCATCAGCAATTCCAGTTGCAAGAACATGCTTAAGATATTTTAGATCCTTGATTACAACTTGGTGAGGTGAAAACTCTACGGTTTTACCTTCACCTGAATGAGTGATTTGATATACTGATAGAAGGTTACAAGAAAGACTTGGAACACATAATACATCATTGAAATGACCATTATCTACTTGAAATGTTCCAGATCCTACAAAACTAAGAGATCTATCACCACCAACAAATATTTTCTTGGTGTTACATTCATTTAGAGCAGAAAATATGGCTTTATCCTTAGCCATGTGATAAGATGCTCCTGAATCAATAAGCCACTCATCATAAGCAGAAGTAGAATTTGTGTTGAAGGAGAAACCAGAAGCGGAAAGTGCATGTCCATGAGAAGAAGAAGAAGAAGTAGAATCAATATTGATGTTGCGCTTCTTCATCGCTGCTTCTAAAGTTTCCATCTTCTTGAAACATTTGGACTCATCATGACCATCTTTATCACAAAAGTTGCAATGCCTGTCAGTCTTCTTATTTTTATATTTTGCTCCTTTGTCACCATTAGGAGTTGAAGCTGTTTGGGCGGGTTTGGGACCCTTATATTGCTTGTTGTTGTAGCGAGGATGTTGCTTCTTGGGATACTTGGGTTTATCTTTCTGTTGGGCAACTAAGGCTTTGTTAGAGGTACCTGTAGTGCTGATCACTCCAAGTTGTATAAGCTTATCTTCCTCTCTAATCAAAAAAGCACAAAATGAATCAAGAGTGGGTTTTTCATAAGCTTTCCCTAGAGCCTCTCTCATGGCATAAAAGGTAGATACAAACACAGAATATGCACTACCTATCTTTTTAATAATAAGATAGATGCAACGCTCTTCCTCCATTTTTATCTTACATTCTTCACATAAAATTCCGAGTGTTTTAAATTTACATAGATAGTCTCCAAGGCAAGAAAAATCACTTGGAATCAAGGTCAGTATTTAATTTTCTAACTGTTGTGCTCGAATAATATTGATTTTACCAAACACAAGTTCAATCTTGTCCCAAGATTCTTTGGGGTCATCAATTTCTTGAAGGTGGTACCTTAAATCAAGAGAGATGGACATTCTGATTAGTCCTCGTGCTTCGTCATTCCTATTATCCAATTTAGCTTTCTTATCATCATCAGTGGGTACTTTTTCCTTTCCCAAGGTAATTCAGTACATGCCTTTACTTCTTAATAAATCTTCCATATGAGATTTCCATAGGAATTAGTTGTTGTTGGTAAGCAAGACATTGCTTGTAGAAGCCTTTTTTTTTTGTGACTAAGGGAATCAGTAACAACAACAGTATCGTACTCGCATGACACAGGGTCGAATCCTGCCAGCTGACTTATAACCCCTAGGGAGAAATCACACCGCTCGCTAGCACGTTCTCTGGATAAATCGGGGTGAGAATCGACCTTGAGACCTCTTTTTACATATTTCCTTCCATTTACATGACACTTGCCAATCGGTCTACACCCCTGCGAGCTTGTAGAATCCATATTAAATATGCAGATAACGTGGGTTTAAAAATTGAAATTGATGATCTGGATGGAAAGATATCGAAAAGTTATGTGGTTTAAAAAAAAACGACACTGAAAACAGACTTCCAATGTGAGAGTTATGCTCCTTTTAAAAAAGACATAAACGGTAACCAATTGACCACGTGATAGTGTAAGTTGTTTTATGAAGTGACCCACTTTTATAAAGAGAAGTGGGGATCACTTTTACAATGAAGTTACTTTATAACATAAAAGCTGCATGCAAAACAAATAACTCTAAATTAAAATATTAAAGCTACTTATAGTGATTCACTTTTATACTTGAAGTGAAATACACTTTACAATTTTAGCATGAACTTTTTAAAAAAAGTAACAAAAGAGAGACTTGAACTCAAGACCTCTTACTTAATAAGGAAAGTTTTAACCAAATGGTATAGCAAAACATATTGTAATATTCAGAAGGAGGATTGGGGTTGTTGTTGTTGTTGTAGAAGACGACCTTGGAGAGCGTGCTAAAAAAAACTCTTTTCACACAAGAAACAAATTTTGCTTCTCGATGACAACAAGGGTTAGATCTCTGTTAGCTTACCCGTAAGATGCACCTTTTCCTATCTGTTTATGATTTTCCGAGATCGCAAAGAGCGCGGGACAAAGAGCATACGCAGATCTAAAAGAGTAGCAACCCGAAAAAAAATGCAAAACCAAAATAAAACCAAAATACTTCTCTGCAAAAAATTTTAAAAATGCGTATTCAAACTTTATACCTCCGGATTTGACTGTAATGGTCGTATCTTGAGCAAACAAAAACCTCTTCAAGTGAAACGAAAAGTGTTCCTGAATGAAATGAGTGCTCCAGACGCGTAGTCCTCTCAACCTAGAAATGTATGAAAATGACATAAAATGGAGATGAGGCAACTCGGCTTCACGATCTTGATCTACAACAGGAGCAAGTCTTCAAACAAGCTCTGATACCATGTTCAACAACACATGTATTCCCATAGAGGATGAATACCTTCAGTAACCACTCACATAACCAGATCAAATATCAATACACCAATGTTTTCACGTGGTAAAACCCTACGGGGAAACATCCACCACCCCAGCCAACGCGACCACTTGGAGCAGTTTATTAATGCAAAAGAAAAAGATTACAGAGAGATTTTACAATAGAGTTTATCACAATCGATCATAGACAAATGACCCTCCATGCTCTTTAAATAGAGATCATGGATCAATCGAGTGTTAAGCCACATATCAATGGTCGTTAAGATCGAGGAGAGTATGAACTCTCAAATCACTCTATGTCGGGAACATATCGTGACCGTCGGATTTCCTAACTACAAATGCATACTAATGCATACTAAAGAAACACATTAAGAAACACACTTTTATCTAACGACATATTAGACCAAGTAGATCTTAACTAACTCCTAAGTGTCTAAATATCATAACATTTGTTACATGTTCTATACATATGAATTATTCGCATGAGGTGATTATTATAGTCCTTGCTTTGCAAGGACTAAAAAGAGGAGAGGATGTATTTGAATCATGTTTTCTTAAAAAGAGGAGAGGATGGATTTTGGAATCATGTTTTCTTTTGGTCCAATGAAGGGGGGCATGGATAGGAACCTAGATCATGTAAATGAATGTTATCTTACTTTGAAATCCTTATGTCCTTAATATGTCCAAAATCAAGAGGTATATCACATTAAATTAGGTGGTTGACCACTAATATTGGTAATTGCACCCTTGTCTAATTGTGCATCCAAAACTAAAGATATAAAAATTTTATTTAGAACTTTCAATATAGAAAAAAAAGTTCATAAATTAGAACTAGGATGATGATGGACTACTAACTAACAACACGTGCACATGCAATTGAAGGTACAACCAAACAAGTACCTGTCAGATATTTCTTCGTCGAGTGAGGAAAGCTTAGGAAAAATAGAGGGAAATGTGACTGCATCTAGTAGATATGATAAACAAACAAGGTCCATAGGTGAAAAAGTCAGAATAAAATTTGGTAAACGCATGAAATTTTTTCTTGCCGAAGGAGGATCATGCTCTTATGATGATGAGAGCATAGGAGACATAGAGGTTCCACTTAGGTATATGCATCTGGTGAAACAATGGGTACCTAAGGAACTACCTCCTATAGATGTTGACTTCGTTGTCAACAATAGGACATATCTCATTGCACCATCCTCCCTGCATAGCTTGGGGCTATTTTTTCATGGATAGAATAATTGTAAAATACAATACAATAACTGAATTGATGGACTATGTCAGACCATGTTACAATTATAACGATTGGATGCGACTGGTCCGATACATGCGAAGTATGCAGACATATGCACTCGCCGCAAATTATATACAACTAATAAACAAGGATAAAAATAAGGGAGCGACTATCTATATTGATGGAAGACTTAAAGCTTCTGGCAATAGTGTAGGGTTTATAAACAACACATGACTCGGGACAACAAACAAACAACCGAATTGCATATATGAGGGACGTGAAGAGAATCGAGTAGTCTTGTGCGCAATAAAAAAGATAGCTCCTGGGAAAGAGTTTGTAGTAGATTACCATTTGAATCGAATAGAAACATTGACTAATAATGTGCAGGTTCTTATGCAACACCTCTTTAAGAAACCTCTACTTATTGCATTATATGTTTTTTATTATCTTTAGCATTGTTGTAAATATTATCTTTAACATTATTTTTTTGTTATCATTAACATTTTTTTAAATATTTGGGGGTTCTAATTATATTATAATGTGGCAGGATGATCGTGGAAAATGGCCAGCTACAGAACATGTAAATGATTATCAATTTCCACTTTCATTTTACGTTATTTTTATTATATGTTCATATAATTTTATTGAAATAACATTGTTTTTGTTGAAATTATATGTAGTCTGCAGGCCATGTTGATCATGATTCCGTTGATGAGAAGGGGTTTTATTCAGGGGTTTTATTCATCCACTGATCCGATGGTCTTAATAAAAGAAAAAATCATTAAAGCGAACACAGAACTTGCTAGCTTCTTAGATCGTCCATATCAAACTCCTGACGTCAAAGCAAAGATCAAGCTCCTTATGTCACAACTTAACACATTTAAGGTAATAACCATAATTTAAAGTGTTTTTTTTAATGTACTCATATGTTCAATTATGATACCTTGTTCTTTAACTTTTACATTATCTCACAAAAAAACATTTTCTTTTTTATAAAGTCATTTTTGGAGCCTGTTAAGCCCGATGTTGGTAGTAGTGGTGCTACAGAGACGCTACAGAGTCTTGATGCGGGCGGTCATATAGCTGCTAGAGTACTATTTACTTCTCCATCTTCCACACCTAATTTAGATAGGAGCCATGACACACACCGCCATACATCCACACCTCGATCAGAGTCTAGAGATGGTGGCAAAGATGAGGCTCATGGTGATGTGGTTGTGTTGGCAGCCAAATCACATTTTTCCATTGTCTTATAAGCTGCTTACACCTATGTCTTGCAAACATCGAGTTTTCGTCGCAATTTTCAGATAAACGACATTTTCATTTCTTGCGACATTTACACACTTATTTTCGTTTTGTTTTCACGACTGTAAGCGTGAAAACTTAATCTTTCGAAGTCATATTTCGATCACTATCGGAACTGTCATGATCTTTTTATCGATATGCCTATTGCGCTTACCTGTTGTTTATCATTATGTAGCTGGAGGAACTTTCAAACTATACTCATTGGACATTCTTATATTGATTGTGTGATTGGGTTTCATTGAGTTTGCAATGCATTTTTATTTTGATTTACTTGACCTTTGGTTTCGTGAAAATGCAATGGGTGTTATGGTTAAATCTTTCATTTATATCTTGTGTTTTCATAACTATTGGTTTGTTGATTATATGATTACCTATTGGCACATTGGTTAAACGATGGATATGAGCTATTACAATGCAATGGTGCATGGTTAAACATATGCTTTTAGTTTTGAATCGTATGATTAATGGTTTCAAACTTTGGTATAACGTTGATTGAACGCATTGTTTATACACTTACCATTGTTTCGTTGGTTGGGCAAGTGACATGAGTGTTAAACTATGCTATAGTGGATATAACAGCTATGTACGCCGGCGGTGGTACTATTGACCATAATTGTTATGCATGGCAGTGAATAACTCCACCACCTTCGCACGATGGCATTTATGCCTACCACTTATCACCGTTCACTTCTGTTAGCACAATGCATCTCTGCTCCTATGTGTGTATTGTGAT
This sequence comes from Picea engelmannii, assembly GCA_009831015.1. NCBI lineage: Eukaryota > Viridiplantae > Streptophyta > Pinopsida > Pinales > Pinaceae > Picea > Picea engelmannii. Next base: position 279,093 of record ML779552.1, read on the forward strand.
CCAAACCCTTGGTTTACCATGTGCTCGGCTCCATGGCACCAGTCGTGCGGATCGAGCCAAACAACAACCAAGCTCTGTTAATGTTTGACAATGCCCGCAAAGACTTGGAAGATAATGGATGGCTTACCTTCGTGAAACGATTTGAGGGTTTTAACCTCTGTGTAGCACAACAGTTTGCCATGACCTTCGATGGCTGTAGAGCCAAGGTGGGCGACATACAATTGGAAATTGATGAGAAATTTATCAGTCTTGCCACAGGGTTACCTGCCATTGGACAACGTTAGTTCAAGAATTGTAAGGTCGAGGAGGTCCCATGGACATTGCTGTTCCTCTCGCGCAAAGTCACCTCTTGTGATAGAGGTATGCCCATCTCTGCACTCAAACCACGATGGCACGATACTTTGATGGTAATAAAATAGTTCGTGACCTGTGAAGGTCGATACAGACTTATGTTTCTCTACCACCTGCGTTTGCTTATGAATTTTATGGGATACTCGTTGAATATGCCCTTTTATTTTCATCGTAGCCTTTATAAAATGTCGAAAAGGTTCAAAAGACAGTAGGCTGATAGTAGCCTGTTCCACTATGGGTTTATTAAGCTTATCGTTGTTTATCATTTGGGTTTGCACGGGGATAGCTGGAGCGCTTTCGTTGCTCGAAATGGTTTCAAGGACCTGAACCCGGTCCAGGTTGACAAGCCTATGGTGAGTGAAACCAAGGCCGAGCCGCCTATGCCCTTCCATGTCCTACTGCCCAAACCCTCGACCGACCCTAGTATTGACCTACCCAACGCTGTTATTGAGAAATTTGAGACTATTAATATACCTGTGAGCAAGAAGCCCAAGGAAAAACCTACTGCTAACGCTAAGGGTAAAAAGAAAGCACGTTTGATTTCACGGATGGCCATGAACAAACCTAAACCCTCTGCTGAGTTAAAGCCTACCGTCCTAAGTGAGGATTCCGATTCTGATGTGGAACGTTTTTTAGCAAGCGAGTACCCTTACTCGTAGGGTTTATGTCCCAAGCCCCCTTATGATTTCGTATCTAACCTTCCCCCTGCCTAAAGAACAACCCTAGCTACCCCGATATTAAGTTGCCTCGTGAAACCCTCGCCTGCTCTTTCTAAACCCACATAGCCACCCTGTGACCAATGCGATTCATGGTTGGAACGATATTACATTGATGTTCCCATACTCTAATAAAAAATTCAATCACTGGAAGACCAGATTGCAGCGCTAACCAGTCAAAGAGCCAAGCTCCAAGCAACTGATAAGAAGCAAAAGACAACGGGCTCTATCCTTTTCAAAAACGTTGAATCAGCCACAGCCGTGGTCAACTCTAAATTGGCATGATCAAGCCGTCTCGTCGCTGTACAGGTATGAAAATTTGATATCGTTTGTTTTGTGAATAATTTAGGTTAATATAATGATATGTATTCTGATTTTTAAATAGTTCAGTTACTCATCCAAATGCCTCTGTCATTCGGTGATCATCCTGTACATGGTTTCGTTTTGATAAAAATAGAAGGAATTTCGATTTGATATACGATTTGCTCATAGATTTTTACTGGATTTGAATAGTTATTCGTTTGGATTTCATTTGCTAAGTCTGTCTGAGTGAAGTAACCAAATTAATGGTGTGTTTTCAATACAATTCATTTTGTATCCACTCCTCACGGGAAGTTCCATACTCAATTTAGAATACGATCGTGCTCGAATTCGATCTCGTATGATTCGTATGCTGTGTTTGGCAAATGATTTCGGGAGTGTAGTTGATATGATATGCTGTGTCATAAGATTTTCCAAATCATGAGTACCCCTTTGTTTAATTTAATTTGGAAAGAAATACTCTGTTTTATAAAAAATGATCTCATTAAACCTGTGTGAATGTGCCCGAATCGTGGGATGTTTTTGATTCGTAATCACTATGTTGAAACCTTTTCTGTTCGATTCACTTCTATTCTGACTGGATTATGAGTTGGAAAGATTGTTTTGTAAACTGGGCTCGTGTTTTAATTGCTGCTCTGTTTGATTCATAAAACAAATTGATCGACATTCGTTACTCCTGTCAAATCTGATTATAATTCATTACCAAATGAACGATTCTGACCAAAGTCAAAACAATCTTGTTTGCCCAATTCGCAGTAACAAATTACGAATTCTGTGGCTAATCAATCGATCCTATTACGATTTCATTTCAATTGATTTTCGTGCCAGTTTGAATTAATTCGTGGCTATGTCAACACAGTGATAACGATTTGATAACGATCTTGTTTGGCTCCGATCGTATCCCTTGTTGATAGGATAGCATAACAATTGTACGCGATTTGTTTTGATTGTGTCGATTTCAAATTGATATCACACGATTTCACTATGTTGGGATTATGGTTCTGTTCATTCAATTTTGTGGTGACACAAGAAACAAAGTACGACTATCTTTGTGATCATTCAATTGATTTGGATCTTGTTTGATTTCAAATTGCATAACAAATTCAAATTAAATGATTCGTTTTCAAATTGCTATTGGATGTCAATTAAATTGAAATCTTTTAAAAGATTTTCGATTAATTTCAATGCTGATTCTGTACCTTATTTAGACTAGCTACAGAATCAGATGATTCTATAGCTAGTCTATAGAATTAAATTTTCTATCATTTTATTAATAAAAGATCCTTCTAATTTGTTCATTTTTGTCCTTTTCAGGTGAATTCGAATTGCATGGGATTTGATGCACAGTCTAGAGGATATTTGGATGTTTTACTTTTATTTTAGTTTCTTAGTTTAGACAACTTTGGGATATCTTCCCAGATTTTATGTAAACAGTTTTATAACTTCCACAGGGAGGTTTTACCCTGTGGAAAACCTTTAAATACTTATTATTTTGTGTAATGAGGATCATCCTCGCTTGTGGGAGAACCAGGATTATGGATATCTAATACAGACTGAGACATAAGTTGATGTTCTGCTACAGCTTTCGCTTTCATAATATCAATCTTTTGTTTCATGTTTATGTTTATCAATTTGCATTTGATTAATGACTACTTTAGCTATCTTAGTCTTTTGCAGAATGATATGTATTAATTAATGTTTCATCCATATCTGATTTCTTCCATTACTTAAAAATAAAACAATTATTTGATTCAGTTTATGAATGACAGATTTCTCTTCTTCATCAATTGAATTATTTTGTATAAGCCTTTGCATACAGGTTTACCTAATTGTGGAGATTTATAAATCATATGATTGTTGTGATTTTTATGTCTTATTTGTCCTGTAAACAAACTTAAAGAGCATTACAACTATCATTTACGAGAAGCTTCTGGATTATTCGGTGCGAGTTTCCTTTCTCTGATCTGCTAGTATAGTCATCATACACAGAGCAAATCTGGAGCGTTTCTCCAGGTTAGTTTGCAATTATTTTCGTTAATTTGATTAGATATATTTGTAGTTTAGATTAGTAATTTAGTTTAGTTATTTTTCTGTTTTATTTCTATTCATAAAATTATAAAAGCAATAAAAATATCTCTCGCTGTCTTAGGGCAGAATGCAAATGAGTTTTTCAGGTTTTATCTAAATCTGTAATTGTAGATATTGTACATTTTGTGAATAAGTTATATTGCTTTAATAATTAGATTAGTTTAGTTTGCTTTAATAATTAGTTTTAGTTTAGTTTGTTTAGTAGTTAGTTTTAATTAGGTCAGTTTATTAGTTAGTTTTATTTATTAGTTAGTTTAGTTTGTTTTATATAGTTTTAGTTAGATTAGTTAGTTTAGATTAGTTTTCTTTTGTTTTCTTAGGACCTTAGATCGGCTAACGGAGCCGCTAAACCCGTCAGGGTGGTTCATCCCAAACGGCTTGGGTTATTAGACAACCCCGGACCGGTTCCACTCTCTCAGTTGACGGACGATCGATTTCGCCCGTCAACAAATGGCGCTAGAAGGAGGGCCGACTGACAAGCTGGCCTTGTAGGAGCCTTTAGTTTAAATGCATTCAATTTCCCCCATGGCTTCCCAAATCACCCTGTTGGAACATGCTTTCAACTTCTCATTACCCAATGTTCCCAACGAGACAGTCTCTTGCTTGTCCAAACTCACCTTTGATGGTGAAGGCAATATATCTGCTAAAGATCACCTTAACAAGTTTTGGTGCAAATGCATCAAACAT
>ML779552.1:293897-304448 GCA_009831015.1 Picea engelmannii
ATTATTCTTGATACCCACTTGATGCTTGGCATATCCATTTTTTGAATGATGACCAAACACAAGGGAAGGTTTCCATATGTTGGTAAGCTCCTTGAATGGTTGATTTGGATATTTTATTTCACCTAGCAGCCACATCCCTTAGTTATCCAATAGGGTATAAGGCATGAATATGATCTTTAAGCAGTAGTTAGAATGATTTGTTTCCTTCCATTCATGTTTTCCTTTCTTTTGTGTGTTTACTTTCATGCATTGCCTAATTTTATTGATGCATTTGATTTTCCGTACAATAATTTCTTACACGTGTTTTCCTGCTTTACTTTCATGTTTATATTTGGTGAAGGTTTTTATTTGTGCCAAGTATTTTTTATTTCTAACTAGGGTGGTAGATTCACCCCAAATTTTGTTTCATTTGCCAAGTTATATGGTGTGTAGGTCACAGGTCTACAAAGATTATGGAGTTCTCATACATTCTCACACAGTGTGCATGTTCACAAGTAGGAGCCAGGTGTTAGTGACATTTCTTGTAATATGGGTTAGAATGCGAAGGAGTGGGTTAAAAAACCCACTTACCCTAAGTACCAGACTCAAAATGCGCCTGTGGTAAGTGACAAGTAAATCTGGACGATAGGCATTCGCGCGCCCGGATCAACCACATACATAGGATTCCAGAGCCCCCCCCGCCTTTCTATCTTTAAGCGGGGGGATCCGGAATCGAGGGCACACTTCTTCAACGGCTGCGATTAGAGCGCCCGGATCAACGACGCGCAGGGTGATTCCGGACCCCCCCGCCTTTCTACCTTTAAGCGGAGGGGGGGGGGTCCGGAATCAAGGACGCATCTCTCCGACGGCTGCGATTAGAGCGCCCGGATCAACGACGCACAGGCAATCCAGACATCCTCTGTCTTCCTGCATTTAATCAGCGTGGGGCCCCTTTTCTTGTCATGTTATCTTGCCATCTTTTCTCCACCTGACCGTGCGATGAGGCTCGCCCCCTTTAGCCCCTTCCTCATCCTCCGACATCTGTCCATCTCCCCTCTTCTGGTCCGTATGGTCCCTTTCCCATCTCATCATCCACTCACCACCTGCCATGTGTCCCACTTCCTTCCACGTCAGCCTCCCACTAAAGCAGGCCCATTGTATCTCATCTCCTGCCCCCCTCAGCTTATTTCCTTCCGCCTTGTGTCTTTCCCTGTAACCTCTCTCACACCTCATCACTTCATACCTCACCGTCATAGTGTTGGTGCCACCACTCCCGTTATGCGCCCCATCCTTCGCGCTGGCCTCCACGCCTACTCATCAGGCCGTTCAACCAATCCAGGTGGCAGTGCGAAGGGTCTTCCACATCGCAAAAGTGCCGAGTTGGCCGAGCCATCCTCAATCCCAATGAAGCAGTTATTGAGGTAGTTGGTGGTGGTTAGACATCGCCTCCGCCATAATGGGAAAGTTCGGCGATGAATTAAAAGCACGTCGATTCGCCCACAGAGCTGTCAGGAGTTCGATTGCGTCTGCCATAGGTGCACGATCATCCGGAGACTGCGGTTGCAGATTGTCAGAAGCCATGCAGACGCAATGTGTTTAATGCAACATCTTGATTTTGTTGTTGTTGTTGTTCTAAGTATATGTAGGCATTTTCGCCATTTTTGTATCTATCGATGGTAGAGCAAAGCTCCCGACTGTAAAGTTTTAACAACTGTTCTAGTTTCCTGGTTGTGCATCTGTATCTGAGATTTCTTGTTTTATGACAAACAGTTTCCTTACTCCGTCTATGTTTTCGTCTCATACCAGAGAGTTCATGATCGAATGATTCGCATGAATTGTTGCAGTTATGTTATGATAAAGGATTTGTTGTTACATTATTGTATTCTTTGGTCTTCTGTGTTTGAATGTAAGAGGATCTCGCGTTTGGACGCTTTCTTCTCCAGTCTGTTAGAAACCCGATGTTTACGACAGACCCTTGCACTCTTCTCATACAAGTCTTCCCCCTGCTCACCCTTTATTAGAACTCACTGTTTGAAGTTTATCTAAGACCTCACTTGCCCATGCACGCCTGGCCTAGTTTCAGAGTTGAGACGATATTGTTCTGGGTTTACTTCCATTTGATCATCCTTGACAAACAAATCGTGACATTAAACTGATGGGTGTCGGGCTCTGCTCCTGCTGCACTCCGGGAGTGACTTCCAACGCTAACATTTCTGGCGCCGTTGCCGGGGAACGAAGTTGAAGATTTTTCCCCGGGATTGAACGACAATAAACTGATTCTGAAGGTGCATCAGATATCAGAATTACCAAGATTGCTACTGTGCACCTGGCGACTCCATTGTGACGACTCCACTGCGACGAACCTGTTGGGTTAGTTGTGGCTTCCAGCGGTAGACACACGCAGTCCCATCCACAACTGCCTCTAGCCACGCCTGAAGAAGATCCGAAGGTGATAATCAGAAAAGGAAAGCCCTCTCAAGGAGAAAGCTTCACTGCTGAATCATGTATTTCCCCGCCTCCTTCTGTAAAAACTCCATTTTCTTATTCTCAGCTTCCTAGTCATCCTTTCCCTGAGGTTTCTCGTTTTCTGAATTTCGGGAGTGTTCCTGCTGAGTTTTCTCCTCCTGGTCTAGCATCAGAAAGAGAGATCCTTGTCACTCCACCCTCCCTAGAAGCTGCGCCTCAGCATAGACCTCGGGCCTTAGAAGGTTCCACCACCCCTCCTTTTATTACTCCTGCACAAAGAGGGGCGACTGCTGACTTGAGATCGTTAGTCTTCTCCTTAAACCCACTCTTGTTTCCCACTCCACTTCGAGACTCATTTCCTGCAGCCCCTTCGCAAACTCCTTCTCCTCCAAGTTCTCCTCCACCTAATATTCCTATGGCTGGTGCTAATCCCCCTATGACCAAGATGGAGGATATTATAGCCGCTAGGTATGCTCCCCTTGTGTTACCTCAACCCCTCAATGCCCTCCCGGCAGATGGTTACCTCAAGCAACTACCCAAGTTTACGGGTGAGGGAGACGTAACTGCAGATGAACACCTAGAAGCCTTTTACAGTTTCACAGATGATAATGTCATCATGCATGCAGACATATGGATGAGGATTTTTGTCCATAGCCTCCAAGGCGAGGCTAGAAAATGGTTCAAGGCCCTGCCTCCTGGATCTATTGATGGGATCAAAGCTTTAGACCATGCATTTTTGAGACAATGGGGAGATAAAAAAGATTTCATGTATTACATGACAAAGTTTGGATCTTTGAAGAGAAAAGAAGGAGAGTCTGTCTCTAACTTCTCCAAGAGATTCAATAAAATGTATAATAAAATTCCCGCTGAGATAAAGCCCTCAGAAGCCTCGGCTAAGATCACTTATGCTAGCGCTTTTGATCCTGATTTCTGCCTACTGCTGAGAGAGAGAAGAGCCACTACCCTGGCCCACATGTAGGATGCAATCGTGGAAGCAGAATCTAACATATTGGCTGTTGACCGACTCATGAATGCTACTGATAGAAACATATCTAAGAAAAGGCCTGAAGCCTCCCCATCCAGTTCCTCTCCCATGCCCCATCAGACATATGAGACATCCAGAGTACTAAAATCACTTTCTACCAGAATGGAAAGGTGGGAGTTGGAAGGGAAGCCCATGTACAGAAATCCCCAAAATGTTGATAATAGAGGTTTCAGGAGACCTAACAACAATGGACCACATGCCTTCCCAAGAGAACAAAGGGGAAAAGACAGAGAGGATCAAAGGATCCAAACCCTCCTCCAAAATAACCTGGTTACTCATGAAGAAGGAGAAGAGATAGACGAGCTTGACCCCGAAATTCATTGTGTTGAGGAGGCTTCTCCTTTTCCCCATTTGACTCAGTCTGCCTATGAAAAATCCCTAATGAACGTTCAAATCCATGAGTTAGGTAAGGGAGAGAGGGCCGACCATACTTCTAACAGATACAATCTCAGGTCAAGAAAGAAAGAAGGAGACTTTGACAACCAAGACCAGCCCCTCATAGCAGATAAGCCTATTAAAAATGCAGTAACCACGACTAAAGAAAAGAGAACTCAGAGTGCTTTGCCAGCAGCCAAAGAACCTATCATTGAGGTAAGGGAAGCTCCTAAGCCTTTTTCTTCTTTCAATTTTGAGCATGAAATTCAAAAGATCAGGATTCCCGTCCCCATCTCTGAGCTAGTTAAAAATGAAGATTTTAAAAGGTCCCTCTCTAAGCTGCTACAATCTGAGTCCTTTTAGCCTTCCTCTGACTCAATGAACCTTCAAGATGAGAAGCCAACCGTCATCCTAGGTCCCATGGTAGAAGACAAAGATGATTCATCTCCTCCCTTCTACACCTCCCTGAACATACATGATAAAGTGTTGCATAATTGCCTCATGGATTGAGGAGCTTCCCATAACCTTATGCCCAAGATAGTCATGGAAGAACTGGGACTAGAGGTGACCAAGGCCTATCATCATTTGTACTCTTTTGATTCGAGAAGGGTGCAATGTCTGGGAGTCATCAAGGACCTGGTGGTTTCTTTGTTTCAGCTGCCCATGAAGAGTGTGGTCATGGACATTGTAGTAGCTGATGTTCCCCCCAAGTTTGGCATGCTGTTGTCAAGGTCTTGGATTAAGAGACTTGGAGGAACGTTACAGATGGATCTCACATATGCCACCATTCTAGTTTTTGGAGGAGAACACAGGAGGTTGTACAGAGAAGCCCAACTAGCCTATATCGTCAATGATGAAGCTAACCCCACTAATCACCCCATCTTCGCACTTGACACTGATTTAGGGTCTAGTTTGTTATAGATTACTGAAACCCCTGAGGCCCCTTTACAGATCAGAAAGCAACCCATTCTTAATTGGGAGATACCTCCTCCAATCACCTCTGTTTGGAAGATGTTCTTTGATGGAGCTTCCTCCAGTATAGGTGCAGGTGCCAGAGTGGTTTTCATATCACCCTGTCAAGAGACCATATCTCTGTCATACAAGCTGGAATTCGAAATCACCAACAATGTGGCAGAATATGAAGCTCTTGTTCTGGGTATGAGGGATGCAAAAGAAATGGGAATAAAGGAAATGGATGTGTTCGGAGATGCAGAATTGACCATCCAACAGGTCAAAAATGTTTATCGGGCCAAGCATCCTTGGCTTAGAAGCTACATAAATGAGGTATGGGACTTGATCGATAATTTCTTCTCTGCTTTCAACATTTTTTTTGTCCCAAGGGAAGAGAATACCGTAGCCGACTCCCTAGCAGTCTCAGCCAGTTTGTACAGAATCCCCCTACCTCCAAAGATTGATGGTGAGGTTGAAGTAAGATACAGGCCATCCATCCCGGACAACATAAAGTTTTGGAAGGTATTCGAGGATGATCTTGAAATCGAAAAATTTCTTCAGTCCGTTGATGAGTTTTCTGCATTGCACATTGATCAGGACCCTGATCCCGAAGGTGACCCCCCCTCTGAGGTATTCTTGAATAAAATTGTCGATCACCAGATTATTCAACTGCCTAGCAATCACATTTCGAGGGGACTGGTCCCTTTAGAAAGGCTGTTTGACAAAAATGATGTGGCAATAAAGGGTGGTGTTTCAAGAGAAGATGCGGACATAGCCGAATGCAACATTGGCACGCAGGATGAGCCTAAGTTTGTCAAATTATCCAGCAGCTTGACCAATGAACAGAGGGCGGAATATGTTGGGTTATTAAAGGAATTCGCTGACGTGTTTGCATGGACATATGAAGACCTCAAAACTTATGACACATCTGTCATTGAGCACAAGATCCCGCTAAAAGAAGAAGCTAAGCCATTCAGGCAGAAGTTGAGACAGATAAATTCCATGTTGCTACCCGTCATGGAGAAAGAAGTGAAGAAATTGTTAGATGCCCAAATCATTGTCCCATTGAGGTATTCTGAGTGGGTGGCCAATTTGGTTCCAGTAAGAAAGAAAAGTGGAGAAATCAGACTCTGTGTTGATTTCAGGAACCTGAACAAAAGCTCAAGGAAAGACAATTATCCTCTGCCCAACATGGAATACATATTGCAGAAGGTAACTGGTGCGTCTAGGATATCCATGATTGATGGGTTTTCGGCGTATAATCAAATATCAGTCATGCCTGAGGACAGAGAAAAAACAACCTTCACCACTCCTTGGGGCACATTCATGTATGCCAAAATGCCTTTTGGATTGATGAATGCAGGGGCAACATTTCAACGAGCTATGGATATAGCCTTCATTGGGGAGAAAGATCAGTTTGTGGTGATCTATTTGGATGACATCACGGTCTTCTCCAGGACAGACAAGGAGCACTACTGCCACTTGAAGAAGGTTTTCCTGAAGTGTCGGAGGTTTGGCCTATCTTTAAACCCCAAGAAATCTTTGTTTGCTATGAAGGAAGAGAGGCTATTAGGCCATTTAGTATCAGCAGAGGGAGTGAGAATTGATCCTAGTAGGGTAGAGGCAATTCAAACCCTGTCGCTTCCCAGATCTAAGAAGGAGGTTCAGGCCTTTTTGGAGAAGATTAATTTTCTGAGGAGATTCGTCTCAAATTTTGCGGAGCTGGCGAGACACATTACAACCATGCTCAAGAAGGGAAATGAAGTGAAATGGACTGCTGAACCCAGGGAATCTTTTGACCAAATAAAAAGGGCATTGACTGAGGCACCTGTGCTAATCAGTCCTGATTATTCCAAAGATTTCCTGATTTTTTCTTTTGCTTCCTGTGATACAGTAGTGGCAGTTTTGTTGCAGAAAAATAATCAAGGGCGAGATCAACCTATTGCTTTCTACAACAAGGCGTTGAGAGATGCAGAAGTCCGGTACAAGATCATCGAAAAGCAGGCCTATGCATTGGTGAAAGCTCTCAAAGCTTTCAGAGTCTATGTCTTGCACTCAAAGATCACTGCATATGTTCCTTCGGCCTCTGTGAAGGACATTCTTATACAACCTGACATAGATGGAAGAAGAGGTAAGTGGATTGCCAAGATTATAGAGTTTGATATAGAGATTAATCCCACCAAGCTGATAAAGGGGTAGGGTTTAGCCAAGTTGCTGGCTGAATCCAATTGGAAAGCCTTGGGGATTAATTTCATCAATGAGCAAGCTGAGTCATCCAACAAACATTTTTAGAGTGCCCTATCCCTGGCAGCATGCCCCTGGTACAAGGATATCTTGTACTTTCTGCAAGAATTGAAGCCCCCTGATGGATTGGAAAAAACCAAGGCCAGAGCTTTAAAGCTCAAAGCAGTCAGATACTGCCTCATTGACCAAGCCTTGTACTGGAAGGATCCTCTAGGGGTATTTTTAAGGTGTCTGGACCCACAGGAGGCCCAGAAGGTTATGTTTGATTTCCATAGCGGTCTCTGCGGAGGCCATCATTTCTGGAAGACCACGGCTCATAAGATCCTCCGGGCTGGATATTACTGGCCCACTTTATTCCCTGATGTCTGTAGAGAAGTCAGAGCTTGCATCAAATGCCAGAAGTTCTCAGGAAAGCAACAGCTCAAATCTCTGCCATTAAAGCCTGTACTAGTTTCATCACCCTTTCAACAGTGGGGATTGGACTTCATTGGAGAAATTCATCCTCTCTCAAGCGGCCAACACAGATGGATCCTCACTGCAACAGACTATTTCACCAAGTGGATAGAAGCTGTCCCCACCAGGAGCACTTCTCACAAAGTAATTATTAGCTTCCTGGAAGACATCATAGCCATATTTGGTTGCCCTAACAGAATTATCACTGATAATGCTGCCCCCTTCCGGTCTGAGCTTCTGACCAAGTTCTGTGAACAGTTTGAGATTTCGCTAATTCACTCTACTCCCTATTATCCTCAGAGAAATGGACTGGCAGAGTCTTCCAATAAAATCCTGATCAAGCTCATTAAGAAATTACTAGAAGACAATAAAAGGGCCTGGGATTCAAAGCTCAAATTTTCTCTATGGGCTGATCGAGTGACAACAAAGAAGTCCCTGGGCATTTCACCTTTCCAACTTGTTTATGGGACATAGGCTGTTTTCCCTACTCAACTCGCCTTATCTGTGGCGAATTTCCTCTAGGACCTTGAAGGAGAGCCTGACCATATGGTCAGAAGGATTCATCAGATGGTGGAAGTACAACAAATCAGGGAACAGGTTATGAACAGGGCCTACTATCATCAGCAGAAGATCAAGCAGGTTTTTGACAGGAAGAGCAAAAAGAAAGAATTCGAGCTGGGTGATCTGGTGCTCAAATGGGATGCACCCAGGCAGGAAAAGGGCAAGCACAGTAAGTTTGATGCCCTCTGGTTTGGGCCTTTTAAGATCTCTGAAGCATTTTCAAACAACACTTACGGGTTGCAGGATTTGGAAGGCAAAGAAGTTTTTAATGGCCCAGTAAATGGGCATTTCTTGAAGAAATGTTTTTTGTGAGCCACAGTCAGCTCTTTTGTTTTTGTAAATATTGTTTTATTATTCGGCTTAATAAATGACTCCATAGCCCAACAACAAGGCACTGAATCTGCAAAAGAGTCCTTAGAGCATCACAGGGACGACTCTATCCCCCATGGAGCCTAATGTTAGCGACATTTCTTGTAAGATGGGTTAGAATGCGAAGGAGTAGGGTTAAAAAACCGACTTACCCTAAGTACCAGACTCAAAGTGCGTCTGTGGTAAGTGACAAGTAAATCTGGACGGCATGCATTTGCACGCCCGGATCAACGACATACATAGGATTCCGTAGCCCCCCCGCCTTTCTACCTTTAAGCGGAGGGGGGGGGTCCGAAATCGAGGGTGCACTTCTTCAACAACTGCGATTAGAGCGCCCGGATCAACGACGCGCNAATCAAGGACGCATCTCTCCGACGGCTGCGATTAGAGAGCCCGGATCAACGACGCACAGGCAATCCAGACATCCTCTGTCTTCCTGCATTTAATCAGCATGGGCCCCCTTTCCTTGTCATGTTATATTGCCATCTTTTCTCCACCTGACCGTGCGATGAGGCTCGCCCCCTTTAGCCCCTTCCTCATCCTTTGACATCTGTCCATCTTCCCTCTTCTGGTCCGTATGGTCCCTTTCCCATCTCATCATCCACTCACCACCTGCCATGTGTCCCACTTCCTTCCACGTCATCCTCCCACTAAAGCAGGCCCATTGTATCTCATCTCCTGCCCCCCTCAGCGTATTTCCTTCCGCCTTGTGTCTTTCCCTGTAACCTCTCTCGCACCTCATCACTTCATACCTCACCGTCATAGTGTTGGTGCCACCACTCCCGTTATGCGCCCCATCCTTCGCGCTGGCCTCCACGCCTACTCATCAGGTCGTTCAACCAATCCAGGTGGCAGTGCGAAGAGTCTTCCACGTTGCAAAAGTGCCGAGTTGGCCGGGCCATCCTCAATCCCAATGAAGCAGTTATTGAGGTAGTTGGTGGTGGTTAGACATCGCCTCCACCATAATGGGAAAGTCCGGCAATGAATTAAAAGCACGTTGATTCGCCCACGGAGCTGTCAGGAGTTCGATTGCGTCTGCCATAGGTGCACGATCATCCGGAGACTGCGGCTGCAGATTGTCAGAAGCCATGTAGACGCAATGTGTTTAATGCAGCGTCTCGATTTTGTTGCTGTTGTTGTTCTGAGTATATGTAGGCGTTTTTTCCATTTTTGTATCTATCGATGGTAGAGCAAAGCTCCCGACTGTAAAGTTTTAACAACTATTCTAGTTTCTTGGTTGTGCATCTATATCTGAGATTTCTTGTTTTATGACAAACAATTTCCTTACTCCGTCTATGTTTTCGTCTCATACCAGAGAATTCATGATCGAATGATTCGCATGAATTGTTGTAGTTATGTTATGATAAAGGATTTGTTGTTACATTATTGTATTCTCTGGTCTTCTGTGTTTGAATGTAAGAGGATCTCGCGTTTGGACGCTTTCTTCTCCAGTCTGTTAGAAACCTGATGTTTATGACAGACCCTTGCACTCTTCTCATACAAGTCTTCCCCCTGCTCACCCTTTATTACAACTCACTGTTTGAAGTTTATCTAAGACCTCACTTGCCCATGCATGCCTGGCCTAGTTTTAGAGTTGAGATGATATTGTTTTGGGTTTACTTCCATTTGATCATCCTTGACAAACAAATCGTGACATTAAACTGATGGGTGTCGAGCTCTGCTCCTGCTGCAATCCAGGAGTGACTTCCGACGCTAACACCAGGTGTTACCCCATGAGGGGTGACACATTTTTGGATACGCTAGCAAGGGTTTCAAGTTGTTGCTTGCATGATGTGTCATGCTCATATTCCCTAGATCTAAATAGAGTTCTTCTTGATCTCCACCAAAAACATGATCGTGCTAGCTCAACTATGGTGTAGCTCACTTTCATGCCAACTCCTCAGATGTTAGATGCATTGTTGTACAGTATGGCATGGTTCCTATTTGCTTTGCATGTATCAAAAATTATTTGGAAACGATGATGTAACTTATTATCTCATCATAAAGTGGTAAACACCTAATGATTTCCTAGTAGCATTTCATAACATTACATGGTTTTATGACTTTCCTTGTAGTACCTTGGGGAACATGTTTTATGTTAGAAGTGT
>ML779552.1:316424-331294 GCA_009831015.1 Picea engelmannii
GACTGAAATAAAACAATCATAAGTGTGAATGTGAAAGCAAACTATTCTGACATGCAATGCAGATGGTATAATACAATGAATGCAAAATGCCTACCTACTTACCTATACTTACCTGTGAGGTCAGGTTCCCCCACCTTGGTGAGGTTTGAGGAGATACCCGTTGATCGGTAATGGGCGCCTTCTTCCTTCCAAAGTGGACAAGTAGTATGAGTTGTAAACTGATTCTCTTCCAACTTTGAAAGGTCCGAGTCAAGATTGAGTACTTCCTTTGACATTAGTTGGCTCTCCCCCTTGGGTATCCCACATCCATACTATGTCCCCTTCCTTGTAATTTCTAACTTTGTATTTGGTTGTTCCTTGAATGACCCTGGTGTATTGCGTGGAGGGAGAGGGGTGGGATTCTGCTATAAACACTTCCTGCCAAGAAGGATGGACCAGTACATCATCTTCTGTTGTTTTTAGTATCTTCACAGTTCCAACTTCCTTGTCTTTATACTTGTCTAGGAGTTGTTGGTAATCCTCTTTCTTGGGCCACTAAATCTGATCAAAGTCTTCCTCTGTTGCAAAAGGTATATCATTCGGAGAAAACTTAGGAAGAGTTTGTATGATTAGCTCATGTGTTTTGTCATCTTTGATGAGATCGCTAGGTTCTTGCACATGAGTTGTAGTCACATGTACATTCGAGAGACGACCTATAGTTCCATATTTAAAGGTATATTCACATAAGTGAGATCCATCTCAAGAGTACCTCCCAGTTTTGCAGCAAACTTCCTAGACAACAACATCCCCCACACATCTGGGACGTCTACTACCACTATGTCCATGTGGATGACTTTCTCGGCGTATTCTTTAAGACAAACTTCGACATTCTCAATCACCCCAGGTGTGGGTATGTCTTTAGATTCAAAGCCACACACATTCCTGTAAGGTCGTGCGACTTTTAAACCTACTCGTTGCATGACCTTGAGAGACATCATGTTAACACCGGCCCTTGAATCCAGCATGCAGTTGTTGAGGCTCTTGTTATTCATTGTTAGGGTCATGAAAAAGGGAGGATGCTCATCGTATTGGACCCTAAAGTGATTGGCTTGCAACATGATAGGAGGGTTCATGGGTCCATCTGATTCTTTGAAGAAATTGTCAAATCGTTCTTTGACAGATGGTACCTTAATGACTTCTTTCAGAGGGATGGTTACATGCATCTTAGATAATGCCCCTTCAAAGTCAAAGTTCAATTCCACCCTCTCGGTTTTGGAAGTTTTAGAAAGGATAATGTCCGAGGGTGGAGATTTTGTTTGAGCTGCTACAGGAACGGTAGAGATGGGTTGGTTCAGCTTCTTTCGTCTATACACCTGGAACGCTTATCTCTTCAACTTTTCTTTCGATTCCTGGTCTAGGTTGTTTATTATTGCCATTCTAGCCAACCTAGCTGCTTCTTTCATTCCCTCTCGATGCTCTTCAACGATGATATTTATTTGAGGGCCTTCCATGAGATGTCCCATATTGTTCACTTGTTCATGGCAATCATTATTATAAGGACACTCATGTTCCCAATGTGCTTCACTACACTGCAAACATCAAGGGTTTTCATCCATGACACTTGTAGGAGATAAGGTGTTTGGAACCTCTTGATCAACCTTTGTTTTATAGAATTGGTTCCCCTTTTGGAATTGACCTTTGTAAGGGACCCTAGGTGCATGGCTTTGGGCTCTTTCCAAGTTGAAAATTCTACTCATCATTATGTCTTGATTTTTTATCATGGCATCCATGGTTGCTTGTAATTTTGCCATATTGGCACAAAGGTCAGAAGTAGGCTCGATATTGTGGACAATCTTGGGTTTAGTGTGCATCTTGTCCCTTGGATTTGTGAAAGGCTCAATTTTAGACGAATGGAGGTTGCCTTCAATCTTGGTAGCCAATTCTTGAGCTTCTTGGATTGTTTGGAGGTTCTTGTCTCTAAGGAGATACCCTAGTTGACCCGTGAAAGACTTGGTGTAGATGTAGACAAGGTAATTATTGGTTGGATGATGGCTCACATGAATCTTTTGCAACAGGGTTTCAAACTTGGTGTGGAATTTTCGAATGGACTCATTCTCATGTTTCCAAAGGGAATTCAGCCAGGCTAGAAGCATGTTGGGGTCTTCTTTGATACTCCACCTCTTGAGAAAGGCTTCTTCTAATTTGTCCATGGTCTTAATACCGCCATCGGGAAAACTATGGTACCAATGCCTTGAAGCATCAAGGAGGGTAGCGGAGAACAATTTCATGACTAGGTCTTCAGCGTCATCACTAACGGGGTGAAGCTAAAAAACGTCCAAAAATTGCTCATATGCTCTTCAGCAGTGATTACATCAGTGTTGGTAAACTTAGGCAACCACTTCTCATACTTGGGTGGCATTTACCTAGGGTAGCCTGGTATGGCTGACATGTCTAACGGCTTGAAGAGAGTAGATGACCATTGTCTTTGATTATTTCCTGCGTTTGGTGCATTGGTCTGAGTTATTGTGCTAGACATGGTGTTTAAGGGAAGATTTCCTCCGAAAACTGACTTTACAACAAGAGAGTTTCGGGGAGGCTTTCTTCTGAAGGATTGAGGAGGGTTATTATACCTCCTTTTGGTTTGTGGAGTCGCCATATAATTTGCCTGAAACTATCAAAGAAAAAGGGAAAACACCCTAAGTGGAGTCGCCAGGTAAGCTTGTAAGATAAAGACTCTAGAGGTAAGGCTTACCGAAAAGTGTCGTCTTGAGGAGAATTGACTCAGTATTCCTTGACAACAACGCCAAAATGTTATCGCACAGTTTGTAGTTAGGATAATGGATTGATGAAAAGAGGTCAAACGGGCATAACTGAACCAGTCCCACCCACTGTCACCTCGATGGCAAGGTTCTTTCTATTTAGGGAGGTAAGGCCCAGGGGACACGTCCTCGGTGACCTGGGGTTTTGAGAAGACAAAGGGTTTAGCAAGGCTAAGTGATAATAATCCCCCTCACAAGTCACCACCTGATCAAAAAGTCCGACTTATAGCCAATAAAGATAACCGAAAGTAGTAACCAAGAAGTATCCCTGCCTGAGAACAAAGCAACAATGAAACTACATGTGCAAGCTTGCTTGTTGGTTAGTACTTCATATAATCAATGACTTTCTCATAATAAGCAATTGAGCAATAATATTGATGAAGTAAATCAATGTTTACACTATGGCAATGATTACAATATCACTTCTCAATAAATGCTAGAGAAATGTGGCATTCAATGTAACAAAATTAACACTTCATAGATAATGCCTTAACCAACCATTCAGTTGCTTTAAAAATGAAATGATAGCTGCACCAAGGTGTTTATAGCACAAGAAGATGACGACATCAATATAATTAGTAGGGTTAGTCTAGGCTAGGGTTAATAAAAGTTAGGGTTTGTTCAAAGAATTGGAAGTTTGTTTTATGATCAAGTCACTCAAACCACAAGGCCTTAGATCAGTGCATTCCTAGGGTATATGGAGTCAAAGAGAGGACACAAAGGCTGAAGGACTAAGTGAAACTGGTAAAACTGAGGACAAGAGAGTTAAACTTTGAGGTGTTGCTATGGCAAGGCCTCAAAGATGAAACCCTAGGGGAGAGAGGCTCACTTTGGTGTAGAAAACCTAGGCCTCAGTGCTGTCTCCTCCTTCCTTAGCTCAATGGAAAAATGACTAGCTTAAATAATGATTGATCTAAGACAAGAGGGTTAGCAAGTGATGTGTTGCTATGGCAAGGATTCACTAGGCAAACCCTAGGGAAGAACGACTCACCAGGTGTAGAATAGCTAGGCCTTGGTGCGTTTTTCTATTTCTTAAATCAACAATGACAAAACAGTTAAGCTAAGAGGAAGGATAGAGTGTTGCAATGGCAAGGATATATCTTCTTCATGCAAATCAAATGGCCAAAAATCTTTATGGGGACATGAGACAAGGACATCAACTAGTGCTTGTCACCTAGGGTTTGATTAAGCAAAATATAATTACATATGCAAGTAAATGAAACTAAAACCATTCAATTAAGAAGTGTTTGTAGAAATTCACTTACATAAACCAAGAAACCATGTAGAAAAACCCTAGTTGTAACACCTTCCACCAAGAGAAAAGCCAAAAATGCCAAGTAAAATCTTCCTTCAACAAGTGTGCCTCAATATTTCAGCCAATAACCCCAAAAAATGACGCAAATTTCAGACCTCACTAATGAGTGAGTCAAAGATGATGAAAAAATGAAGGTAAAAACCCTCAATTTATACAGTAGCAATGACCTAAATTACATTTTAGGTCATTAAAAGGCCGACAAGGCCAAAATACCAAAATCATATTGTTTTACATTAAATGCTTAAATAAAAACCCTAATCAAGCAATAAAGAGACGTTATCCCCTTTCTAGGGTGACGTTAGCCCCTTCTATGAAAAATGCAACCTCCTAGAGCAAAACGTTAGCCCTCCTTGGGCTTCTCCAAGCTGCCACACATGCCAAAACTGCCAAAGTTGCCTCCCAAAACATCCATACTGTTGGGTGTCCTCATGGGCATCCTGGGAGACATCTTGGGCCTTCCAAGGCCAACGTTCCTATGGAGAGGGCTCAACCCCCCAAGGCACAGGTCTGCTTAGCTGCCTTTGGTGGATTCTTCTGCTCTTCCCTGGTACAAACATGTTTCTCTGTCTCTGCCCCTTGTTGGGGTCTCAACATCCATCTGGTGGGCTCTTCAGCCCCATGGAGGTCCGAACTGATCATCTCCCCATGTGTACTTGTCCAAGATGGTACTTGTCCGTCGAGCATGATCCTGCACATCAACAACTACCCCATCCATGGGCTCATAAGTCACAGGGATCATAGCAATGCCAATCACATCTAATCATCAATATTTATTAAACATGTGCAAACCCCCCCTTACCCCAGTCTAGTGCTCAAAGACATTATACAAGTCTGCAATACAAGTTTGGGGAAAGTGACAAGATGTCCTATTGGGCTAGAGTCTACTGGAAAAGGGTTGTTCCTGGAAATGATCAAATCCAATTCATGCAAGTAGGTGAGGTGGATGGGGATGCCTTGGCAAAAGGTGCAGTGATAGAAAGGATGGCTTATCGGTGGGTGCCTCTGTGGAGGGTGAGTTGTACCTGTCAAGGATGCAATGTTTCCAAACCCATTCATGCCTCTTATCTTCATTCTTTTTCTTCCAAGATGTTGGTCAAAGGACACTGCCCTGGCTTAGTGACCAATGGTGGCAATGCTAGCCACAAGCATTTCACAGAAATGAAAGGTTGGCTTGTGATGAGACCCCCTTTCTCTTGGCTATGCCACCAAGAGTCACTACCCTGGCATGGTGACCAGATGTTGGTAGTGTCATACCGCTGCATGCCCATGGACCTAATAGGTTGGCTCATGATGAGACCCCATATCCTCTAACCATGTCTTGTCTTTATTGTTTTTTTTTATCTTTTTATTGTTTTTTCTCTCAAGAAGCTAGTCAAGGGACACTGCCCTAGCTTATTGACCAAAGGTGGCAATGTTACCCACAAGTACTTTCACGGAAATGAGAAAGTTGGCTCGTGATGAGACCCCCTTTCTCTTGGTTATGCCACCAAGAGCCACTACCCTGGCGTGGTGACCAGATGTTCATAGTGTCATACCGTTAGGCACCCATGGACCTAATGAGTTGGCTCGTGATGAGATCCCCCATCCCTCAACTAGGTCTTGATTTATTTTTTACGGGTCCCTCTGTTTCTTGCTGAGAAGCCTTTTATTGCTTTCTCAGGGATCCCTGGGCGAAGCATCTCGAGGTTTTATTCTTAGGCTTTTATTTTCAGTTGCTTTTACCCCCTAGGCCTTTAGCCCATTCTTCCCACAAGGTAAGGTACAACCCCTAAATGATTGGCCAACCCTATGCCCAGACAAGTGTAATGGGACGGGTGAGTGGGGAATAATGTGGAAAATGGTATGTATGACGGGAACGGACGATGAATTTTCAGAGATCCCTCCAGTGGCAACTCAAAACCTATGGACATAAGCTTGCTCGGGCATCTTGTCATCCCCCCCAGACATGGTCAAGTGGACAAACATAAGATCCAAGAATTTGTTAGAAACAAAGGAATCAAATGCACATATTCAAAGGTTTTGAGAATCAAAGTGACACATACTATGATACTCAGACTCATTACCTCATGGAGCAAGAACCATCTCTGATGCAGGACCAAGCCGAAGGTGATAAATGTTGTTGTTGCTGCTGACAAAGTGGAGGCACTGAAAGGGAGAAAATATGGGCCCTCCAGGGCCATGTTCAAGTCGATTTGGCTCTCGGTACTCCATGTCTAGGAATCGTGGGCCTCGAGACATAATCTCCTAGTTATCCTTGAAAGTGGGGGATAACAGGCCCACAAGAAATAAATGATAAAATGCTTAGGGGGTTAGTTGGAGGATAGGAGGTCTCATCACAAGTCGACCTATCATGATCATAAGTATCTAACGATATGACATTACCATCATATGGCCACCAATCCAGGGTAGTGGCTCTCAGTGGCACAACTAAGAGAAAGGGGGTCTCATCAGGAGCCAACCTTTTCATTTCCACAAGGTATTTGTGAGTGACATTGTCATTATCTGGACACCACGCCAGGACAATGGCCTTCAAATCGTTCCTTAAAACGTGAAAGAAACAAAGAATGGCAAGAGGATGGGCTTGGAAAAAATGTATTGCAAATGAAGGTGCCACACACCCTCTACAAAGGCACCCATGAATGAGACACTACAACCTCTTGTATGTCATGAACCCCATGCCCAGTGAGTCTTGACCCATAACCACTTCATCTACTTCACATCGCTTAGAGAGGGATCACTTGGAAAACACTCCTTGACTTGGGGAAAGTTCTACCCAATGGGACACCTCGTCAACCCTCCTGTTGACCACCTATTTCAACTAGGTGTCAACATCACGTACCATGAAGATATGTGCCTTGTGGTACAACATGGTTGAATACTTATGGATCAACAAGGAAATTTTGCCCCCAACACTTCTTTATGTGTCCACAGAATGTTTGCTCCCCTACGTGGGATAATTTTGCAATGTATCATGTTAGCATGGGTCAATTTTTATTTAGTTTCCTAGGACTTTATCATTAGGAAATTTCTTTCATCGAGTGTTTTTTTTCCTTGTTCAATTAATCTTGCTTTTCGACAATTTTAATTACTCTTGAGTTTTTTCACTCAATAATCCTCCAAAGTGGTGAAAGGAGTTCTAATGATCGAGCCCAATGGGTGAGTAAGGTTTAAAGATGTTGTAAATAACCATGCTAGACATCTCCTAGAGTCTTGCAGAATTTTGTTAGGTTTTGATAGGATTTTTTAATAATTAAAATTTTCTGTAAATTGGAAATTTTAATTATTTCTGATGAAAAATGTAAAAATTTGGTCCTTATGGATTTTGTATAGGGGTGTGAGTACTAAAATCAAATGCCTTATGACCCCCTACACCTTTGGACAAGTTTCAACACAATTAGACAAGTTTTTCTAGGTCATTGTCCATAAGGAGTCCAAGTCAATCAAAAGTTAGCAAATAATTGGTTAAGGTAAAAAAACAAAAAATTGTAAAAGTGTTTAAAGTCAAGAAAAGAAGTGGGGAAATGTTTTCTAATGTATTTCCTAAGTTGGAAAAGTAAAAATCCACTTAGAAGAACCCCCCCATGAAAGGCCAACAACTAAAAGTGAGTTTCCTGAGTGAGAGGGGCACCTCCCTTCATCATGAACTTAGGGAAAAATGAAAATTAAAGTGAGAGAGGGCCTAAAACCCTAAGTGTGCCCCTCCTAGAGCCTAGTCAAAGGTTTGAACAAAAGGAAAGGGGTTTTCCCCCCTCACATCTCACCCCTCAAACCCTAACTCAATCCAAAACCCTAAAAGTGTGCCCCCCTTGACTTGTTCTCTCTCTTGGATGGGTGACACTTGCAACTCATCCAAGAAGGGTCTCTCCTCTTTTCCTCCTTTAAAAGGAAGCCCCTTTCTCCTCATTTTCACATGAAGTTTTCACAGCAACTCCATTATACCAAAATTTCTCCCCACTCTCTCTCACTCTCTCCCATTTCTCTCATGTAATTTTATTGCAATTTTGCAACCATTCTTTTGAGCAATAAAATGAATCTTTCGAGGATCTATTGGTGTTCTCTTGGTGTTCTTGGTGCTTTTTGGCTACTCTTGTATGGTATTTTCTCTTAGTGAGGTAATATTGTAATGTTTTGATTATTTTTACTTCACATTGTTTTACTTTAAAAACCCTAAGCAAAGTATTTTGCCAGAGATAAATTTGTAGTAGTATTGCTATAGGATTATGTGATTTGTTTTTATTAGTGTTTGCAAAGTATTTTGTAGGTCTTTTAAAAGATCTAACCTTCTTGCTTCATTGTGTAGCAAGGGTTTACAAATTTGTAGGTTGCCAAAGCTTGGAGGAGGAATTCCAAAGGTGTCATTTTGCTTCACATAATTATCTGTTCAATTTTCAGCCTTCTATTTACTTATTTTTTGCATACATAATCACTTAAATCTTGCTGAAAAATCATTTTCCAAGTTCAGATTTTTATTGTATTGTTTTTTTTGTAGATATGCTAACCCAAAACTAACATATTTAGGTGATTTTTAGAAATTTCCAGCAAGCTTTGTTTGTTGTTTTGCGCAGGTTTTCACCATTGAAAAGAGAGGTGTTGCCCAAAATTGGCCACTAAAAGGTCAAGAAGATATCTACAAGCTTTGGTGCAAAACCCTTTTCTTTCTCTTTCTTTCTAAAGTCATTGTAAGTAGCCCAAGAGAGTCTCTTGGGCTTGCATTCCCCATTTATTTTCCAAGCTCATAATCTATAAATTAATTTTCAATTTTTTTCCCACACCTTGTATGAGATTGGCTTTACCATCCTTGCAAAATCATGTCGGCTAATATTAGAGGTAATTTTGTGATTTTTTGCATTAATTTGTTTTTCCACCTTGGTCACAAAAATCGGTAGGCTTTGTCCTCCACCTTTTTCCATAGTTGTGAGGCTTGTAAAGTAGTTTAATTTTTTTACCGACCTTTGTCACAAAACCGGTAGGCTTTGTTTTCCACATTGTGCCAAAGTTTTGTGGCTAAGTTTGTTCATTGTTATTTTTTTAGGCAATTTATTTATTGTTTGCCCACACCTTGCATGTGAGTGGCTATGTCATCCTGCAAAATCGTGTTGGCTAGAGTTTAAAATTTCATTTGTGCAAAATAAATAAAATTTACCCCGCCTTTGCCTCGTATTCCCTCCCCTTTCCACTTTGTGGACCTTGGATAGTACGAAAGGTGACTTGTGGAGGCTAGAAGGGGTTGAATTCGAGGACGGTTTCACGGCACTAAGTGTCCTCCTTGTTGAGTGCCCAAGCACTTTGGATTTGACCTGTGGAGATAGGGGAGAACCTTGTTGTTCTCTTGGTGAGCACCCAACATTTCCTCTTCGTTAAGGGATAAGGACTTGGGGTAGTCACATAGCTTAGGCTTGCAAATCCTCACATTTAAACCCCTAAGTTAAAGAGAAACTTAAAATTAACTAAAAGAAACCTACACATTTGCACAACATTTACATTTCCTTGCAATTTCTATTTTAGCAATTTATTTTCAATTATTTACACTATGTTTATTTTGTGCAAGTTATTTTCCATGCGTAAATATTCATATTGATTCATTTACAAGTATTCTTTATTTACTCATTGTTTTAAAATAATTGTGTAAAGTTGTTTTTCAATTCATTGTGTAGGTAGTTCTCAAGTTTGATTCATTCTTGTACAGTTATCATTTTCTTTGTATATATCGGAATAGGTGGAATTTTTAGGCACTGGTATAATTGTGGCTTAATAAATAAAGGTTTGCTTGTCCTTGAAAGATTGCACATTGCATTGGTTGTTTGTCATCGGGTTGGGTAACACTAATCAACAATTTAATTAACTCCTATAATTTTAAATAAAACCTCCACATAGTTTAATAGGGTCTACCCCTCTTGGCTTCCCTAGGAGTGAGCCTAGACGGAAAAAATCCAGATTGAGGTGACAATGGGTCTGGATTCAGGTTTGTGCCTCCAAGGACACACCAAGTGGGTTGGAGACTTCTCCACGTTTGTAGGTGTGTATTAAGACGACAAGACCTCCCATATCCAAGCTTGGCAAGTTGAATAATGTCTTTGAGCACTCACTTGTTTGACTGAGTAATCTTTGATGCACATGCTTAGGTGGCTCATTTATTGATTTGATTACTCATCATGATATTATGACTTGAGATACTTGGAGGGCATGCTTATTTGTCTTTGTGGGACCTAGTTGGTGGACAATTTTGGAAGAACAAGCCTAGCTTGGGCTTCCATGGGGCTTGAAGCCCACACGTTGGATGCCAAATGCCCACATGCATAATGAGAGAGACATACCTTCGGAGGCCTAGAAGATGACTTGAGAGACATAGCCTAGCCCTCACATGCCAATCAAATTTCCTAGGAGACGCAAAACGTCACCTTTGGAGGCTTGTTGTCACATAGAAGGGCTAGGGTTTGATGGTGAAGACATGGCTCATTGACACATGGATGTTTTGAGGAGAAGAAGGCCTTGACCATGAGGAGATGGACTAGATAATTGACATGTGGTCTTTCAAGGCCTAACTATGCATCTCCAACTCCAACGACTTGCTCCTAGTGACAAAACGTCCCCTAAAGGGGTGATGTCACCTTTAGTTAGGGTTTATTTTGTGTAAAAGTGAATTTTAAGTGCATTTCTTAATATTATTTTGTGGCAAGGGGTAAGATAAGGGTTGTGGACCCCTTGTCTTATGTTTTACCCTTGTTGATGTGGACAAACTATGTTAGTGATATTTTGTATAAATAGAGATCATAAGATCCCATTTTAAATAACAACTCTCCCATTGTGAGAAGTATTGGACTGAAATTTTCGCTACCCTTGTGGATTTTTGCTATCTTGTGCTATGATATGGTTTCTCTTTGGTTGTGGATTTGATGATGGTGATGTGCTAGCTTTAGGAGGTCATTCTTTTGCTATTGTGGTGGTTATCTTGACATGTTATGGTCCATCTTGTTGCTATTTGGATGGATAAGCCTTTTACTTATTGTTATCATTTGTAATTCAAGCATCAAGGTTGATTTTTCTAAGGCTAGGTAGGGAGTATAAGTGCATACACCCCTACTTTAGCTCCATTTTTCAAGCATAGAATTTATTGTTTGCAAGGGTTTAAGGAAGTATAAGGGCATACACCCCTTAGTTTTAAAACCCTAGCTAGGTTACTTGCCTTGGGGATTAAGAGGGTTTATACCCCCAAGGAAGTAGTGACCTTATCTCTTTTATCTTGACCCCATTAACCCATAATCAAAGGCACTAATCATTGTATTGGAGAAATAAAATGTTGCATTGGTAAACGTGAAAGTTTCAAGTTTTAAAGTTCTCTCACTTGGAAGTTGTTCCTTGAGCCCTTGGCTCTCTTGCCTCATTTAGGCGTCCTCTTTCATCCATTAATTCTTGATGTTGTTACAAAACTAACCTACAACCATTAGGGCTGCAGAAATTTAACTCTCTAACCCTAGATAACTCCTAAACTAACCCTAGGAGTTGGCTACAATTTTTCCCTAACAAACTACTAACCCTAGCGCACGTTTTGAACTAGTTAGAAGTGGTTTTCATTGGATGATTTTTCTGCTATAACGCTTGGTTTTCTACAGCCATAAGGCTAATAAATATCACTAGGGTCATCTTTTGTTTTCAGCCTTTCTTTTGTGCTAAAGTATTGCTTTATCATTGTCGGGTTAAGCTAGCTTTCACTAGCTTGTCTTTGGCTTATTCAATTACACTTTTAGCACTTATTTTGCAGCCTTTGTTATCTTCTATATGCTAATATATATCATTTATTATTGTTGCAATTAGGGACAACAATCTTAACTTGCTTGTCCACCTAACATACTACAAGTATACTTGGTTTTCATTGTGTCTCGGGCAGGTATCTTATTCTCGGCAGGTCACTCAACTCATTTGGCAACTCTTAACCTTTCCCAAGACTCTTTTCCAAGTTCCCCCTTCCATTTAGAATTGAAATTTAGGGGCATCCATCCATACATATAATTTTCTATCTCATTTCCCCCTAGGGTCATCGGGATTCCCCCTTGAAGTGACTACCTCACCTCTAAAGCGACGGGAACACCTATTGAAATATTGTGTACCTGCAAAGAATATTCTTATCCCCTTTTGCAGATTGGTCAAATCCTAAATGTAATATGCAAATTAAGAAGTTTCCCCCCAAGCAAATTAAAGTGGTTCTAACTACCCAGAAAGAGAAGTCGGCCCTGCCTGTGAAGAGACACCTCCTTTCAATGCTTACCAGTTTGTATAAATAAAGGAAGCCAGTGCCTCATTTGTTCACTCACTTAGCTCACTCATCTAGTGCGCAAGTATTGAAGGAAGCCGCAGTTACCAGTTGCCGGAAGAAGGAAGAGAGAGAGGCGCATTGCTTGGGAGAGGATATTCTCTAGTGTTTGGTTTATTGTCTTGGCATTGGATTGGCTATGGTTCCTTGATTATTTTCTAGTCTAGAATCATGGTAGTTTGTCTTTCATAGAGAAAGAGTTATTCTGGTACTATACTTGGTTATTGAATCTATATTGAAGAAGTTTTGCAAGGTTTTCTTCCCCTTGAGGGTTTCCCTGGATAAATGCTTGTGTACTTTGTGATCTTGTTTCTTTCAGTAAGATCCTTATTATGATGTTGTTATAACTGTAATAATTACTATTGAACCCGAGATTAATAATAACAACTTAAGCAAGACACTGAACATGGTATCAGAGCAGGTCTGAAAGAGCATTGTTGCAGATTCAGTCTTCAATTTTGTCGTGATTCAAAAATTAGGGTTTCTTGAATATTTGGAAATTTTGGTTGCAAATCAGATTGGGAATTGTGCCCTTCCTAGGCACATCTTTTGGCACAAGAATCAAAGATTTTCAGTGGGCATAACTCCCAGAAAGTCAAACCCTAGTTTGACTTGGTACCAAAAAACCAGAACCAAAACTAGAAAGCTATAGTCCAGAATTTCACAGGTCCAGTTTCAAGGGTCAGAAATTGGAATTTTCATAAACTGACTATACTAGCATACTCGTCTCAGTCTAGCACATCTTTTGGTGAGTTTAGTTTTCAGATCCAAGAAATTTGATTTTTCTATTATTTCTATAGCCTGGAGGGCTAGGGTTTCTACTACAAGAAAGAATGGCTATTGACATGAGGGTAGAAGACAGGCTGGAAGGATCTGGAAACTTCAAATCTTGGAAGCATAGGTTGCAGATGATTCTAGACGAGAATGATCTCCTAGAACATGTTACAGTGGGTGTACCAGAACTAGAGGAAGAAAAGCAAAAGACCAAGCATAAGAAGAATGAAAAGAAAGCAAAGAGAATCATGTCAGATTCAGTAAAGGATCACTTGATCCCTCGTATATCCGAACTACATACAACAAGGCAAATGTATGAAGCACTTAGCAGGTTATATGAAAGCAAAAACATTAGCCATAATCTTTCCTTAAGAAATCAACTTCGTAATATGAAGATGGAAAACTCAGAATTTGTTTCATCCTATCTTATGAGAGTTTCTCATATTAGAGATAAACTTGTAGCTATTGGAGATGTCATTAGTGACAAAGAGCTTGTAACCACAACCCTAAATGGGTTTCCAACATTTTGGATTCCTTTTGTACAAGGAGTGTGTGCAAGAAGCAAGTTACCCAAGTTTGGCAGATTGCACACACGAAGAATCTAGACTTGCAGACCAACAAAAGAGATTAATTGTTGACGAAGAGAAAGCTCTTACAGTTCAAAAGAATAGAAGAACTTCCTTCATGAAGAACAATAAAGAAGTTAACTCCGTAAGAGTTCCGGATAAGAAGAAAGATGTTTCAAAGATTAGATGCTACAACTATCAAAAGTTGGGACACTTTTCCTATGGCTATCCTCAAGGAAAAGGGAAAAGAAAGCATCAAGCACATGTGGCAGAGGAAGAGGAATCTCCTCCCTCAAAGAAATCTTCAGTAGAAATTGAGGATTATGTACTTTAAGTTGAAGATAGTTGATTTGAAGAAAGATAGCAAATGGTGGAGTCCGTGGAGCCTCCGCATACAAAAACAAAAGATAAGTATTCATGTTTATTTTTAGTATCTTGTTTACTTTAATACTTTATCATTACAAGTTAGATTTTTGTGAGAATGTTAATTAACCTCGTTTTATTTCAGTGTCTATGCAGATTTATGAAGGAAGTATCAAAGAAGAGGATAAAGAAAGAGATAAAATATTTATTTTAGGTATGATCACTCATGAGAGTGACAAAGGTATGTGTTTAGCTAGGATAGTAAGGGAAAAATTGGTAATTTCATAGCTAAAGTGAAAAAGAGTTCAAAAGTCTTATTGATGATTAGGGTTTCAGATGTGTACATGGTTGAACAAGTTTTGCTTAAGAAAAGATGTGTACTACTCTGATAGAAATCATGATATAGTTTTATTTGATTACTTCTCATTGTTACTGATTGATTGGCTAAGTGACATATATCAGAAAGCATATTGTAAGTAAGTTTATAGGTCTCGGAAGAAAGAACTTATGCCTTGACTTGTAGAAGTTAGACAACATGAGAAGGATTTATGATATTGTGACAGTCAGTAAGAACCAAACAGTATCCGGTATTCATATAGGAGCAGGAGGCTCCTAAAGATGCAGAACATAAATGTTCAAGATGAAGAGAAAGATGGATACTCAAATATAGTTGATAAGATGTAGGTAACTGCAGGTTGCTCCAGTACCGTTCTTATAGATGCAAAGGGAGCAGGTTGATCCAGTAT
>ML779552.1:331344-373581 GCA_009831015.1 Picea engelmannii
AGGCTCCTAAAGATGCAGAACATAAATGTTCAAGATGAAGAGAAAGATGGATACTCAAATATAGTTGATAAGATGTAGGTAACTGCAGGTTGCTCCAGTACCGTTCTTATAGATGCAAAGGGAGCAGGTTGATCCAGTATGAAGTCAAAAAGAAAGAAATGTTCGAACTCAAGAAGGCACTCAGGATATTACAGAAGAGAACTTCAAGGATAATGATTATCAGATGTTACACAGTTAAAGAAGCTCTTAGTTTGGTGCAAGAGGGAGTTGTGTCTCCAAGTTCGAAATGTAGGATCGTGATTTGGTGCAATTAGGAAAGCAATGGTCCATGGAACAGTTTACTCAGTGGATGAGTAATGAGATATTTTGATCAAGATGAAAGTTATCCAATAGATGGATAGTGCCCAATAGATGGGTAGCATGGTATTATACCATGGAAAGATTTTGGACCACAAGAGATTTTTTTTCAGATCCCATAGCTAGACCTTCGTAGAGAAGAATGAGCAATCCCACAGGTAGACCTTCATAGAGAAGGAAAAGAGAAGAGACCTTCGTAGAGAAGGGGAATGAGAAATTTGCCAAGGTTGGCCTCTGTCCAAGTGTTGAGTTTTGGATACTCTAGGGACATGCTAGAATACCCTCGTAGAGAGGAGTGTGGATGTTTCTCCAAGGGGCAATAGGCAAATACTCTCCTCTGGCCAAGGATTGAGTAGCCTAGAACATAAACCTTGACCATGTGGAATGGTTAGTTGGCTCTTGAGGTTTGTGTCGTGATCCTGCGTGGATCATGGAAAGGGAGTCTAGTCTTGCCCATGCTAGCATCTTAGCTTCTCTAGTTCATCTGGGATGACTAGGAGTGAAGCTATGGTAGTAGTCCTCCCCAGTGGATGGGTGAGATAGATCACTACAAGAGAAGGGAGAACATAAAAGGAATGGCAAAACTCATAGAATATCTTTTGTGTGAAGGTAAGACATCTTATGTGTGAAGATAAGATATTTTATGTGTGAAGATAAGAAAGAGTATCTTCTGCGTGAAGATGAAAGAAAGAAAGAGTATCTTATGCGCGAAGATAAAGATAACAAAACTTCTTTAATATGGATTCATGGAGAACCAGTCAGTGATCATGATGCCAGATTACCAAGTGGATTACATTGATGCCTCTTGTTGTCCAGTTGATGATGATTATCCAGTCGATGATATTGCCCGGATGATATTGTTTAGTTAATGATGGAATCCAGTGACCTGTCAAGAGATAAAGAATATCCTTCTTGTTAAGAGGGAGTGTTGAAATATTGTGTAACTGCAAAGAATATTCTTATCCCCTTTTGAGGATTGGTCAAATCCTAAATGTAATATGCAAATTAAGAAGTCGGCCCCCAGGAAAATTAAAGTGGTTCTAACTACCCAGAAAGAGAAGTCGGCCCTACTAGTGAAGAGACACCACCTTTCAACGCTTACCAGTTTGTATAAATAAAGGAAGCCAACGCCTCATTTGTTCCCTCACTTAGCTCACTCATATAGTGCACAAGTATTGAAGGAAGCTGCATTTACCAGTTGCCGGAAGAAGGAAGAGAGAGAGGCACATTGCTTGGGAGAGGATATTCTCTAGTGTTTGGTTTAATGTCTTGGCATTGGATTGGCTATGGTTCTTTGATTATTTTCTAGTCTAGCATCATGGTAGTTTGTCTCTCATAGAGAGAGAGAGTTATTATGGTATTGTACTTGGTTATTGAATCTATATTAAAGAAGTTTTGTTGGGTTTTCTTCCCCTTGAGGGTTTCCCAGGATAAATGCTTGTGTACTTTGTGATCTTGTTTCTTTCAGTAAGATCCTTATTATGTTGTTGTTATAACTGTAATAATTACTATTGAACCCAGGATTAATAATAACAGCTTAAGAAAGAAACATAACAACACCTGCCTAAGGTGAAAGTGGGTGGGTGCTCTCTAAGTTGTTTCCAATTGGTGGTTGAGTCGGGCTTTGCCCAACTTACAACTTGTGCAATAACAATTCCCATCTCAATGCCTCTCGTCCTGGACATGATTGGAGGCCTTAGCATGGATCTATTGGGACACATGGTTGTGTGGAGCCTCTTAGCGTAGGAATTTAGCTCAAACAGAGAAGGATAGGTGTTGTGGTGACATTGGGCACCTATCCCCTATGTTGTTGCCACAACAAACTACGAACCTTGGTGGTCTGCTAGTTTGGACGATAACAAGACACATTGACAATTAGTGGAAAATGGATGTGATTTTCCAAGACAAGGAAGGTATCAAGATGAATATATCACTTCTTAGACCTCATAGAGGGCAACTTATGTAAGTGTGTTTGGTGTTTAATATAAAAGTGATTTAAATCCAACAAAATGAAAAAGATCACAAGTGAAAACATTTATTTCGTTTAACCACAAAACATTACTTGATGTCTAGCAAATTCTAGTTACTTTTCAAGTCTATTTGCATTCATCATCATGGAATGAAAAAGCGACTAATTCTAATACATTGTTGTTGTAAAGGCTCAAGTTTTCTAATTATCAGATTAATAAATTCATATACATGTGTTCATTTGTGTGTATGTGCATTTTAAGCAATCTAAGAAATCCCTTGCCTTTTTTATATATCATTAGTCTCCCTTGAGTTTTTCTTTTTTTGCATAATGAATTTCCCCGAGAAACCCACTAGGAACTTCCCCTCATTTTAGGGTTGGTACCCAAGGTAAACTAGATTTTGTAGAAGCTCGAAGCTTTGTCATGTCATTTATGGGAATAGAATCTAGGTTGGAAGGATAACACTCCATCACACAACCACTTAGGCTAGATCCAATTGACAAGGCTCCTTTAATTATTTACACCCTCTAGAATTAACATTGTAAAATATTGAATAATCCAACATGGACTTAGAAATGAAACATTAAAAGTAAAAATATCTATTTTTCCAAAAAAAGAGATAATCATAAGGGGATTGCAAGATGATGGAAGTTACCTGGGGTGGTTCAAATCCTTCGGCGTAGTGAAAGTAAGAACCAACAATCCATACATGATCGACATCACCCGTTGACGTCCATATGGATATTGCTTTAGTCCAAAAGCAACGATTTGAAAAGCTAGATGTTACCAAGTTAAGTTTCATTAGAAAAACTTCAATTCTACTTTGGCTTGAAGATATAATACACCAATATTTAAACTACCTTATTTAAAGATTTTTTCATTTCCTAAAATAAGTATAATTTTGTTGTGTCATCCATTTTCAACATTAGATAAATTATTGGGAAAAGATGAATAGAATAAAGAAAGAGGGGAAGAAAATCCTAATCATATGTTTATATGTCACAAATAATAAGAGGGAGAAAGAAGATCAATCATCACATGAAGAAATGGAAGTTGATTAAACAAATGTTAGAAAAACAGTAATTAGTTTTTTGATACTTGGAACCTAGACCCTAGTAAGAGTGTAAATATCTCTTTGGTTTCCCAATTTAAGATACCCCCCCTTATGCTCAAGATTCTAGCAACCTTGTTCATATTCCTTATTGTAGTTCATGAATAAATCCTCCTTTGGCTTTGGCTAATTCTGTTGAAGAACATTAGGGTTAGGAACATATTATAATTCGACAACCCCATCAAAAGGACTATGGTCCAAAATATGATTTGCATGCACCTTTGTTGCTTTGGTTGCAGACAAAGTTTGTTGAACAATGGAAGACACCTCAACACCTTCGATTGAGGGAGACACCTTCGTTGGGAAGAACTAGAGGCACTGTGGGGCTCCTTCCACATCACTTTACAAGGGTAATGATCTACGAAATAGTCCACACTCTCTTAAGGTTTAACATGGCTCTTCATTGCCATCAGGATGACCTCCTTAGCTACACTAAAACCAAAATGCGGGATCTGATCATATAGTGAGTAGTCTATGTTGTCCTCTAAAGGGAAACTACCTTGAGGCCACCCTCTCATAGGGGCATTGATATTGATTGCATGAGATCTCCTGCTCATATCTGTCAGTTCCACCTAATCTTCCATTCCTTCTAGACTGACATCATCCATGAGCTCTTTCATATAGCTCTACCATGGTATAACAAATCCTATGCTTTACACTTTAGACGATATGTGCTTACAATCACGGTACTTCATGCTTTAATTAGCAATTGATGTGTTGTGATTTCATGTGTAATTTCCTACTTAGGAGTGGTGTGATTGCTTCTAACCTGTCATGAAAGTAATTAACATGGGTTATATCATATAACACTACTTAACACTAATAATTGTATTATATTGTCTCGTTTTTACTTTGGGGGACATGTTGTCCTTAGATAAATGATGTCTTGACTTAGGATTAGATGTATTATTGGTAATCTAGTTAAGTAGTGTGTCCATATCCTAACCACGTCTAACACTCTCCATTATTTCCCTTCACTATTGTTACATCCCTACTATAATCCCCAATTTAATTAATGTTTAATCTAGATATAATGTGTCTCCACAGCCAAGCAATGTATATGTGAATTGTATTTCTAAGTTTTAATAATAAAATGTGTTGGAAACGTAATCTGTTAGGGTTACGAACTTCACAGAATGTGAAGAGTCAAGTTCGTGTAACGTCATCGGGAGTCCAAGAGACCTTAGAAGATGAATCCAACTGTCAAATCAATGTATATATATGTGTATCATATCATTAATAAAATGTGTTTCACGCCTTATCCAATTTTGTGTTTCTAATAGTGGTATCAAAGCCCTATAGTTCTTAGGGCCTATGGTAGTTATCCATAACATATGAGCTTCTCTCCATTGAACGTTTGTTCCCTTGACGTTTTCATTCTAGTCCGCAGAAACGCCTCTCTTCCTATCCTCGCTGCACATTTCAGTGTCAAATTTGAGGCCGCCCTAATGTTTATGTTGTCTATCCCTTTGTATTCTGAGCCTCTAGTCGATTCCTATGATGGTTAGCATTTCCACAACACATCTCTAGGAAACCCTAGCTCTCTGGTCGGTGGTGCACGAAACCCTATCTCTCGAGCATGTGGTTCCCTTCTTTGCACAACGGTTGACTCTCTGTGCCCATCAATGGTAATGTGTCTCCTCTCACGAATTTCACTTGGTGTTTCCTCTTCCTGTGTCGTCATCTCTGTCACTCAGATTCCTTCATCGCTTCTACGCCTAGAGGTCCAGAGATCATAAACCTCGCACGATATTCTAATGGCATGGTTTCTATATTCTAATTCTACATAATAGGCAACGTTTTCAAGTTGAAACCATCCCGCGCCATCTGCCAACTTGCTCGACAACTTGGTATTTCATTCTAGACAATAGACATAGCATGGTGGTGCTGAGACTAGCAGCTTTCAATGATGGATTTGTTTAATTGGGCCCAAGAGTTGTTCCTCTTCCCTCGAAGGCCATCCATCCTCGAAAAATATTGCATAGCTCGATGCATTCTTTTGTGACTATGGTTTCGATCCTCTTGGCCTCGACAAGCCCATAGAGTACTAACAGATGGTCGATAGTGCCCCCTCTCACTGTCCATTGGGAATAGGCATCATCAACAACATCAAACCTCAACAACGCAGTTCAATTTGTACAGAAATAAATACTATGAAGACTGTCGGCTATCAACCACATTGAGTTCACCACATTGATGTGGATCATTGCATTCCGTTTTCACAATTTCTCAATCCACCATAGCTAAGACTATTCTTAAGCTTCTCGACCAATTTCTAATTCTCTAAAGGCTTAAATGTCGATAGAAGAAACCCTAGGGGTCCTTTGGCATTAAAGTTGTGACTGAGATATCACCTCATGAGCCACCAAAAATTTGGTCTCCAAAGTCATCGTTGTAACAGAGTCTGAGTGGTTTCATCTTGTCACGTGAGGCTTCAATACATTTGACCTGAGGATGAGCCGACGAATCAATGCTTAATCAAAGGAAGAACCACATTTGTACATGGGAAAGGAGCATAGACAAATAGCCTTGCGAACATGAAAGTTCAAGCCAGGTGGCCATTTTTTTGTCGATTTCCAATTCTGCATAATACTATTGTAAAAGTTTACAGGGAGAACCAATAGTCCTTTCTCTCTGTCCATAATGCTATGTTCAATTAGTGCGAGATTTGATTGATGAAGTTCTTGCTAAGCAAGGTCATCTTGAAAGAATCGATCTCAATGAATGCTCAATTCCAACTTCAAAGGGATTCTCTGCAATTAGTAATAGTACTAATATGCAAATTTTGGATCGGACTTGTACAAGAGTAGTGTAAGAGTCGTTGTCTCTAATGTGCTTTGGTATTTTGTCAAAGATAATCTCAACTTTGTGCTTTGAGCTGAATCAACAAAAAGACAAGAAAATAATTGGAAGCATCACCATCAATAGTCCCTTTCAAAGAAGCACTACTAATACACCGACCAACAATAGTCTTTTTGTAAGTTACTTGCACTTTTTGAAATTGTCTTTTCGTAAACGGGTGCATTTTCGGTAGAAGTCGACACCCTTCATGTGTTGTTTGTATAGTTGAGTTTGCATTGTAAAGTCAAGGTGGAGTTGCAAGGAACCCTATGACATCTAATTTTGTCTTTAAAATGGCTTGAGTTGAGGAACTGTTAAAGTTACTAAACACTCTAATACTCTCTTTTGTAAATAATACAATCACACTTGACAAAACCACTTTGCAGTCTGTTGTAACATGCTTGCAAGTTTCGCAAGCGAAAACAACATTACTTCAAACTCAAAATCAACTTCTTCATGACGCACTTGAGCTAAAGAATCTTCGACAACATTCTGAACTATTCCTTATTTAGAACCCTATATTTGAAGATGATGAGACTGATTCAGACCAATAGCCAACGCAAGAGCCACTTAGTGAGCCAGCTCCAGATTCAAGTACATATCAACTTCCTCTTTCCAAGTCGATCATCAAACCTTGGGAAGAAATAAGAAATAACAAGAACATAACCGGTCTTGGATATGAAAAGGATGTCACCTTTCATAATCTGGATTACACCAAATCGATCTAGTTTTAGAATGTTGGACTCCTTCAATAAAGTTCAATTTCACTTGCTCCAGTTCAAGAGCAGATTCCGATATGCCAACATTGTTAGTGAGTTGGCCCCATTGAAAATCAGTTCTTTGATCTTCATCCTTGCGAGCATTGTGGAAAACAAAATCATCCTTCAGATAGGTGTTTCAAATGAAAGACAACTACAAGAGTAAATAACCACTATGGGTGGATGACTTCTTGGCAATGGTCACCAATAGTCAAGAAGATATTTCAGTTATACCGACGAATTCACTCTCGAGTATTGATGCATCTTGCAGAGAAAGGATTTTCATCTTCTCACCTTGTACCTGATAGGGGGGGACAACATCAACGATTGACACTCGGGCTTCTAGATTCAAAGTCCTATCAGTCGAGCATTAACAAGAGAGTGTGACAAGTGAGCGTGATTGGTTTGTGGTTTCCCTTAAACCACCACTTAGTAGAAAACTTACAGCTTCTGTTAGACAATGGTTTGTAGTTTCCCTTAAACCTCCACTTGGAAGAAGATTTCATCTTCCATCTCAGTTTATGGTCATCTTTAAACCAACATCGAGAGCACTTCCAATTAACAGAAGACACCAGCTTGCAACTTCTAGCTAACTTAGGAAATGTTCAGGGAACCATTGAGCCTAGAGTAGGGTTCCATAGTTTGTGGTCATCCTTAAACCACTAGATTGGTTTGTGGCCTTCCTTAAACCACCATCATCATTTGGTTTTTGGTCATCCCAAAACCACCAAATTCAGAGAGCACATTCAACCATCAGTAGCTGCACACTTCCATATTTCAACTGCCCACTTTTAGATATCAGCTCTCACCTGGGACTTATATACACCCCTTCAGATTAAGGGGGGGAATGTTGGAAATGTAATTTGTTAGGGTTACAAACTTCACAAAATGTGAAGAGTCAAGTTTGTGTAACGTCATCAGGAGTCCAAGAGACCTTGGAAGATGAATCCAATGGTCAAATCAATGTATATGTGTGTGTGTGTGTGTGTATCATATCATTAATAAAATGCGCTTCACACCTTATCCTATTTCGTGTTTCTAACAAAATGTGATGCCAGCTGCTAAGGGGACATGGACAGAGATGGGGGTTGATTAATCCACAAGAGAGGGGAGGGTCTAAGAGAATGTCTAAGAGGGGTCCAAGGGGGAATTACACATGTCTATTAATTCAACCCACATTCCTGAATTTTATTATCATTATGTATTAAACTTCTAAATTTCCCTTGAGTACAGAAGAACTCAATCATTTAATGCATGTAAGAGAGTGGGTGTGAGAAGTCACATCTCATAGTTATTGGGAGCATGGGGGTTGAGTACAATCAACTTGGGGAAGAGTGTAAGTGAAGAAAGTAAGCCAAAGAGAGAAAATTCGTATGGGCAGTTACAACAGTTTTAGACATTCAGTTTTCCATGAACAACAAGCAAAGAGTAGGGAAAAAGAGCACCAAAGCTAGAGCAAGGAGGCTAGGCGAATTCTAGAGCATGTTGGAGCATTATGGAACATTTTGGAGTTGAAGATTGAAGAACCAAGTTGTCAGGCTTAAAAAGTGAACTCTTTGGGGGAATTTCACTGTAACAACAAGTGGTTGTTGTTGTTTGTTGGTAGTTTTTGTTAGATTTTGTAGCTTGGAGGTACTTCGGCATTGGCGATGCCCAACATGCAGAAGTGACCGAGCAAATGTCTCTCTTAAGTGACTTCATAAAATGATTTTATAAAGTTAGGGTCCTTTTAATATTTAATGGGTAAAAGTGACTTTATGAAATGTGGGTCACTTAAGTGATTTAAATGAACTCAACGGAAGATTAAGTCACGACCATTGATCTCGAGATGGCAAGATTTAATCTTGGCCATTGAGATCTAGGGTTAGGGTAGTTATTCATTAATGAGTTATAAAAGGAGCATTTGAGAGAGAAGGGGCGCACATTCCAAGAAGAGACTTTTGGAGAAGGGTTGAAAGGAAAGAAGAGAAAGAGCAGCAACAAGGGCGCAATCCCAAGAAAACTACATCATTTAATAGACAGTCCATACAACACATTTATGAGGGTTGTACTACAGATTTGAGGGTTGTGCAATAGTGTTTTAGTGCAAAGAAATCGAAGCAATGAGTGGCACAAGTTTTTAGAAGGTGCATTTATTGTTGCAAGGCCGTACTATACATTCCTATACCGTACAACAATTTGGCACATTTTTCAAGGCACAGTTTGAAGTGAGACAGGCCATACAAGAGATCGTACAACCATACTCTTTACTGGCACATAAATCTAGGTTCAGGCACATAAATAGAGATAAGTATGGCATTGTAATTAATGTTGGTTGTATTGTTGTAAACTCAGAAATTAATTTCCTGTGAGCTCATTAATAAAATATCTCTCTTGGACTAGTTTTCCCCTTATGGGTTTTCCAGGGGCATTTCCTATATATCTTGTGTCAAATGTGTGATAAATATGTTGTCTATTGTTCATTAATTTCCGTTGCTAATTTTCAGTTTTCTTAGTCAATGTATTTCTACTCATAAAGTATAGTAGAATGTTGTTAAGTTTATTGCATTACCGTTGAATTTATTGGAGGTTGAAATCTGAGTTTGATTAAGTGTGTGAAGTAAGTCACAATAGATTTAATTTAATTTCAACATGGTATCAAAGCTTGGGCTTTGAGGTTTAGTGGACAAATTTTGGCACTTTGATAGCAGTGATTTGCAGGGGGTTTTGCTTGGAAGAAAGAAGGGAAAAAGGGACTTTGTCAGTTGGACAAGAATGACTTCTAGTCTTAGGTATGAGGATAGATTGGAGGGGATCTCCAAATACCTGTAGTGGAAGGTAAGGATTGTAGCTATTCTCAGGGAGAACAAGTTGTGGGCATTTGTGAGTACCACCGTGGAAGTAACTTCATCAGATCCCATTTCCCTAGACATTCATGAGGTGAAGGAAGCAAGGGCATAGAGGATAATCTTGGATGGAGTGAAAGACCACCTGATTCCACATTTGGCTGAGAAGCAGAAAGCCAAGGAGATGTGGGATGCACTGAAAGCCTTGTACGAGAACAAGAACGAGAACATGAAGATGGCCCTAAGGGACAAGCTCCACAACACTAGGATGGCCAAGGGAGAGAATGTGGCCTCATATCTCACCCAAATCAGGCAGGTGAAGGATGAGTTGGCTACTGTTGGTGAGAATGTTCTAGACTGAGAGTTGGTGCATATAGCCCTGAAGGGCTTCACCAAAGCGTGGGACGCATTCGTGAAGTGTGTGGTGGGAAGAGAGAACTTTCCCACTTGGGAGAGGATTTGGGATGATTTTACTCATGAGGAGATCCAAGAGGGTGTTGAAATAATGTAAATGCAAAGAGTATTCTAATTATTATTGATGTATTATTCATTAGATCAATCCCCTTTTGCAGATTGATCATGTCGGGCATTGTAATTGACCAAATCCCCTTTTGTGGATTGGTCAAACCCTAATTGTAATGGGCTAAATGAAAAGTCGACCCCAAAATATATTAAAGTGGTTATAACCACCCAGAATGAGAAGTCGACCCAGCCAGTGAAAAGACACCCCAGTTCACACGTGCCAGATTGTATAAATAATAGAGGCTAGTGCCTCATTTGTTTACACACTCACTTGATGATCAGAGCGCAAGTCTGGAGCCGCAGTTGGAGAAGAAGGGAGAGAGAGAGAGGCACATTCTTGGGAGAGGACTTTCTATATTTGTTTGAGTTATCTCTTGGCATTGTATTGGCTATCTATATTAAGGAAGTTTTTGATGGGTTTTCTCCCCCATGAGGGTTTCCCAGGATAAATGATGTGTCTCTTGTGATTGTGTATTTCTCAGCGATCCTATTTATGCTATGGTTATCTAATGAAATAAAAGAAACCTAATAATAGCTTAAATCTTAACATGGTATAAGAGCTAAGATGAAGAGAGCATCTTTCACAAGAGAAAGAGAAAAATGACATTGTTGTTGTACATGCAAATTAGGGATTTTTATTGAAGAAGAGTTTTAGCCTCAAAACCATCTAGAAAAGTGCGCCCTAACCCAAGGAGTTCTTTGGCACCTTTAGCGCACCTTTTCAGTGGGTAGATCTCTTGGAAAGTGAAACCTTAGTTTCACCGGTACCGGAAAACCAGAAAATCAGAAGTACCTGAAGTAACAGAAAACCAAAAGTACTAGAAAACCAGAAGCACTAGTCTAAAAATCTGCTGGTCAAGTTTGAGGGGGGTAAAAGTTGGATTTTCATAAATCTGGCATTACCATCTTACTCACCTCAACTTAGCGCATCTATCCCCTGGATAAGAATTTCAAAATTTGAAGTTTGAAAAATTAGGGTTTCCTCATAAAACCCTAAGTTGCAGTTGCAGTTGCAATCTCAGAACCAGTTGCAGTACCATTTGAAGTATCAGCCGTAGTACCAGTTGCAGTCACCCTTGAATTTTTTAAGAGTTGGTGATCATTGTCGCTGCTACCAGATGGTGCCACTACCTGCAAATGCTATCAGAGGTATGTACTCACATATGTTTAAATTGTTAAGCATTAAAGGGTATTTGTAGGAGAAGGGATCTCTTGCCATAGATCCAGAAGGATCTCAAGATCCAACACATTTAGAGAAATAATGCAACCCAGGTGTGATTATTCTGATATGCATCTATTTGTTATGACATTATTTTGATCAGTGTTGCATGTTGTAGCTATGGCGATCATTCTAACCTTTGGTCAAAATCTGAGTCAAGGTATTAGATGGATTAAAAGTTGAGGTCATAGAGTTTACCCTCTAACCCAACCTTCTTCTGAGATATCATATTGTCTTAGTACATAAGACAGGTTGAAGAAAGCACACTCATTCTTGAAGACAAGGCTCCAGGTTCCAGGTTTGATTAATTAAGTTGATAAGATTCAAAGTTGCACATGACAAGTTGATAACTACCCCTTTACAAGCAAACATTATACTTAAGATAACAGTATTTGAAAAGTACTATACTTGGTAGCATGTGAGCATATTGAGATAACTGCTTAATGTAATCATTTTCCTTATACAACTAACATCTCCTCTAGGAGAAACCTCTTGTGTTAGTTCCAGGTTGCCATGGAGGAATGGTTGATCACAACACTATAAGAGTGTTGACCTCATTTCATATTGTATTTCTTACTTTTGATCCTTACTTTAGACAGGTCACAAGTGATAGCTTTGAAGGAGCTACTGTGATGATTATTTGTGCTATTGTTTTTCTACTACTATCAAAAGAGTATTATTCTTGCTTGTTGACCTTGTTTTAGGTCACATGTGATAACTCTGAGGAAGCTATCGTGAAGGTTGTTGAAGGCAACATATTATATGAGACATGAAGCAGACTATGTACATGACCACATACACTCATGTACCAAAGAAGATGAAGAAGAAGCTATCTCTTGATATTCAAAGTATCTCATATGAAGATTGATTGAAAGGAGCAGAAGGCTCCAAAGATGACCGGACATTAGAACGGGAAGTAGAACTCGTTTGAAGCCTGACTTTGTCTTTCACATCTAGACTTGGTATTCAACACCAAGTATACCATGTAAGAGATGATGAAGTCCTTATAGACTCAGAAGAAATTGAGAGTAAGCATGATCTAAGAAAGTATCAGATGAAGAGTCAACTTCCATCACTGGGAGACAGATGCCGTGAGAAGACTAGATCGTAGCTTCAAAAATTTCTAGGAGATATGAAATCTCCTGGGAAGATTCCCTTGTTTCAATGACAAAGAAGGAAGCCAGTCAAAAATACTAGGTTATGGATTCTTCCGTGAGAAGAAAAGTCAGTATTGACTTCCAATATTGATCTATACAGATCAAACATGTTGCAGATCTACAAAGCCTGATGTATGTCCAGAGGATTCTCCCAGCAAAAGGGAGAAGACTATGACAAGACACTTATTGAAGAAATAGTTCCAATATTTATGAAGACAACCAGAACAACCATGATTCATATATAGTATGAGATGCATGGGGAGAAATCCCCATATTTAAAACTAAGTGGTAGTTGGTGCAGTACACTAGTTGGGTCATGGAGACATGACTACAATGAAAGATAGAGTTACCTCCATGAAAGAAGAAGGGTTATCTTCAGTTTTAGTTATTGAGCCACTCTCAGTTTCAGATGAAATTGTTGTCGTGATAGAATAAGAGGAGTTACTCTCTGATTTTAGCAGCCACACTGAGAATGAAGCAGTCATTCTCAGCCTCAGAACAGCTGCAGGTGCAGAGTCCTGGTTCCAAAAGGAACAATTGTAGAAAGAGGAGAGGACATACTCTCAATCAGTGAGACAGATAGTTCTTTGCAGAGAGCACACATAGCTAGCACATGATTGTGCATATTGAGTTGCAGCTGAGCAAATGTACCAGATTGGTACAATGTAATGAGAAACTTTGATTTGAAGATTGAAGATAGAAAGACTCATGTCTGCCAGTTGAGGAAGGATCTGTACGTGTTGAAGAAAGCTCCTAGAGCTTGATATTGTAGAGGATAGACATGTTTATGACGAGCTTGGGCTTTACCAAGAGTAAATTTGATTCTAACCTCTATCTCAAGGTTATGAATGATGAGTCGGTGATATTGTTGTTGTATGTGGATGACTTATTCTTAACTGGAGAAGAAAAACTCATCACCGAATGTAAGCAGAAGCTCGCTTCAGAATTTGAGATGAAATACCTTGGCCTAATGCATCATTTCTTAGGTCTTGAGGTATGCCAGAGCCCAGAGAGAATCTTCCTTAACCAATGGAAGTATGCAGTTGAAATCCTGAAGAGATTTGATATGTTGGAGTGCAAGTCCGTGAATACACCCATGGAAACGAAGCTGAAGCTTCTGGTCGACACTTCGTCAGAATTGATTGATGCCACGCTATATAGATAGATCATTGGATTGTTGATGTGTTTGACGAACACCAAACCAGATATCTCTTTTGTAGTGAACACTTTGAGACAATTTCTAGTAGAACCCAGGCATATTCACCTAGTTGCTGCAAAACATGTGATGAGGTACCTTAAGGGTACATTAGATTGTGGTCTCATTAATGATGGAGATCATGACTTCACACTGAGTGGGTACACTGATTCAGATTGGTTTGGAAGTTTCTATGACAAGAAGAGCACTTCAAGATGTTGTTTCAGTTTGGGATCAGCCATGATCTCATGGCAGAGTAGGAAGCAATCAAGTATTGCTCTTAGTATAGCGGAAGCATATTACATTGATGCATGTTCTGCCAGTTGTGAAGCCATATGGCTTCATAAGTTGTTGACTGGTCTATTCGACCTAGAGATGGAAGCAAACACGATCCCATGTGATAACCAGAGTTGCATAAAGATGACAGAGAATCATGTATTTCATGACAAGTCAAAACACATAGAGATCCAATACCATTACATCTGTGACATGGTGCAGAGA
Organism: Picea engelmannii; assembly: GCA_009831015.1. Classification (NCBI taxonomy): domain Eukaryota; kingdom Viridiplantae; phylum Streptophyta; class Pinopsida; order Pinales; family Pinaceae; genus Picea; species Picea engelmannii. Next base: position 345,801 of record ML779552.1, read on the forward strand.
GGAGCCATAAAGCTCCAATATGTTAGCACGAATGAACAGGTTGCCGATGTGTTGACCAAGCCTCTATCTCGTGTAAAGTTTGAGCACTTTCAAGATAAACTCGGTATAGTTCGAAAGGACCTCCCTCAATTGGGGGAGTAGTGTTGTGTTGATATGCCAGCCTAGTGTTGTGCTTCCAACTTAATTGTTGTTTCGAGATGCCAACCTAGTGTTGTGATTCTAGCTTAATTGTTGTGTCGAGATGCCAACCTAGTGTTGTGCTTCCAACTTAATTGTTGTGTTGAGATGCCAGCCGAGTGTTGTGCTTCCGGCTTAATTGTTGTGTTGAGATGTCAGCCAAGTGTTGTGCTTCCAACTTAATTGTTGTGTTGAGATGCCAACAGAGTGTTGTGCTTCCAACTTAATTGTTGTGTTGAGAATCCATCTTAATTGTTGATGCTAGCTTAATTGTTGTGTTGAGATTCCAGCTTAATTGTTTATGCAAGCTTAATTGTTGTGTTGTGATTCTAGCTTAATCATTGTGATGATGTGTTAGCCTCGTGCTGTGATGATGTGCCAACTTAAGTGTTGTGATGCCAGCCTCGTGTTGTGATGATGTGCCAGCCTCGTGTTGTGATGATGTGTTGCCAACTTCGTGCTGTGATGCCAGCCTCGTGTTGAAGACTCTCAACCTAGTGCTGATGTTGATGATGCTCCATCCTTTGTGCTGTGGTGTTGTTGTTGATGATGATGCTCCAACCTTTGTGCTGTGATATTGTTGCTTTTGATGTTGTATCAGCCTTGTGTTTTTATTGATGATGATGATGTATTAGTGTCATACTAATCCATATTCATGCAGTTTATGATGATGATGCCACTTCAGCTTCTTGTTGAAGATGATGACGATGATGCCACTTCAACTTCTTGCTGAAGATGATGATGATGATGCCACTTCAGCTCCTTGTTGAAGATGATTATGATGATGATGATGTCATTTCATCTTTCATGCCGAAGATGATGATGTTACTTTAGCCTCACGCTGAAGATGATGATGATATTACCTTAGCCTCATGCTGATGAGGACGATGATGCCATTCCAACTCTCTGTTGTGAATGATGATACTGATGATGAGAAAAACTTCCGATGATTTCTAGATATGTCAGTCAGTGTTCCAAGATATTGTTGATGATGTTGCCCTCTCTCTCACCTGATGCTATTGTAGAATACCCTTCTTGTTAAGGGGAAGTGTTGAAATAATGTAACTGCAAAGAGTATTCTAATTAGTATTGATGTAGTATTCATTAGATCAATCCCCTTTTGCGGATTGATCATGTCAGGTATTGTAATTGACCAAATCCCCTTTTATGGATTGGTCAAACCCTAATTGTAATGGGTTAAATGAAAATTCGGCCCCAGAATATATTAAAGTGTTTATAACCACCCATAATGAAAATTCGACCCAGCCAGTGAAAAGACACCCCAGTTCACATGTGCCAGATTGTATAAATAAGAGAGGCTAGCGCCTCATTTGTTTACACACTCACTTGATGATCATAACGCAAGTATGGAGCTGTAGTTGGAGAAGAAGAGAGAGAGAGAGAGAGGCACATTCTTGGGAGAGGAATTTCTGTATTTGTTTGAGTTATCTCTTGGCATTGTATTGGCTATCTATATTAAGGAAGTTTTTGTTGGGTTTTCTCCCCCATGAGGGTTTCCCAGGATAAATGATGTGTCTCTTGTGATTGTGTATTTCACAGTGATCCTATTTATGCTATGGTTATCTAATGAAATAAAAGAAACCTAATAATAGCTTAAACCTTAACAAAGGGATCTCAGAATAGAGATCAGAAGAAGGCAGAGGGTGGTGCAGATGAGAAGAATGTTACTCTTGTCGGAAAGAGCAAATGTAAGAAGAAGGACATGAGAAAAGTGAGATGCTTTGCATGTCACAAGACTAGCCATTATGCAGGTCAGTGTCTGAACAAAAAAAAATTCATGAAGGAAGCAAAGGTTGTTGCATCAACTGCAACAAATGAGTTTGCTGAGAAATTTGAGGAGTTTTCTCTGATGGCATGTCTTGCAAGCATTGGTTGCCTAGTATGTGCGAACATTGATGCATGGTTCATGGACAGTGGGGCATCTTCGCATATGACTAGGATGAGGTCAGTATTCCTGAGTTTTTCATAAATCGATTCAGACTGCTATGTAGGGTGTGGGCTACGACCATACATGTCCTAGCAGTGAGAGGGGTTGGAAATGTTATATTCCAACTAGAATCGAAAGGATTTCTGGAGTTGGTCGAGGTATTATTTGTTCCAAAGCTACCAGTAAAGTTACTCTCAATTTCACCTTTGGATGTTGATGGATGTGGAGTTGTATTCTTTCGTGGACTAGTGTTTCTATATCCAGAGGGAGCTACTCCAGACACAATTGTATTGCCTAGTGTCCAATATGAGAGGTTGTACAAGTTGCTCGGATAGCCCGTGGTTGGAACCGATGGGTACTTGGATTCCAAGATAGCGTCATTACCAGAGACTGGGAGTTGTGAGGCTTCTTCCAGTACAGTCCGGAGACTGGGATGGTACAAGATGACACAGATGGATGTTGAGGAGAGTAATAGGAGCATGTATTCAGATCAGAGATTAGCGGAGGTAGCAACAGTGGCTTCCATTTCAGAGGAAGCAGAGGCTTCTAGTTTAGAGGGAGTAGCTACAACAACAAATGAGATGATGGAATTGGAGACAGAGTCCGGTGGAGGTATCAAAAGTACCTCCCTCACTAAGAGGGAGTGTTAGGTTTTGTAGCTCGGAGGTACTTCTGCATTGGCGGTGCCCAACATGCAAAACTGGCCGAGCAAATGTCTCTCTTAAGTGAATTTATAAAGTGATTTTATAAAGTTAGGGTCCTTTTGATATTTAATGGGTAAAAGTGACTTTATGAAATGTGGGTCACATAAGTATTTTAAGTGAATTCAACGAAAGATTAAGTCACAACCGTTGATCGCAATATGGAAAGATTTAATCTTGGCCATTCAGATCTAGGGTTAGAGTAGTTACTCATTAATGAGTTATAAAAGGATTATTTGAGAGAGATGGGGCACACATTCCAAGAAGAGACTTTTGGGAAAAGGGTTGAAAGGAAAGAAGAGGAGCAACAACAAGGGCGCAAATCCCAAGTAGAAAAGGGGGCATGCATCCCAAGAAAGCTACAACATTTAATAGACATTATGTACAACACATTTATGAGGGTCGTACTGCAGATTTGAGGGTTGTGCAACAATGTTTTAGTGGATAGAAAGACAATGAGTGGCACGATTTTTTAGAAGGTGCATTTATTGTTGCAAGGCCATATTGTACATTCTTGTACTATACAACAATCTAGGACGTTTTTCAAGGCATAGTTTGGATTGAGACAGGCCAGACAAGAGACCGTACATCCATACTCTTTGCTGGCACAAAAATCAAGGTTCAAGTACATAAATAGAGATAAGTACAACATTGCAATTAATATTGGTTGTACTGTTGTAAACTCATAAATTTATTTCCTATGAGCTCATTAATAAAATATCTCTCTTGGACTGGTTTTCCCCCTATGGGTTTTTCCAGGGTCATTTCCTAGATATCTTGTGTCAAATGTGTGATTGATATGCTATCTATTGTTCATTAATTTCTATTGCTAATTTTTAGTTTTCTTAGTCAATATATTTTTGCTCATAAAGTAGAGTAGAATGTTGTTAAGTTTACTGCGTTACTATTGAAGTTATTGAAGGTTGAAATGTGAGTTTGATTAAATGTGTGAAGTAAGTCACAATGGATTTAATTTAATTTCAGCAATTTTCTTGGCAAAGACTTCCCTTGAGTTCCCAACATAGAGATTCTTGGTTACCTGTGCCAGAGAGACCCTGATAAATGAATGGGACACTCGATGTGTTAAGGTTTAAGCTATTATTATGTTTCTTTTCAATTTATTAGATAACCATAGCATAGATAGGACCACTAAGAGAAACACAATCACAAGATACACAACATTTACCCTAGGAAACCCTCATGGGGAAGAAAACCCAACAAAAACTTCCTTAATATAGATAGCCAATACAATGCCAAGACAATAAACCAAACACGAGAGAATATCCTCTACTGAGCAATGCACCTCTCTCTCTTCCTTCTTCGCCAACTGCATCTACCAAACTTGAGCTCTGGATGATCAAATGAGTGAGTGAACAAATGAGGCATTGGCTTCCTTTATTTATACAAACTGGCAAGTGCTGAAAAGGTGTCTCTTCACTGGGCAGGGCCGACTTGTCTTATGAGTGGTTAAAACCACTTTAAATTTCATGGGGGTTGACTTCTCGATTTGCATAATATATTTAGGGTTTGACCAATCCACAAAAGGGGATTTGGTCAATTACAATGCCCGACATGATCAATCCACAAAAGGGGATTGATCTAATGAATAATAAATCAATAATAAATAGAATACTCTTTGCAGTTACAATATTTCAACACTCCCCCTTAGCAAGAAGGGTATTCTACAACATCATCAGGAGAGAGAGAGGGCAACAACATCAACAACATTTGGAACACTGACTAGCACATCTATAAATCATCAGAAGTTTTTCTCATCATCAATATCATCATTCACAGCATGGAGCTAGAATGACATCATCATCATCTGTATCAACATGGATTAGTATAACACTAATACATCATCATCAATAGCAACACAAGCCTGATACAACATCAATAACAACAATATCACAACACAAAAGCTAGAGCATCATCCAAAACAACAACATCATAGCACGAAGGCTGGAGTATCATCAACAACAACAACATCACAACACGAAGGCTAGAGTATCATCAATATCAGTAGTAGGATGGAAATCTTCAACACGAAGCTGGCATCTCAACAACATCAGCACAAGGCTGGAAATCTTTAGCACGCGGCTGGCATCGCAACATCAACACGAGGCTGGCATCACAACAACATTAGCACGAAGATGGAAATCTTTAGCACAAGGTTGGTATCGCAACAACATCAACACGAAGATGGAAAACTTCAGCACGAGGCTGGCATCACAACAACATCAACACGAAGTTGGAAATCTTCAGCACTAGGTTAGCATCACAACAACATCAACAAGAAGTTGGAAATCTTTAGCACTAGGCTGACATCAACACTACTCCCCCTTTCGAGGGAGGTCCTTTCAGACTACACTAAGCTTATCTTGAAAGTGCTCAAACTTTACACGAGATAGAGGCTTGGTCAACACATCAACAACCTGTTCATCTGTGCTAACATACCAGAGCTTTATGGCTCCTCTTTGCACCATATCACGGATGTAATGATATCGTATCTCTATGTGTTTTGACTTGTCTTGGAACACAAGGTTCTCTGTCATCTTTATGCAACTCCGATTATCACATAGGATCATGGTTGATTCCATCTCCAGATCAAATAGACCTGTCAACAACTTCTGAAGCCATATGGCTTTACAACTGGCGGAACATGCAACAATGTATTATGCTTCTGTCGTGCTGAGAGCAATGCTTGATTGCTTCCTACTCTGCCATGAGATCATGGCTGACCCCATACTGAAACAACATCCTTAAGTGCTCTTTCTGTTAAATACACTTCCAACCCAATCTAAATCGATATAACCACTCAGTTTGAAGTCATGATCTCCATTATAACTGAGACCACAATCTAATGTACCTTTAAGGTACCTCATCACATGTTTTGCAGCAACCAGGTGAACACATCTGGGCTCTACCAGAAATCGACTCAAGGTGTTCGCAACAAAACATATATATGGCCTGGTGTTCGTCAAATACATCAACGATCCAATGATCTGTCTGTATAGCATAGCATCAATCAATTCTGACGAAGTGTCAACCTGGAGCTTCAACGTTGTTTCCATGGGTGTATTCATGGACTTGCACTCCAACATATCAAATCTCTTCAGTATTTCAACTGCATACTTCCCCTTGGTTAAGGAAGATCTTCTTTGGGCTCTGTCAGACCTCAAGACCTAAGAAATAGTGCATTACACCAAGGTTTTTCATCTCAAATTCTGCAACGAGCTTCTTCTTATAGTCAGTGATGAGCTTTTCTTCTCCAATAAAGAATAAGTCATCCACATACAACAGGAATATAACATGTTCAACATTCATAACCTTGAAGTAAAGGTTAGAATCAACTTTACTCTTGGTAAATCCCAAGCTCGTCAAGAAATTGTCAATCCTTCCATACCAAGCTCTAGCAGCTTGCTTCGGTCTGTACAAAGCCTTCTTCAACTTGTAGACATGAGTTTTCCTGTCTTCAACTACAAACCCTTGAGGTTGTTCTATGCACACTTCTTCTTCAATGACACCATTAGAGAAAGTTGTTTTCACGTCCATTTGGTGTAACTTTTGTTGATGATTGCAGCTATGTGAAGATATTCTCCAGCTTACAAACCTGAGAGAAAGCCCCTGAAGAGGGTATGTGGTTCCTACATGAGATAGAGTTGGAACGTAGAGATGACCTCCTACGTTCAGAGAGTTGAGAAGAACTCCAGATCATTATCCAGTGGGAAAGGCGATATGTTGAGTTAGATGTGCCTGTGGCTGAGCACAAGGTGAACGTGTGAAATCCCAAAGTGTTGGGTGCATCGTCATGAGAACATAAATGAAGATGATGTATTAGCCTCCTCTGAACAACAGAGTTGACGAGAAACTCCAGATGACTCTCCTATGTGAGGTAGTGGGAAAGAAGATATGTTGAGTAGACGTACATATGGATGAGCACAGGTGAACGTGTGAAGAACTGGTTCTTCTGTGTAATGCAGTGAACTGGAGATATGGACATCCGTATGGATGTGTCCCTAGTGGATGAGCACTAGTGGGTGTATCAGATCCCTTGCCATATTGTTCAAGAGTCAGACATGCCTGTAACCCTAATTGTAATGTAAAGGGTACAGGTCGTCCCCACCTTAATGTGACTGGTAATTAATGAAAAAGATAATTAATCTGGTTAATATTAATTATATTATAAGCTAGTGAGGTCGGCCCTATTGTGCCAATAGACACTTTTTTTGACAAGTTCAGGTTAGTATAAGTAAAGGTAAATTCCCCATTGAGGAATCATATCTTTCATGTGAGTTTGGAAATTTCAGCAAGTACACTTTATTGGGAAAAGTGCGCACCTCTCTTGGGCGCTAATCTTCTAGGGTTTGAGCACCCTCTTGTGTGCTAGGGTTTATCTTGGTGGCGAAGGTCTTTATCTTGAGGAATATAGAAAAGGATTTGGTTGGGTTTTCTTCCCTTGTTGAGAAGGGTTTCCCAGGATACTTCTTGTGTTCTTGTGCATGGTGCTTCTTCTTGTGATCTTGGTTGCTGCAACATTTATGGTTATGGTTAAATGATAAAATTGGAATGAAATTCATGCTTAACCTTGACTATTGAAAAATCAACATAGCATCAGAGCATAGGTCTTGAAAGAACCCATTGCACAATCATCCACCAAGTCTCAGCTCACCTTTTGCAAAACCGTACGACCCTTCTAGGGTTTCCAGAAAATTCTGTACGGCTCCCCCTTTCAGTGGTGATTTAGCCCTTAATACTTGGACGTTGGGGCTAATTTTGGCATATAAGAGTATGACCTCCTCCAGTGCATCTCCAGAAGCTCTTAAAGTGAAATTCCAAGAAATTTTGATTTTTTTCCCTAGGGTTTCTAGGATGTCGAAATTTCTTACAGAATATTAATTCTAGATTTCTGAAGAAATGTTCTCCTGAATCAACAAGCATCCCTGTGACACTGTCAAGTTGATTGTTGGCAGTCATAAGTCCAATATAATCCAAGGTTTCTAAATCCAACCTAATCATTAGGTTTTCAAAATCAAGTTGGCAAGAATTTGAAGAAGCCAATCAAATTAAGAACAGAGCATTAGTAGAAGATAGGCTTGATGGAGCAAGAAACTTCAACTCCTAGAAATCAAGGCTTCAAGTCACCCTTGACGAAGATTACCTCTTGGATGTGGTAACTAAAACCCTACTAACCACAACTACAAATATAGAGAAAAAGATAACAAAGGAAGAAGATGTCAAAGAAAGAAAATTAATTATCTACTCAGTGAGAGATCACCTCTTACCTCGTATTGCCAACCTGAAGACAACCTATGAGATGTATGAAGCTTTGAAAGAAATGTTTGAAAGTGACAATACCCTTAGAGCTCTTACCTTAAAGTGACAACTTCAAAGTACCAAGATGACAAAAGGTTACACAGTTGCCATCTTCTTTATGAAGTTATCAAAGATTAAAGAATAGCTAGAGACCATAGGGGAAATCATGTCTGATAGAGAACTTGTCTTAACCACTCTCCATAATCTTCCAAAATTGTGGGAGCCTTTCCTTCAGAGTATCAGTGGAAGAGAAGCTCTACCAACCTTTGATTGTTTATGGATAGATTGTACTTAAGAAGAACTTAGACTTAGAAATAGAGGAGTGGAAGATTGCTCAGAAGAAAATCATGCTCTTACACTTCATACAAAGAAAGGAGGAAAATTCAAAAGAAATTTCAGGCAATCATTTAAAGGTGAAAAGACTTCATCAAATCTAGGTTATCAGAGAAGAGATGTTTTAGAAATTCAGTGCTTCAGATGTGACAGTTATGGACACTATGCAAGAAATTGTCCAACCGGGAAGAAGGGAAGACAATATGCTTCCACCGTTGACATTGATCCAGACCCACCTCAAGAGAATAAAGAAAAGAGAGAGGAGAAATACTTCCTCTAAAACTAAAGCATGACTACAAACCAGGTAGACCAATTGATTTCAAATTTTATAGTTGATTTCATTTTTGAATAAATCCCTAGTATGGGAGCCCTCAAAGACTTGGACCATTATCCCTGGTACAGGAGTTCAAAACCATATTTGATTGATTATTATACAAGACAATCAAAGATGTTTTCATTAAAGAAGAGATACCCATTCAAACAAACCCATAGAATCTCAGATGGAGATTGACAGTGAGAAGATACCTTCTCCCCCTTCAACAGTTTAGAGGGAGACAAACATTATTCCAGTAGATCCAGTTTCTTGAGTTGATATGTTCAGAGATATTGCAGTAGGGCATAAAAGGCCTACCTAGACTCACTCTGCAAGAGGCAAAGAAACATACAAGCCTCTCAAGGCACATCTCGAGAAAGTAAAAGAGATCTTCAAAGCTATCCTCCAGTCATGAGCCACCTTATTGATGTTGAGCCTCTGTGTCTTAGAGAAGCCACATGAGCTTGTCTTAGAGAAGCCACGAGAGAACAGGTATGGAAATATGCCATAACAAGAAGATTACCAGTATATCTTAAAGAATGATGCATAAGACATTATTCGGGAACCAGAAGGGAAGTCTATAGTAACTTCCAAGTGGATCTATAAGATCAAACATGCAGCTGATGGAAGTGTTTAGAAATACAAAACAAGATCTATAGACAGAGGTTTCTCACAAACAGAGGGAGTTGTCTATGATGAGACACTTGATCCAGTAAACCCATTACACTTCCATCTATACTACAATCCATGAGCTGGAAACTATATCAGATAGATAAATTCTTGATGAGTTTGGAGTACAACTAGAGTATTGTTGATCCAAACCTATATCATTATAGTGTTGATGACAAAGGCCTGATTTTTGGTGACTTATTCAAGAAGTCTTGTTGTTGTATACAAGTAATCCTTGACTTCTGATTCGAGATGAAGAATATGAGTATGATGCAATACTTCTTGAGACAAGAAGTATGACAGAGGACCGATGAGATTTTCCTGAGTCCAGGAAAATATACAGTAAAGATACTAAAGAAGTTCAAGTATGACAGAATACAAAATCCACCGTGATAAATTTAAAAGGAGAACATTGATGATGATTCAAATGAGACTGATCCACATTGGATCATTGATGTATCTGGTTAACACCGGACTTGATTCATGCCATGCATTAAATGTGCTTAGTCATTTCATGAGTCAATTGAGACAAACTCACTAGACAAGAACAAAACATGAGGCATAGTTGGATATGGTCTGAGATATGCCTCCAGAGTGAACGTGAGTTTGCAGGATATCCTGATTCAAATTGAGAAGGAAGTATAATGGACCTGTTATCCCCCACTTTTAGGGATAACTAAGGAGATTACGTCTCGAGGCCCACAAGTCCTAGACATGGAGTACTGAGAGCCAAATCGACTTGAGCATGGCCCTGGAGGGCCCATCTTTTCTTCCTTTCGACGCATCCAGTTTGTCAGCAGTAGCAGCGTCCATCACCTCGGCTTGGTCCTATATCGGAGATGGTTCTTGCTCCATGAGGTAATGACTTCGGGTATCATGGTATGTGTCACTCTGATCCTCAGCTACCCTCCTTGATGCTTCAAGGTGTTGGTATCTCAGTCTTTCAGATGGCAGTATTAAAACCATGGACAAACTAGAAGAGGCCTTTCTCAAGAGATGGAGTATCAAGGAAGACCCCAACATGCTATTAACTAGGCTGAATTCCCTTTGGAAGCATGAAAATGAGACCATACGAGAGTTCCACACTAGGTCTGAAACTTTGTTGCAAAAGATCCTTGTAAGCCATCATCCAACCGATAATTACCTTGTCTATATCTACACCAAATCTTTCACTATTCAACTAGGGTATCTCCTCAGAGACAAAAACCCTCAAACAATCCAAGAAGCTCAAGAATTGGCTACCAAGATTGAAGGCAACCTCCATTCGTCTAAGATTGAGCCTTTCATAAATCCAAGGGGCAAAATGGACACTAAACCCAAGATAGTCCACAATACCAAGCCTACTTTAGACCTTTGCTCCAATATGGAAAAATTACAAGCAACCATGGATGGCATGATAAAAAATCAAGAGCTAATTATGAGTAGAATTGTCAACTTGGAAAGAGCCCAGAGCCAAGCACCTAGGGTCACATACAAAGGTCAATTCCAAAAGGGGAACCAATTCTATAAACCAAAGAATGATCAAGAGGTTCCAAACACTTTAGCTCCTGCAAATGTCGTGGATGAAAATCCTTGGTGTTTGCAATGTAGTGAAGCACATTGGGAACATGAGTGCCCTTACAATAATGATGGATATGAACAAGTGAACAATATGGGTCATGTCATGGAAGGCCCGCAAATAAATATCATTGTTGAAGAACATCGGGAGGGCGTAAAAGAAGCAACCAGGTTGGCTAGAATGGCAGTAATAAACAACCTAGACCAGAAATCAAAAGAGAAGTTGAAGAAACAAGAGTTCCAGGTGTATAGACGAAAGAAGTTGAACCAACCCATCTCTACCATTCTTGTGGAAGCTCAAATGAAACCTCAACCCTCGGACATTATCCTCCCTAAAACTTCCAAAACCGAGAGGGTGGACTTAAACTTTGACTTTGAAGGGGCACTATCTAAGATGCATGTAACTATCCCTCTGAGAGAAGTCATTAAGGTGCCATCTGTTAAAGAACGATTTGACAACTTCTTCAAAGGATCGGATGGACCCATGGACCCTCCTATTATGTTGCAACCTGACCACTTTAGGGTCTAGTATGATGAACATCCCCCCTTCTTTATGACCTTGATAATGAATAAAAAGAGCCTTACCAACTGCATGCTGGATTCAGGGGCCGATGCAATAAATAGGTTTAAAAGTCACACATCCTTACAGGAATGTGTGTGGCTTTGAATCTAAAGCCATACCCACACATGAGGTAATTGAGAATGTCGAAGTTTGCCTCAAAGAATACCCCGAAAAAGTGATCCACATGGACATAGTGGTAGTAGACGTCCCAGATGTGTGGGGGATGTTGTTGTCTAGGAAGTTTGCCTCAAAATTGGGAGGTACTCTTGAGATGGACCTCACTTATGTGAATATACCTTTGAAAGATGGAACTACAGTTCGTCTCCCAAATGTACCTGTAACTACAACCCATGTGCAAGAAGCTAGTGATCCCATCAAAGATAACAAAGCACATGAGCAAATCATGGAAAGCCTTCCTGAGTTTTCTCCGAATGATATGCCTTTTGCAATAGAGGAAGACTTCGATCAGATTCAATGGCCCAAGAAAGAAGAATACCAACAACTCTTAGACAAATATAAAGACAAGGAAGTTCGGACCGTGAAGTTGCTAAAAACAGGAGAAGATGACATATTGATTCGGCCTTCCCAGCAGGAAGTCTTTACAGCAGAATCCCACCCCCCTCTCTCTGCATAGTACACCAGGGTTATTCAAGGAACAAACAAATACAAGATCATAGAGTATAAGGAAGGGGATGTAGTATGGATGTGGGATACCAAGAAAGGAGAGCCAACTAATGTCAAAGGAAGTACTCAATCTTGGCTCGAGCCTATCAAAGTTGGAAGAAAATCAATTGACAACTCTTACTACTTGTCCACTTCACAGGTAAGTGCAGGTGAGTATGTAGGCATTTTGCATTCATTGTATATACCATTGCATTGCATGCTAGAGTAGTTTGCTTTCACACTTGTACATATGATTGCTTTTATTTCAGTTTTATATATATAAGAGCTCGGGGTGATATCACCACCCTAAATGATTACTAATAGTTTCTATTGAGATCAAACAAGCTACAGGTTATGCCAGAGATGTTGAGGTTCTCATGCGCTCTACAGTGAGCACATGTCCCCGACTTGGAGCCAGATGTTATCCTCTGCTTTTAGGGATAGCTAAGGAGATTATGTCTCGAGGCCCACAGGGCCTATACATGGAGTACCGAGAGCCAGATCGACTTGAGCATGGCCCTGGAGGGCCCATTTTTTCTTCCTTTCAGTGCCTCCACTTTGTCAGCAGCAACAACGTCCATCACCTCGGCTTGGTCATGTACCAGAGATGGTCCTTGCTCCATGAGGTAATGAGTCCAAGTATCATGGTATGTTTCACTTTGATCCTCAAAACCTTTGAATATGTGCATTTAATTCCTTTTGTTTCTAACAAATGCTTGGACCTTATACTTGTCCACTTGACCATGTTTGGGGGGGGATGACAGGATGCCCTAGTAAGCATGTGCCCTTAGGTTTTGAGTTGCCACTGGGGGTATTTTTGAAAGCTCATCGTCTACTCCCGTCATATTACCACTTTTTCATCCTACTTCCCACTCATCCATCCCATTACATTTGTCTGGGCATTGAGTTGGCCAATCATTTAAGGGTTGCACCTTGCTTTGTGGGAAGAAGGGGCTAAAGGCCCAGAAGGTAAAAGCAAGCAGACAAAAGATAAAAGTCTAAAAACAAAACCTCGAGATGCTTCACCCAAGGATCCCCGAGAAAGCAATAAAAGGCTTCTCAGCAAGAAACAAGAGGAACCCATAAAAATAATAAAACAAGACCTAGTCAGAGGATAGGGGGTCTCATCACAAGCCAAACTATTAGGTCCATGGGCACCTAGCAATGTGACACTACTACCATCTGGTTGCCACACCACAATAGTGGCTCTTGGTTGCATGGCCAAGAGAAAGGGGGTCTCATCACGAGCCAACCTTCTCATCTCCATAAAAGTGCTTGTTGGTAACATTGTCACCACTGGTCACCACGCCAGGGAAGTGTCCCTTGATTAGCTTCTTGAAGAAAAAGCAATAAAAAATAAAGAATAAAGAATAAAAGGCATGACTGGGCTTGGAAACATTTGCATCCAAGACAAGTGCATCTTGCCTTCTACAAAGGCACCCGCAGGTAAGCCCTGCGTTTCCCTGCTTTCACTTCACCCCTTGTCACAACATCCCTTATCCACCTCACCCATTTACATGACTTGGATTTAATCTCTTACGGAAACATCCCTTTTCCAGTGGACACTAGCCCAATAGGATGCCCTGTCACTTCCTCCAAACTTGCATTGCAGATTTGTATAATGTCTTTGAGCACTTAACTGGGTAAAAGGGGTTTTATGCACATGTTTAATAATATTGATGATTAGATGTGATTGACATTGCTATGATCTCTGTGACTTATGAACCCATGGAGGGCATATCTGTATATGTGGTTGTAAGCATTCTTGTTCGTTTGGAAATAATTGCCTAAAGCTAATAGTCATTTCACTATCTAATTCATTGTATAGATATTTCATGTTTTACTTCATGTTGTAGATATATATTTAATTGCTCATCTCAATAACCAAACCTTGGGTATATTTTGGGCACTAGTCTATTTTATTGTATTGCAAAGAAATGGATTGAATGTCATTAAAGGAATTGCATTTGCATTATTTGTTTTTCATTGGGTTGGTTCTCCCTAATAAAAACCAAATTAACTCCTAGATCATTTATTAAAACTTAACTTAGTTAAGTAGAGTTTACCCCCCTTGGCTTCCCTAGGAGTGAGCCTAGACAAAAGAGGTCTAGATCGAGATGACAATGGGTCTGGACTTAGATTGTGCCTCTAAGGACACACCAAGTGGGTTGGAGACTTCTCCACGTTAGTAGGTGTGTATAAGGACGACAACATGTCTTCAACTTGCGGGACGATTTTGAGGCCCTAAATGACGTTTTTAGGAAATAAAAATCTGCGCAAACTGATCCTATGTCTCTGCAGCTTAAATAAAAGAACTCTAAGAGAGCTTTCCAACGAGCTACCTTGGGTGCAAAACAAAGCTTGTATGAGACAATTATAGATGAAACAGTTAAAGTAAAATTTCAGCACCAGTTTACTTCCAGAGGGCATAACTCCTTGCTCAGAAGTTTGTTTGAGGCACAAGAGTAGTCTATGGAAATCTTATGAATCATAGAAGACAACCATGGAGCCAAATTTGGAATTTGGGTATGTAAAAATCTGCAGGAAGAGAAAGAATACACCTGTAACATAGAGGAATAAATTGGGAAAAACAGTCTAAACTTCTTTGGACCATAACTTTTAGCTCGAAGCTCAGATTTGAGAAAACACATGATCGCTGGAAAGGCCTTGAGAAAGAGAAGACATCTATCCACCCAGAAATTTGAATTGGGCTAAAATTTTATCAAAAAGTAATAAAATAAATTTTGCAAAAGTAAGTGGAAAATTGCAGCTTGTGAATGTTGTAACTTTCTACTCATAACTCATAATGAGGCATGAGTACTGAAGATTTTCAGGTCCTATCAAGCTTGTCAATTGGCTTTGTCTTTGACCACAGATTGACTCTAAGTTTCAACTGTTATGTAAAGTGTTTACTGCTATTTTAGGACAGCCAACAGTCCAAGAACTTCTTGCTGATTTGTTATGGTTGCACTTCCAATTTTAGGTGCTCTAGCATGTAGTTTTAGTAACTAGAAGTTAGGACATGCATACTAAAATAAGTATAACACGCCTATATATCTTTACAGCTGAAAATGAACAGATCTAAAAGACTAACACATGCATTTTTGTACACAGGTATTTTTGGTCAACATCTCGATAAACCCCCCCCGAGGAAAAGCAGTTTGGGATATATGTCTATATAATGATGATCAAAGCAAGAGATATAACAAGTAATGAAATACAATGGAACATGTATACATAACAAGCTCCTCACAAGCCTTGCCACAAGAACCAGAGAAAGAAGTGTCCAAACTGTGGTGCGCCCTCTCCCTTTGTTTCCCTCTATACTAAACTGAAGCGCCCTAGCTCATCTGTGACCCAATGAAAAAATCCCTCCACAAGAATGTCCTCTCTTGTGCTGCCTCTCCACTGAAACTGTCAAAGCTCGAATCCTCCAAGCAGATCTGCTACCAAGTAGCTGTCAATCCTCTCAACATGTGAGCCCTCCTCCTAGCAGAAATGATCACCAGAAATAAACAGAGCTAGAAACTGAATGTCTCTCTCCACAAAAACAAGCGCCCAAGCTCTCCTCTCCCTATGCATCAAATCTCATCTCAATATGACAAGTCCTCCTCCTCTGATGAGCAAATCAAGGAAACAGAATGCACCCTCCTCCTCAAGATGTGCCCCTCCTCCATGAAAATGCTCCCTCTCAAAGATGGAAGTTATGGCTCCATGGAAATACTCTCCATGCAAGCTCAAACCAACCTCAAGCTTCTCCTCAAGCTCTCAAGGGTTTTACTCAAACCCTCATGAAGTGCGCCCTCCTTCTCCTTAAGAAATGCGCCCCTCTTCTCTTCTCCAAAAACTCTCAAGTGAAGAATGAGTCTCCAAAATGCCTTTACCCTCTCTTTAGCCTCCTCATGCCAACCCTAAAACATCAATGGCTTAGATTAGATCTAGCCAAGTCTAATCAATGGGTGAGATCTCATCCTAAAATCTCACTAAGGAAACCCACTTTCCTTAGTTGCTTTATGTCTATTAATTCACCCACATTGTGAATTAATTGTCACTTTATGACTTAAGTGACATATTTCACTTTCGACTTAAAACTCCTAAGTCAAAGTGAAATTAGAATCATAAAGTAAAGTACAAGGGTAATAGTCTTCCCCCTTTGTGCTTAGAAACTCATAAGCACATGGGGACCACTTTCCAAGGTACCCAAATCTCAACAATTACAACTGTTAGAGAGATGTTTTGGAGAAGAATGTGTTTAAGGAATCATATTTTGACATTGTGCATCGTGTTCTTCATAAATTGATGAGAACAATAACTTGTATTCTAGTTAATGAAATTTTTTACAATATACATGTGCTAACAATAATTATTACATGCACATTTCTTGCAGAATTAGAGGTACAAGAAAAAAAAATTGGTTCTTATATGAGGATTGGAGTTATGGAAGATGCTCAGGGATCTTACAGCCACAAATAGGAGGTCAAAGATCTACATGTCAACATGGGAAATGCTAAGACTGAATCAAATGAAAGAAGAGGCAGGAAAGAGCCTGTAACTATGAGAAGTCTGCATAGAGAAGTGTAGAGCTATAGGGAAAATAATGAAGGGATTATGAAGGCTCGGGAAGAGATACTTTAAAGTCTAAATATGTTGCATAGGAAAGCTAACAAAGACTCTAGCACCAAACAAGCAGGTAGTGCTAGACAAGTGGCAACATCTAGATCCCATAGCAGAAGTGTCATGTCCCCATTTTTGGATTCCCTTATTATGTGGTTAGTGTCACTTCATGGGGTTTGAGTCAGCCAAGTCAGAAGGGTGAGAGTCGAGACTATGTCATCAATGAGCTCAGAGTGTTTGGATGAGTTTTATGGGGGGAAGCTTAGTTTATTTACCATTATTCATCATTAGGATCATTTCTGCACAACTTGTTCTTGGTGCTGTTGCATTCCGACGATTTTTGTAAAACAAGGTTATTAATGGGCATATTTTAATAAATTACACTAAACGTACTATTTGGAGCTTGTTTCTTGGAGAAATACCTTAGTGTAATAGCTCGTTGGAACCGAGATGAAAATATCTACAAGATGGGGTGATGAAAGGCGACTTTCAGTGGCTGGAGAAATCATAAAGGCAAATTAATCACTTTTTGGAGTAAAAAGGTTCATTAAATTAATAAAGTGATTTTATGAGAAAATATTAAAGATGAATTAAAAGTCACTTGAAGGGAAAAATGTGAAAAGGGGTATAAAAGAGAGATAGGGGCTCATATTCTCTCATTATGCACAGTTTATGATTTGAGAGTGAGTTCTGAGGCAACTTCATAAGTTCAGGAGAATGAGTGACTATGTGGATTCCAGCAAGAATACACCCAGTGGTTGATTTCGGTGTTGAGAGACACACCTTAATCATCGGGGAGATCACACATATCTTCCATCGGTCTTTCACAACAGTTACACAATTTGCAGCAGCAGAGGCGCACTTGTTCAGAGTGAGGGCACATCTTTTGAGGGCTTAGAGGTTCAACTTGTCCCAACCAGGGAGGATCCAGTGATTTCCCTCTGACCCAGTTGAGAGGAGGGCAGGGCGCATCTATTGCATGGTTTCTTGTCAGATTTTGACATATAAATCATCTTGGGAGCATTATTCAGCCAATGAGGGTGCGACAGTTGGGGAGGATACATTTGGGGTTCTCGAGAGGTCACCGGATCAAATCCAGGGAAATCCTTCCGACCCATTTTAGAGGAGACTAGGGAGCTCAGTTTGAGACCCTTACAACGAGATTCTGTCGATGGAATCTCTAGAGCGTAGTTGCTGGCAAAAGTTGGGGTGCATTCCCCCAAGGGGATCCATTCAGGGTCCGTACTGATTGTCAGAGGGTTGATCTTCAGTTGGTCAACCACCGAGAGTGTGCATGAGGTCAGGGCACACTGTTTGAGACAGTTTTGAGGCAGATCCGAGGATTTAAGCCACCAGGGTGAACTTTCCAGTCTTGCGGCAATGTCGTATGAGTTGTCGTAGCATGCAACAGATCCTACAACTCATCCATTGATCCAACAACATTCTTTTAATACCGGGTATCATTGTTTTAGTTTTCTTATTGTATTCTGGTTAAGATCCTTTTGTCTCTGATCTAACCGAGAGATTTATTTTACTTAGCCGCATGCAACATTGTACCCAGTCATTTTCATACTACATTGTTGTAGTTGTTATGTGTCTTTATCTTTTTAGTACTTGCTTAGATATTGTTAAACAACTGTAATCACATGAAAAATCACCACGTATGTTAAAATCAATCACTAAAGGCATCCATAATCCCAAAGTGTATCAATTCCGACAGCACACAATCATCAGTTGAGGCACATATTCCGATCTGCGGAATTAGGGATATTACAGTGGTATCAGAGTTGGTTTTCCTACCATCCCAAGGGTATTCAGTGAGAAGAATTTTCAGATGGAAAATCAATGGGATCAAGATTTCGTAAATCAATGGGAACAAGAGGAGGAGTTTACAAATTGTTTGAGGGAGTATATGGCACTTGGTGAGGCATTTTACACAACCATGACATTCAAATAATTTTGCACCATCAAACATCCTGAGTTGTACGAGCCCCAATTAGTAGCGGATGAGGATTCCTTTAAAAAAATAGGGCATATACATCAACCTATCTATGATAGGGATGTGTGCAATGAGGATGATAGGGAAACAATCTTTTATACACCATTAGATTTGGCCTATGAGGGTAATGACATTAGCATATGTGATGGTTAGGATAATAGCCCATGTGATATAGTTTCTCGATCAACATCAACATCTTATCATTGTTATGATACTTATGACTATTTGGGTGTGAGTACACCTAAGTATGATGAGGATGTGCGTGAGGAGGAGTTGGCAGCGGATAAGATACCTTGTGAGGTTGGCCTCATTTCTCAGGAGGTGTTTTTGAGTGATGTTGGGCAGAGTGGTACAACAAATGTTGGGGCATATTCTAATGAGGATTCCACAGTTGACCTTGGTAGCAGGAATCACGAGGTAGCACTTCAGCATGATGTAGATGTTTGTTCGTGTGAGTCACACCATTTGATGGGGCAACTGAAGGTTCGCGAAGACATGATTATGGTAGCCATGAGACACCTCGATGACACACATACATTGGTGGGTGATTTTTGTTGGAGGGCCACTATGGCACATGACATCTTGGGAGGTGATCTTTCCCTTTTGGATTTCATTTCACTCAAGGAGGCCATGGTAGTGACTATATATAACTACCTACAACTTCTCGCAGATAGGGATTATCTTCTCACAGTGGGTGGCTTGTACCAGGGTGCTTTGGAAGGGAAAGAGCATGAGGTAGACAAACTTACCTATGAGCTAGTGAACACACAAGACTCCTTGGAGAGCACACAGATGGTCCTTCAAAAATCTGAGTTACGGGTAGAGCATCTTCGGGAGGAGTTGAGTCAGGCATCTCTTTCATCCATTTCAGTAGACAGACAGTCATATACATCAACCTTCTCTCAGGAGGTTGTCAGTGACATTGTTGAATTGATGGAGGAGCTTTATGTGATGGGTGAGCATGAGGGGCATTCAGACTTACAGGTGAATGTAAGGAGATATGACACAAAGATTTTTTTAGGATGCACATGTGTTGCAGGAGCCACCACCTTTGGTGAGCTCCTTGATCGCTCATGATGAGACAGTTGAGCATACACTCTGGATTGTGGAGACAGGTACATTTCAGGTGAGGACACATCCATTTGGGATCCAGGGTTAGTTGACAACCATGATGAGGACACGTCTATACATGATCCAGGGTTAGTTGATATTCATGGACTGATTGACACAGTGGTATATCCAGGATACAGGATGGTACCGAAGGACATAGGAGTATGCAGTGGTATACAGGGGCATATAGTGATGACCAGTAGTCTGCAGTGGCATGCAAAGGTGTACTGTGGCGCACATGGGGATACATTGGATTGTAGGGCAGAGACATACTTGATGGAGCATGGAGTTTCCAGTGAAGAGTGTTCTGCTCCGTTGCTGCAGTGCGTGGATTTTGGAGATCATATCATCAATAGTCGTAGTACCTGTGATGATGGAGAGAGTAGGGTTGACCATCGGTGTGAGGAGACACCTTTGGATGTGTATGATGGCATGGGAGTAGTGTGGAGTCCAAGTGACTGCTCAGATAGTCCATCAAAGTGCATGGATGAGTTCTTGGTCATACCCTTGGGATTGACCAATGTATGTGACACTTTCCAATCGAGCATACAGTCATGGAGGTTTGTGCTACTGTTCCTTGATGCTCTCATTAGGTACATCATGATCTAGTACCTGGTATCATTGCATGTGTCACTCTGATTTTTGAAGCACTTGAATATGTTGCACTGAATTCTCCTTCATTTCATAACGTTTGCTTGGAAATTATGCTCTTAAACTTGTTCATACCTGGGAGGGTAGCATAATGTCCTAGTAAGTTGATTCCCCTTTAGGATAAGTTGCCACTGGGTCGGTCTATGAAAGGTCATCGTCCATTCCCTCCATACTTACCACTTTCCATCATTATTCCTCTCATCTTCCCCCACCTTGGTTCGAGCATTGGGTTTCCCACGCTAGGAAGGGTTGTACCTTGCCTTGTGGGAAGAAGGGGATAAAGGCCCAGGGGGTAAAAGTAGCTGGCAAGAGTTAAAAGCCAAAATGAAACCTTTGAGATGCTTCACCTAGGGATTCCCGAGAAATCGATAGAAGGCTTTTCAGTAAGAAAAGGGGACCCATATGAGCAACTTATGGGCCTTATTTCAACTTCATCCCATTAGTGATGATGCTGAAGATTTAGCTATGAAATTGTTCTCTTCTACCCTCCATGATGGTGCTAGACGATGGTACAATGGTCTCCCTGATGCTAGTATTAAAACCATGGATAAGTTGGAGGAAATATTCCTCAAACGATGGAGTGTCAAGGAAGACCCCAACATGTTGTTGATAAGGCTGAATAACATCACAAAACAAGAGAATTAAACCATTAGGGAATTTCATGATAAATTTGAAAACTTAGTGCAAAAGATCCCAGTGAGCTATCATCCTTCAGACAATTTCCTTCTCTTTCTTTACACCAAAGCCTTTACATGACAGATGGGCTTTCTCCTCAGAGATAAAGCCCCTAAAACAATCCAAGAGGCTCAAGAGGTATCTACAAGGATTGAAGACAATCTATCATCATCTAGAGTCGAGTCGAGCCTTTCTCTGCCCCAATAGTCAAATTGGATGCTAAACCTAAGATAGTTCATAATGTTGAACCTACCTCAGATATTAGCGCTAGCTTAGCAAATCTACAGTTGACTGTAGATGGCATGGAAAAACCCAAGAATTAATGATGAATAGGATTGTCAACTTGGAAAGAGCTCAACAACAAGCTCCTAGGGTTCCTTATAGAGGGCATTTCCAAAAAGGAACTCAAGTTTTTAGACCAAATAATGGTCAAGAAGTTCCTAATACTTTATCCCCCACAAAAATGGTAGATGAAAACCCTTCATGCTTAAAGTGTAGAGACTCACATTGGGAGCATGAGTGTCCCCTGAACAATGGTGAACACGACCAAGTGAATATTGTCAGTCACACCATTGAAGATCCTCAATATTGCGTTAATGTCACACTTGAAGAACATCAAGAAGGCATAAAGGAAGCAGCCATGAAGGCTAGGATGGAGGTGATAAATAACCTTGATCAAGAGTCTAGAGAAAAGTTGAAGAAACAAGAATTCCAAGTGTACACTAGGCAAAAACGAATGAACCAACCTTCTCTCTACTGGACCTGTAATTGCACAACTAAGACCTCCACCTATGAACATACTTCTTCCTAAAAATCCTCCCAAAACCGATGTAATGTTCCCAAGCCAAGAGGCCAAGAACATTGCGTTTTTGTATGAATTTTAAACTTTTTACTGGTTGTGGCATTTCGTCAAACACTTTGCTTAATATGATCCTTTAGGTTGCGCTAGGTTATTGCCACATACCCACTATAGCAAAAATAAAATTTTCGCTCTTCCTCAAGGGATAGAATCCCCGAATTCCTACGGGGACATAGCAAAAGCTAGCTCTTCCCTTATCCACCTCCATGTGATCGTTGGTTATGACCACAAGCCAAGCCAAGAGGCGCCTTTCGCATTTCGCGACTCATCGATGCAAGAGAATCAAGTCTTTCGACTCTTCAAACCCCAAAACTCGAAATCTTACCTTCGATGAGATCGACGACTGTGAATCTCCCCCTGATCCGATGGTCCTGATCGTATCGGGATTTCGGTAACTGGGAGTTCAAAACGCAGCGACCCAAACCACTAGTCACTCCATTCCCCGAACTCCGATATGCGAGTTCTTGTACGAGATCCAACGATCCTCAATGATTTGGATCCAATGGTCCAGATCTGTTCGGAGTTTTGTGAACCGGGAGTTCACGATGCAGCAACTCCAAATCTCTTGTCACTCTAATCCCCAAATTTCGATATGGGAATTCGTGTATGAGATCAATGACCCTCGTTGATCTGGATCTGACGATCACTATCCCTCCTGAGCTTAAGGGTGTTGAAAGACACTCAGTCTTAATCCCTTCGTTGCTCTACGAGATCCAATGGCCCAATTGGATCTTTCCCCGAACTTTGACCGCTCACCACGTGTCTCCTCCGATGGGCGGTCCAGATCCGGGTCAGATCGATGACCCACAAGCCCCGTGATCTAACGGTTTTGATCTCTCTTAAACCAACGACTAGGATTAAGTCGTGATTTCATGACTTGCGAGTTCTATGAACTCCTCCCGTTGACTTCTTTCAGCGACGAGTCAAAGAATTTCCTAACTCTCGCCATGTGTCCTCTACAAATGGACAGTCTAGATCTGTCACGACCCGACGGTCGCGGTTCATTGTCGACGATTCCCCATCAAGAGTCTGGGGAAGCCTTCTCTTGTGATTTCTTGGTGCTGAAACGCCGACCGGCAGCCACGTGTCCCTCCGATGGATGGCTGCAACCTTTAGCCACGATCAATGGTTGTGATCTTTTCAGGATGATCAATGGTCGCGATCAAATCCTAGCTTTCTCCTTTTCGGGAATTTGGGAAAGTCTTCACTCCCATTACCCCAATGCCAAATCCTTTATGGATGTGGATCTTTGACACGCGTCCTCTGGGATGGACGATCCCGATGCTCTCAAGACTTTGACGAGTCCTCTCTCCTCTGCATGCACTAGGTTAAACCACGCGTGCCTTTTCTGGATCTGACGACTATTGGTCCCCCGCACTCAATCTGATGGTTCAGATCTATTCTCCTGCGCACTCTTCTCCGGTTGTCTGGACGTAGGCTCCAACGGTACAAATTTTCCCCTGCAAATCGGCGATTCGCCTTTCAGGACTTTGGGGAAATCCTCACCTCTATTTCCTCGAATTGAACCAATGGTTCAGATCTGATTTTGATCACGATCTCTAACACTCCCGATCTTTCATACGCTCTGAAACCTCCAAAGGGTTTCTCGACCTCTGCACTCAATGCAGGGTTCTTGCACACAATGGTGCGATCCTTCCTGAGCTTGTCTAGGACTTAGGGATTTCTGGGTTCGGTTTGCCTCAAAGAGATCCTGTGCCGATCTGCACTACCTCTCCTGGGCTTAAAAAACTTCGTCCTCCAAGGACTCTAAACAATTAGGAGGGTTGGCATGCGTACATGAAACTGTGTCCGGGGTCGACGAACACACAGTTCGTGACTCTGGCTTATGCCTCCATAGGACACAAGCATTTACGAGTATAAAATCATCTCCTAACCATATAATTTCTTATTGGCCTAGTTATACAATCAAGAAGAAATAAAGGGGATACAGTATATCCATTAAGAAATATGTACAATTCCTGAAACATACACAGTGTAACCAACTCATACACTGTTACGGCTAAATTACACAAGGTAGGAAATCACTTATCTATTACAGGTTGTCGCCAACCAACTGACTGTGGGTGTTCGTCCTTCCACCCGACCATAGGCTCAGAGGCAATTCATTCTTAGCACTCTGGCCACCCTCGTGCCAAGCCATGATATCACCAGGGAGTTCTCACAGTTCTCAGGAGCTATGTCTCTGTCCCAGCTTCTGCTCGGGTCCTGTTCTCTGCAACTCGGAGCTTTCTCTTTTGGTTATGGCCTCGGCGAGGTTTCTCAGATGCTCTTTCACATCAAGCTCGCAACCTTCCATTCGTGATTCTGCTGGAGTATCTCCCTTATGAGCTTACGCTCTCCCGCTCCGTGTCTCTTCTCCCTTGTATATCCCCCTTACCCTAGAAGGTATTTTTTTGCCGACCTATCATGTTCCTTCTGTCAGAAGGAAGCTCAGGTCTGCAGGTCACTGCGGTACTTCGGGCTGACGACCCATGTTTCCATTCATGGGGGTGGTTGATAATTCAACCACCGGTGCTTTCTTCATTAACTGATTTCTCTCCTTGGGACTCGAAGGAGGTTTGTCATCCTTATCAAGGGAGATTTGGGGTTATTTGTCATAATGAACCCTCTCTTATAGTTTTCATATTCTTCCTCTAGTGATATCGTGGCCAGTACTTTCAAGGCTTCACCCCCACAGTCAGTTATTTGGCAACTCAATCAATAATACATTTACATTGTCCTCATGCCTTAGCATGGTAATTCCTATTTTATGATTAATTACAAATTGGGGGAAACAGGGTGTTACAATTCTCTCCCCCTTAAAGGAACACCCTCCTTGGTGTTCTTTCTCAAAAACATGTGTCATGCCTTTCTCATTCAACCACTTCAGAAGTCTTGACCTTCGTCCTCGGTCAGGTCCTCTTTCAGAATCTTAGTCTTCGTCATCTGCCTTCAATAATTCTTAGACAATAATCATATTAATCACAATTTTGTGCGAAAACATCTTACTGTTGTTCAAAATTCAAAAGGAAATTTTCATAATCTTAGCACAATACTTATCTGTGCAGTCTGTGGATCTGTATCCACATGGTAGTTTTGTTATCCATGCTCATCGCTTTCCTTGACGTGCCCATTGGGTGCATGATTCCAATTCAATAGTTCATAAGAGCTATCATGATTTCATCTTCCTTTCCAAGGTTTTTCCGCACGACCAACTACCCACTGTGTGCATGATCCCAATAGTTTACAAGAATTATTAAGGTCTCCTCTTCTTTTGCGGTCACTCACCCTCCAAGCCTAGGCTTAGGCATCCCCTTCATTGTTATACAGTCCCTCGGGCCTCAAGGTTTTCTCGCACAGGAAATTTTTTAGAGACTCTATCGAGTCTTACAGTCGAGGCGTCCCTCAGACTTTCTTTGCCGAGGTGTACCTCCGGCTTGTGTTACCTCAACACAATGCTTATCACGGGGTTTTCATGGCTCAGCAGTAGTCTTTTTTCATCATCTTCAGCTTTGACAACCTTCATCTATTCCTTCTGGACATATCTTTTCTCCTCACCTGTGTCACAGGTATACAACATTCGTGAGACATCATTATAAATTCCAACTTTCAGAATTTTTATTGCAAATCTGTCACCCATAGATTTTTCCAATCTCTTCTTTTATTTTCCGATATGTTCTGTACGAAACCAGATTCACAAGCATGGGACTTTCTTTCCCATAACATTTTAGCTCAGCAGAAAATCAGTCTTCCTTATGGGCTTACAACATTGCCATATCCAAGACTCTTTCTTCCTGCAATCATTCCTCAGCTAATCAAATTGTTAGTTCTCATGCACATACATTTTTATCGCACCTTTTCAACTTCATCACAACAATTTCAAAATTGTGCATACTAACAATCAAATTCACTTTCTCAAAAGGAAATACCATTCCTTGCAGTTTGGCTCAGCAAGCAATCGGTCTTTCCTATGGGCTTACCTCACTACCATATCCATGCCCCCTTGCTTCCTGCAATTCATTCTTTCCACAACCAAACAATTGTTAGTCTCATCTCAACATACCAAACTTTTCAAAATGTAATTCAACATTTCAAAAGGGTTTTAACAATTGTGCCAATATCCATGGCCACATTCATACCCAATGCATTCTTACATTGTTTTTTTCAAGTTCGTCACACTTTATGACCGGTTCTTGGCCATAGGGTGTTGGAATTTAACCAACCTTTTCCTCATATGATTTATTCATTTTCTTTCATTCTTATAGTAGGACCATATTGCCTGCTATAGGCCGATCATGATCCCAAATCAATACACATGAACTCAAAATTTTCACATGAATGCCTTTACGCATTCCTTGATTGTCAATGCATTCATGACATATCAATTCATGAATTCTTCCAAGGGTTACAAACAATGTTTACTACTAGAGGTTCATACCTCCATCATTTTGGTTCTTCGTCCGGAGTCATACCTTACTTGGGTATCCAAGGCAAACAACTGCCTTTCAAGTTTATGCATAACACTAAGACAATAATATATTTCAGAAGGGGTTCTTACCAAATCCCTTCATACCTTGTGCCACACAGGCACAAATATCTTTACACCGTTTCTTGGCTGCTAGCACCCTCTTTCTTATTTTTACCTCATCACCAGTGCTTTATGGGGACTTTTACAACCCTATCAACAATCTTTCACTCGTAGCCTTCTCTTGGTCATTCTTTGTTTGAGGTTTCCCATCATTGGCAATTGTCTTCCTTAATAGCTCCAATTCATTTCTATACACAACATGCATCATCATAGACACAATTACATTAGTCGTAATATTAAACCAAATGCATGTATCATAACATTCGAATTCATAAATATCCTCAAATGTTTCCATAGGTGCAACACAAACAAATTTTGATTGTATCTTCAGCAATACAATCCTTATTACTTATGGTGTCAAGACCTTTTTATTTTTATTGGCGTACCAGCTTTCTCATCCAAGGGAAAACATAATACTCAGCGAGGAAAGAGTTGATGACTCTCCCCTTCTTCCAACTCTTCCTACACCACCTGGGACTTTTCAGCCCAGCCGAGTTATCTCTAAGGCCTCACTGTCTTTTCTCTACTGTTGCAATTCTACTCCCTGTCGAGATCTTCCTGCTCCTTTCCTTGAGCTGCCTTGGTTAGGCCTCACCCTAACCCTTTTTGGGATACCGCAGCATGCTTTAATAGAAACTTTTTGCTCATAATGAATCATGAACATGTGCATCCTACACACTTCCATTCGATTATCGGAATGGTCAATATCCAGTTGTTAGTCTTCTATTAATTACATGATTCTTTCAAAATGTAATCCAGGAATCTTATATATGGACAGGCCTTGCAGCCCATTGTCCAACCTTCAACAATTATTAGGGTTGTGACTCTAATCTTCTAACAAAGTCCTTACACAGTTACTCCACCAGGAACTCTTTTGGCATGCAACTCCCTTGTTGCATATCCATCACTATTTGCGATGGCCTCAGCCTTGAGTTAGCTTTAGATTTTTACTAAATATTCCCCTTAAGGAATATAAACATGCGTCTTTGTTAACTTAAATCTATGATGTACTTAACCATTTTCATAATCCTAAGCATGCATGTAGT
>ML779552.1:381137-393369 GCA_009831015.1 Picea engelmannii
GAACAAGATCACTGAGAAATACACATTCACAAGAGACACAACATTTATCCTGGGAAACCCTCTAGGGAAAGAAAACCTAGCAAAAACTTCCTTATCATAAATAGCTTATACAATGTTCAAGAGATAACTCAAACCAATACAGATAATCCTCCCCAAGAGATGCACCACTCTTCTTATCCTCTCTCTAAATGGTAATTGCAACTTTGCAACTTGCCTCATAAGAGAATGAGCAAGTGAGTTATGTGTTAGAAGTGAGGTGCTAGCCTCCTATATATACAAGACTGGCACGTGTGAAAGGGTTTCACTGGCAGGGCCGACCTCTCACTTTGGGTGGGTAAACCCACCTTTAATTAATTCTGGGTCTTCAATAAAAACTGTTGGGGCCGACTTCTTATTCTGTCCTTTATAATTGTCCGATGCCCAATCCGCAAAAGGGGATTTGGTCCTTATACAATTACCGACATGATTAATTCACAATGGGGATTAATCCTAATAATAAAATAACAATAATAATAAGAATTCTCTTCGCAGTTACATTATTTCAACATCCTTCACCCCAATCTTGTCTCTATGATATTCAAATTTTCTCCTGGTGAGCGCCTTCGTCAGAATGTCTGCATCTTGATCTTCCGTAGGAATGTATTGAAGCAACATGATCTTCCACTGCACACAATCTCTGAGATGATGATACCGGATATCTATATGCTTAGATCTGTCATGAAACACAGGATTAATCGAGAGTTTAATGCAACTCTGATTATCACAATAAATCATTGTTGGATCTAAATGAGAACCAAACAAACCAACCAAGATCTTCCTCATCCAGATAGCCTCACATGCAGCTTGACTCGCTGCCATGTATTCTGCTTCCGCTGAACTAAGTTCCACAGATCTTTGTTTCCTGTTGTACCAAGAAATAGTTGTAGATCCGATACTAAAGATCCTCCCTGATGTGTTCTTTCTGTCTGTTGGGTTGCCCGCCCAATCTGCATCTGTGAAGCCATGCAACTTCACCTCATCCACCTGTCTGTACAATAATCCATACTCAGATGTGCCCTTCAGATATCTCAGGACATGCTTACCTACCTTCCAAAAGAGTTTGGTAGGCTTAACCATCGCTTGACTTAGTTGGTTAACCGCATAGCAAATGTTTGGTCTCGTGTTCACTAAATACATTAGCGAACCCACTAACTGTCGATAGACAGTAGCATCCACTACCTCTCCAGAAGTAGCATCCTCTTTCCTTCAGTTTCCTGGAAGAGGAGTATCCATGGGTTTGCAACCCTCCATGTGAAACTTACCCAATATCTCCCTTGCATACTTTCCTTGAGACACAAAAAGTTCACCATCTTGCTGTCATATTTCCAATCGAAGGAAATAATGAAGAAGGCCCAAATCCTTCATCTCAAACTCCTTTGCAAGGTCATCCTTGCATGAGTGTATCAATTGCTCATCACCAGTCAGTATTAAATCATCAACATAAAGCACAATGATTAAAAGCTTACCCTCCACCACAATTTGGTATAGGTTTGCATCTGCTTCACTTTTGGTGAAGCCCAATCCAGTGAAATAGTTGTCTGTCTGAGTGTACCAAGCATGGGGTGCTTGCTTCATCCCATACAATGCTCTCTTGAGTTTGCACACATGTGACTCCCTATCAAAGGTCTCAAAATCTTTTGGTTGTTCAATGTACACTTCTTCCTCAATGATCTCGTTCATTAATGCAGTTTTTACATCCATCTGATGAATGCGCCAACCCATCTACGTTGAGAGTGCAAGGATGGATCTTATGGAAGAGTATCTTGCGACAGGTGCAAAGGTCTCATCATAATCTATCCCCTCGATCTGTGAGAAGCCTCGAGCCACAAACTTGGCCTTGTATTTCTCAACACTCCCATCAACAGCTTGCTTTATCTTGTAGATCCATCTTGAACCTACCACTGATTTGTCGACCGGTCTTGGGACAATTTCCAATGAACTGTTTTTGGCAATGGAGTCATACTCCTCCACCATAGCATCAACCCAAGTGGGGTCCTGCACTGCTTTTTGAAAGGAAGATGGTTCAGTCACAATACATTTTCTCATGAGAGCCATGTATCTAGCAAATCGATCAGGAGATTGTATCTGTCTGCGTTGTAAAGTAGGGGCTCCTACATTCTGTGCAGCATCTAGTCTCAATTTGTTAGCTTCCGTGGTGCGCTTTCTGACATTTCTGATGGATGGATCTGCTTGAGCGGTTTCCTCCACTCCATGAACCTCCTCATGTGGTTGATCCACATCTTGAGACTCATCCTTGGGAACCAGTAGTTCCTCTTCTACATGCAAGTCTAGCTCCCTCTCAAGCGACAACCGCATGGCTTTCCCCTCATCGAATTCTATATCCCGTCGCATAACAGTGATCTTACTGTTCGAAAAATACACACGATAATTATGGGGTGTTTCTGTGTACCCAAAAAATATCCCAACTTCAGCAGTCAGTTCCCAGCTTCTTCCTGGAATCCTTGGTCACATGCACATAAACAGATGAGCCAAAAATTTTAAAATGAGAAACATCAGGTTTCTTACCAGTAAAAGCTTCTTCAGGTGTACTCAAGCCAAGTACTCTATGAGGACAATGGTTATGCACATAAACCGCGGTATTGCATGCTTCTGCCCACAAATGCATTGGTAGGCCCTGATCATGCAACATCGCTCGTGCTGCACCTATGATCGTTCTATTCTTTCTCTCCGCGACCCCATTTTGTTGTGGGTTATGAGGTGCTATGAGTTCTCTTCGAATTCCTTCTCTGCTGCAGAAGTCTTTGAATTCGTTAGAGATGTATTCTCCACCATTATCGCTCCTTAGAGCTTTCACTTGCTTCCTCGACTCTTTCTCCACCAATGCTTTAAACTCGCAGAACTTTGAGAATGTTTGATCCTTCTTCTGCATGAAGAATATCCAGCATTTATGAGAAAATTCATCAACAAAAATAACATAATACCTATATTTTGTTGTTGAAGCAACCGAGAATGGTCCACATACGTCTGTGTGAATTCTCTCCAGGGTCACCGAAGCACAGTTCTCCTTTTCATGAAAGGTGGACTTTAAATACTTCCCCAGGGTGCACCCCTTGCACTGATCTAACTAAGCAATTGTTCCCATTGAAAGTCCAGTAGATATTTGCTACATGATCTTCAAGGCTCCATGATGAAGATGGCCCAATCTCCTATGCCATAATTCGCCCTCATCCCGGCTCACCACTGTTTCTGCCTTGCCTATCATGGCACCACAACCATCTACCTCCAGCATGTAGAGATTCTTAACTCGAATCCCTATCTTCTTGACTTGACTCGTTTCTTTATGTCCCAGGTAGGCTTTACCACTGCTAAAAACAACATCATAGCCTCTGTCCTCCAACATTGCGACTGATACCAGGTTTTTCTTCAGACCTAGAATATGCATAACATTTTTCAATTGAAATGGTTTAACTGACTCCCTTTGAAAGGTAATGGTACCAATACCAGTTGCACTGTATCGTCCATCATTGCCCATCTCTATATGCATTCTGAGATCTTTTTCTTCCAAGTCAATGAAAGACTCTTTATCTCCTGTCATGTGGAAGGAAGTGCCACTATCCAAATACCACATCGATCCCGATGCACTTGAAGCCATGCATGCGATCAAAGCAAAGTCAAGCTCAAATTGTGAGACAAGAGCCTCACCAGTTGTAGCTCCAACAACCGTCTTGTTCTTCCTCTTCTGCGGACAGTTAGTAGCGAGATGCCCATGTTCGTAACAATGAAAACACTTCACTTTGGACAAATCCATCTTCTTGACTTTAGACTCAGATTTTGGATGAAATTTCTTCCCTTTCCCTTTCCTTGCCTTGGCAGTCAAAGCACAATCCTCTTCATCATCACACTTTGATGAAGATCCATCTATGGTGTTTCGCCTGAACTCCTCTTGCACTAGATCCGACCATAGTCGTTCCCAATTCGACAAATTTTACCTTCCATTGACAGAGTCTTGATAACTATGCCAACTCTTGGGAAGTCCTAGGAGAGCCAAGCTCACCAAATCATCAGCAGGGACTATTATTCCCACACTTCCAAGCTCATCTCGACATTGGACAAACTTCGTGAGATATTTTTGAATGGTGTCACCCTTCTCCATCTTGATCTTCCTGAGTTTATCTTTGAGTGTCAATTTCCTATGGTCGCAACTGTTTTGGAACAGATCCGTCAAAACCTTCCACATTGCATGTGGTGTGGTTTTCCCATGGAGACTTGAGACAATGTGGTCTTGTACTCCCTCCAATAGAATCCTCCTTGCCTTTGCCACTTTCTTTTTCCATGCATCAAGATTTGCAGTGCCTATCGCATCTGGCTTAGGAACATCTCTGTCAATGTAATCCTTCAAGCCATTGTCTTCGAGTACTGCCTCCATCCTGTCCTTCCAAGCAATGTAGTTAGAGATGCCATCGAGTGCATACTCCAACCTCAAGCCATTGAAAGACATTTCGATCTTGAATCAACTGTCGCACCAAGAAAATCTTGCAAATTCGAATGTTATCCAACCACCAAAACTCAACTGCTACAATCCCTCTTCCCTGGGAGGTTCGCACCCCACCTGAGAGTAGCCTGAGGGAAGTTTGCACCCTGCCTATGCATAGCCTGCGAATTTGCCTGGAAGGTTCACACCCTCCTTGTGTATACCCTGGGAAGTTTGCACCCTCCTTGTGTATAGCCTGCGAACTTACCTAGGAAGTTCGCACTGTAATGCACTGTAGGGTGAGGGGAGTTCACACTTCTCCCTTAAGTAGCCTGCGAGAATCCCCTTGAAGTTCGCAGCTATCCTTTGTCTAGGGTGCGAGAATTTCTGCTTTGAGAACTGAGCGTAGTCTACAGTACTAAAGTTCGCACCCTGCTAGAGACGGGACCTACGAGAATGAAATTATGTTCACACCTCACTTCCGTAGCTCTGTGGCCATCGTGGCTCTGATACCATGTAGAAATTTCAATACAAATTAAATATTCCTGTGATTCTCCTGATCTAACAATTACGCCACTGTTAAATACATAATCGTTTCTACTATTATTCCTGCGGAAAATTAAACCACAATCACAACCACAATCACCAAGTGAAATATCAAGAACACATAACACAGAAATTTTATCGGGAAAGCGTAAAGCTAAAAACCCCACTATCATATATTATGTATATCATGAATCATGAAACAATCTCATACAAAACTCTAATCCAAGAGCTCTCAGTACAATACAATCGTTTCACACTATCATACACAAATCAACAAATACATGTGCCAATTCCTCGTGTCCAAACAACCTGCCTCCTTTGCACAATCTCTGCAATTCGAATTCTCACAAATGATCATTCGCTATTGACTAGGCTGCACATGCTCATAAGCATATCCACTGCATGTGTGATAAAATCACAACTGATAGCCAAACTGTCCCCTTCACTTGCTATCTCAACTGGGTCTCCACTGGATCTGACATGAATGTAGTTAACCGTGGTGAATCTGCAGTTGCATGTGAGTTCACTGATTGTGAATTAATAAATAATTAATTCACTAAACTCTCACTAGTGCATGTCTAGTTACAACTAGTACAACTGATCTTAACTCACTTAACTAAACTTATAATTCTATTACAAATCCAACTCACTCAGTTATGAATGAGATAATAGATTAATATTTATTGTCCAATTTATTTAAGGGAAAAGTAAATTAGACACATGTTTCTTGTTGACTTTTCAACACTCGCAACTAACCAGTGCGCTACTTCTCCGAGATCGAACAACTTAAAACATTTCGGCTCTTTCTGAATGGATCTTGACTCTCGATTTTATCCAATCTTCAAAATTCTTTTTCTTAAGGATTTCTCCCGCTCAATCCTCCGTACTTGTTCTTTCTTCGAACTTCAATTTTCTGCGCTTCACCTTTGAACGCTTCAACTCTTCGAAATTTAAAAACTTTTTCTAAGTGTTTCCTCTCGAGACTTAAAACCACTACTCCTCCTGGTATACTCTGCGCTCAACCTCCGAAGTTTTCAAACTTTAACACAAGCTTTATTCTGTACGCATGTTTGTTAGGACCCTATAATGTACCTTTTTGCTATCATTACATCCTTTTCTCACTCATATTTAAGCTTACATTATCACCTTAATCTATTTTTCCAAAGGTATATAACGCTTCTTCTCTTTGCTATATGTTTAATTTGTTTTACATGTAATTTTACATTACTTTCATACTTAGCCATTAATCAGAAATATATAGTTGCTAAAACAGTTTGAAGACTGTAGTTAATATATCATTGCTGCTTGAAGACCACGTTGCTGAAACAGTCAAACAGTACGCAAATCTCGTTGCTGAAACAATCTGTGATTTGCGATGCTGAAACAATATTTCACATACAACAGTAACAAGAAAAGATAATTAAAGGAGTTGTTACACTGGCCGCAACAACTGTACCTCAATCCATCACCATTACAACCATCGTTGTTGCTTGAAGACCACGTTGCTAAAACAGTGAAACAGTACGCAAATCCCGTTGCTGAAACAGTCCGTGATTTGCGATGCTGAAACAGTATTTCACATACATTGGTAACAAGAAAAGATAATTAAAGGAGCTATTACACCGGCCGCAACAACTGTACCTCAAGCCAACACCATTACAACCACTGTAACAACATTTTGCTACGGAAGATCAGAATATCCTATTCCAGCAAAGAAGATTAGATCAGACTAAGAATAGGATTTGTATGTACACATGTAATTTTATGCTTAATTGTATTAAGAGGATTCTCCTCTTTAAATACGGAAAAAATCAGCATTAGAGGGGAGATTACAAAAGGCTTAGCTAGAAGGGAATTACAGATAAGGAGCGTGTTCACTTTTGATATTGTAACTTGTCACATTGGACAGATGAATAAAAGATCATTCTGAGCATTTCTTCTTAGTTCCTTTCATTTATGGGGAATCTTGTGAGAAGGAGAGGGCCCACCTTCTTCACAAGATTCACCCAGTAGTTTTTGTAGTGTGTTAGTATTGTTTTTGTTCATATCTTGTTAAAACTCTGTTTCAACTGATTGTTGCATCGTTTTCATACAATTCATTCCTAGGTAATTGTTGATCAATTTGATTGGTAATTCTGTTTGCAAAATGAGTTTATGAAAGTGTGATAGTTAGAGACAGGTGTTGAAGATTCCTTCTTTGAGGAATATGGTCATGTTCTCTGTTACATAATAGTTAGTCTTCTTTGCAGTATGCTGAAAGGCTCATTTTCCCTAAGTCGTTGTTTCTTAATGTAATCCAGGATTCTTCTGATAATTATTTTCCTTTGAATCTTGAATTATGCAATAAATAGATTGCTTTTACTGTAATTCAAAGTAGAACTTCAGTCTGTTCAAAGCAAGGTGTGATTAGTGTAACTTTTACTACAACTTTGGATTGATTTTGAGATTGAGCATATACAGTGTGTGATTGCCTTTGAAATAAACAAACTTCCCTGGGTTGACAATTTATGTAACACTTGATTGTTTTAATTAATAAACAATTATAGTGACCAACATTTTGGCGCCATTGCCGGGGAAGGCAATTATAGATTTCAAAAGAATTTACGTTTTTCTTTCAGATGTACAGATTGCATGAGAAGACGCGGACCCCCCAAGGAAACTGACCTTATAGGTGGCAAGGGCAGAGGAAGGGGAGGAAGAAATACTTTTATCGACAAGATTATATCAAAATCTGAATCTTTTGTTCCTCAATGACCAAGCTTTCGAAAACCAAAGCCTCAACCTTCCTTTCAAGCGAACTTTGAAACGACGACAGTTGAAAAACCAGCAGACAACATTGAGGATCGAGCAAGTGTAGTAGGGGAACAAACATAAGAAACCATGGATGGGTATAATGAAGAACTGCACCATGAAGAACAGGTAGGTCCTGAAGGAGAGGTAAACAATGAAAACTATTTTTCTACCTTATGATTTCCTATTGGTGATCTTCCTAGAGGAGTAGCTCCCATGAAGAATATTCCACTTTCAACTTTACCTAACTTTCATGGTTTATCTTCTGAAGATCTTGATGAATTCTTTTTCGAGTTTGACATATTATGCAGAAGTTATGATTACATTTCCAATGTTAAAAAATTAAAGATATTTCCAACAACATTAAAGGGAAATGCATTAAGATGGTTCATGAGTCTTGGAGGTCATGTAATCACAACATGGGATCAGATGAAACAGAAATATCTGCACAAATATCAAGACTATTGCCGAACAAGAGAAAAAAGAGAGGAACTATTCAAGATGATACAGAAAGAGGATGAAAATATGGAGGACTTTGTGGAAAGGCTACAATATAATTTACAAAGATCTAGTCAACCCAATGTAAGTAAAGATATTATTAAAACAATATTATTAAAAGGAGTAAGGGATGACTATCTAGATATGTTGAACATGCTTGGTAAAGGGGACATATCTAAAGAATCATATGATGAAATTGTTAACCTCTGTAAAAGATGTTCAAGAGGAGCTGCAAGGAATAGATCAAACAACAGAGATACCACATTTTCAAGAGTTCAAAAATCAGCTAGTGGAGGAGCAACACGAGCTGAAATAGGTGATTTACTTGAGGATTTTAAAACTGAAATGTTAAGTTCTTTTGCTTCACAAATTGACACCTTGCAGATTAAAAAGAAACAAGCCGAAGCAGAAGCGACTTTGTCTATCTTTTGTTCCAAATGCAGAGAAAAGCACCCACTAAAGGAATGCCCATTGGACAAAAAGTCAATTTGCACCCTTTGTGATAAGGATCATGAAACTCAACAATGCCCTTCTTTACCAAGAATCAAAACAACATTACAACCAACCGATGAAGAAGCTGAAGCTGTCTATCTGTTGACACAGAGAAGGCAATGACAACCGCGGGGACAAGGTATGAATCCTAATATGCCATTTACATCTTCTAATCGTTGGAATAATTATCCTTCTTTTAGTCAAGCAAATTACCCTCCCTTTAATCAAATGCAATACCCACCCTTCAATCAAATGAATTACCCACCCATGCAACAAACAAACCCTCCCTTTGTAGACCCAACAATATGGACACCTTGACCTTCACAACAACAACCTTACCTTAACCAATGGAATCCAAATTGGAGAGGTCAACAACCCCCGTTTCCAAATCAATTTCCTCAATTTCAATCACAATTTCAGCAACCACTCCCTTTACCATCAGGTGCTCCATCGAATAATCAAATGATACGGCCCCAACTACCTGTACAACCTAACCCTAACCCCAATAATAAGGCTGTGCAATGTATTGATATTCAAAACCAGCCTATACTTTCTCTTTTCCCTGCAGAAAGCAATGATATTCATTTACGATCTGGAAAAATAGTAGAACCTATCATTGATGATGTTACCTCTTCTGATTCCGATAAAGAAGAAATAAAAAAGCACGATTCACCTGAAGAGGTACAACCATCCTCAAATACTGTTGCTGAAACAACAAAACCACCATTCCCTGAGCATTTAGCTTTGACTAAAACTCCTGAGCCACCTGCTTTCAATCTTCTAGGGGAATTACAAATCTCTATGTCAAAATTCCACTATTACAAGCACTAAGAGATGTACCAATTTATGCCAGAACTATGCGAGACATTTGTGTTAAGAAACCCGGTAGGAAAACTAAAGATCCCCTCACAGTTCATGTCATGGGTGATTTGTCTGCACTAATGTCGGGTAAAGCTCCTCCAGTTAAATATGGTGATCCCGACCATCCTACTGTCACAGTGCAATTTGGAAAAACAATAATTCCTTGAGTTCTGGTAGACTTAGGCGTTGTTATCAATATTATGACTCTTAAAACTTCACAACTGTTACAACTGAAGAATGAAATCAGAGATACCCCAACTATTCTAGAATTAGCTGATCGTTTTACAATCAAACTGGAAGGAGTTATTGAAGACCTAATCATCTCAGTTGAGTCCTAGAATTATCCAGCTGACTTTGTGGTATTACAACCTAAAACAAAGTTGGGGGGTAATCCTCTAATTTTGGGTAGGCCTTGGCTAGTGACAACAGATGCCTTTATCAGCTGCCTTTATCTGGTTCAATGACAATTTCCAATGGATATGAGACCAAACACCTTACCCTCTACCCTCACGCTACAACCTTGATTAATAATGACAATTCCTTATGGGTGGACTATGGTGATCAAACTACTCAACCTATCTTGACTATCGGACAAGCCTTAAGCCTTAAAGATGCCACTAAGGATGAAGTAATCAATAATTTTATTTGTGAACCCTCCTTTGTGACTCCAGAAACACATAATCAACTAGCTGCACTTTTGGAGTCAGATACCCAGGAAAACCTTAACTCTGAAGACCTACCTCAAACATCAGCTACCATCTCTTCTAAAATTATACCAGTAGAAATTGAACCTGGCAAAACACTGAATATAAACCCCGACTTGACAGTGGCTGAAACACAGCAATTAATGAAGTTACTTCTTGAACATAAGGAAGCATTTGCATGGGACTATACAGATATGAAGGGAATCTCTCCTAAATTATGTACTCATCGTATCTATATCAAGGAAGATTGTCGACCGATCTGCCAATCTCAACGACGAATGAACCCTAATTTAAGAGAAATTCTTAAAGAGGAACCTCAAAAATTGTTTAATACAGGGTTTATATATCCTATATCTGACAATGAATGGGTTTCCTCGTTGATAATAGTTCCTAAGAAAAACAGGAAATGGAGAGTGTGTGTAGATTATAGAGCCTTAAATAAAACCACTCAAAAAGATCACTTTCCGTTACCATTCATTGATCAGGTGTTAGATAGTTTGTCAGGAAAGAAATTCTTCCCTTTCTTAGATGGTTTCAGTGGGTATAACCAGATCAAAATTGCACCCCAAGACCAAGATAAGAGCACTTTTACTAGCCCCTAGGGAACTTTTGCTTATAGAGTCCTCCCATTTGGACTATGTAATGCACCGCCAACCTTTCAAAGAGCAGTTATAGGAATCTTTTTTGATATGATTAATGACTCTATGGAAAATTTTATGGATGATTTTACCCCTTATGGTGTCTCTTTTGAGGAAGCACTACAAAATCTTGAGAAAGTACTTAACCGATGTATACAAGCCCACCTATCCTTAAGCACCAAAAAATGTCATATGATGATGAGTGAAGGAGTGGTACTCGGACATTTTATTTCATTTCAAGGAATTCAGGTAGATCCATTCAAGATACAAGTCATTGAGAATCTTCCTATTCCCAAAACCCAAACAGATGTGAGAAGTTTCTTAGGACATACTAGATACTATAGCAGATTTATCAAAAAAATCCCAAAATAGCTTCTCCTTTGTTTGTGTTACTTATGAAAAATGTTGAATTCAAGTGGACTAATCTTTGCCAGGAAACATTTGATACACTCAAACATCAGTTATCTACAACTCCTATTCTAAGAGGACCTGATTGAGTACTTCCCTTTCATATATCCTCTGATGCTTCAGATACTACAATAGGAGTTGTCTTGGGACAAGAAGAAAATCATCTCCCTTATGCTATCTACTTCATTAGAAAGAATATGAGTCTTGCTGAACTTAACTATACAGTTACCGAAAATGAATTTTTAGCAGTTATCTATGCTATTAATAAATTTCGACATTACATCACTAGCTATTCTACTTTTGTCCATACTGATCACTCAACTATTAAATATTTAATGAACAAATCTGTCAAAAATGCTCAAGTCACCAGATGGTTACTATTATTACAAGAATTTGATATTACAATTTTAGATCGACCAAGAAAAGAAAATGTAGTTGTTGATTTTCTTTCTCAGTTAACACCTGATGATAATACTCCAGTAGATGATTCATTTCCTGATGAATATTTATTTGCAGTATCTGCTCACTCACCATGGTATGCAGACATTGCTAATTATTTGGTTGCAGGGAAGTTACCACCACACCTATCCCACCGAGAGAAAAGAAAAATTATTCAACAAAGTGCTTGGTATAGCTGGATAAGTGGGTGTCTTTTCTACACAAAACTTGATCAAGAAATATGAAGATGCATTAGAGAAGATGAGGTTTATGATTTACTAAAAGCTTGTCATGATGGCCCTTGTGGAGGGCATTTTGCTGATAAAAGAACGACACATAAAATTCTCAGGATGGGTTATTATTGGCCCTCACTTTTTAAAGATGCA
>ML779552.1:452135-472347 GCA_009831015.1 Picea engelmannii
ATAACAATCTTTTGAAAAGTTTTATACTTGGTAGCATGTGAGCATTATTGAGATAAATGCTTATTGTAATCATTTACCAGATATAACTAACATCTCCTCTAGGTGAAACTTCTTGTTTTGTTTCCAGGTTACCATGGAGGATTGATTGATCACAACACTAGAAGAGTGTTACTCTTATTTCTTATTATTGTATTTCTTACTTTTGACCCTTGTTTCAGGCAGGTCACAAGTTATAGCTCTGAAGGAGCTATTGTGATGATTGTTCTCGCTATTATTTCTATTATTATTATAAAGAGTATTATTCTTGTCTATTTTTTCTCCCTTGTTTTTCTTGCTCTAGGCAGGTCACGGGTAATAACCCTGAGGGAGCTATAGTGACA
Organism: Picea engelmannii; assembly: GCA_009831015.1. NCBI lineage: Eukaryota > Viridiplantae > Streptophyta > Pinopsida > Pinales > Pinaceae > Picea > Picea engelmannii. Next base: position 452,516 of record ML779552.1, read on the forward strand.
GTTGCAGGAGGAAACATATTAGATGAGACATGGAGCAAACTATCCATGTTGTATACATGACCATATACATCCATGTACCAAAGAAGAAGAAGAAGAAGCTACTTTTGCTAGATACAAAACATCTCATATGGAGACAGATCATGACGGGCAGAAGTCTCCAAAGATGACAAAACAAATCTCTCTAGTGCAGTTGATCACTATTCAGATCATCAGGACGATTTACTAGAGCCAGAAGGGCCTACCCAGAATCAATGCAGTAACCAGAAAAAGACCAGCATGGACCCGTGACACTTTCTAGGATGCAAAGACATATAGCATTGACGAGACTTATCAAAGGGCGCAGATGGCTCCAAAGATTATATAGACTCAGAGGGAGTCAAGCTTCGTAGGGAGCATGGAGACTCAGAGTAAGCCTAATCTCAAAAAGGATCAGATGGGAAAAAGAGACTTCTCCATTTACATCTTTATTTATTTAGGACTGATTTATTTATGTTGTCATAAACTTGTTATTGTTGAAGTGAATCATCTTTTAAAACAAGTTTTATTACAGCCTTTTCTTTGATAGCTAGTGTTTCGAGGATGTTACCCCCAACCTAGGGGTAAGTAAGGAGATCATGTCTTGATCTCCCTTCAAGTGACTCTGTGGTACTGCCCTCCAAGCTAATAGATTAACTCTTGGGAGTACCTAGCATTTGGACCTTAATTAATTAATTAATGGCAATAAATGGGCCTAGAAAAATGTTGCATCGCGGACGAAGGGCAACTCACCCTCTACAAAGGCACCCATAAATGAGACAATACAAACCCTTGTATGTCATGAACCCCGTGCCTGAAAGTTCACCCTACTCCACTTCACATGCACACATGGCTTAGATTGGTTTCTCTCGAGAAACACCTTAGACTTGGGGAATGATTGACCCAATAGGAAGCCTTGAGACCCCTGCCACACCTAAATTTGACAAATTGTATAACGTCTTTGAGCATTCATTTAGTTTGAAAAGGGGGGTTTGATGCACATGTCCGAGTGGTTTGATTATTAGATGTGGTTTACTTGTTATGATACTTGTGACTCATGGACCCCTTGAGGGTGTATTTGTTTCCATTTGCAGGGTCTTGCCCGGTGGACAGGTACTCATGAGGAGATGACCAATTCAGACCTTCATGAGGGATTGAATCCCAAGGATGGATGTAGAAACCCCAGACTTGGGGCAAGATCGTGATGATTGGTTTGCACAGGGAAGGAAGAGGACGTTGGCCTTGGAGGCACCCTGGCAGGCTTCGACGATGAGTTGTGACCCTTCCCCACCTGAATGTTAGCCTTTGGAGGCCTTGGATGTCACCCTAGTAACCCATGACGTCGTCCAGGGCTAGGGTTTGACACCTGGAGATGTGTGATGTCCCTTTCCCAAGACTAGGCCAGCAGGGAGTGACTCAGTGGTCTATCTGTTCCGGTAGACTATAGTCAAGCAAAAACAGGGAACAAGGGGAGAAATAGGGATGAATAAATGGCTAAATGATGAATTAAGCCAAAAAGCACAGGAAAAGTCACTTAAGCCAAAGTCAAAAGAGAAATAGAAGAAAAAGGTGTTGAGGGGGGACTTAATTAATTAATCACTCAACTTAGGAGGAAAAGCGCCTAGCTTAAGTGATGTCAATAGAGAATTAGATCAGGGAAGAAATAAAAGGAAAAATTTGACCTAATTCCTCATTATGTTATGATTTGGATTTGAGAACAAGTTTCAGAGGAGGAAGTCGACCTCTTTGATGTTTTGTGGATTTCTAGAGAAAACCACCACCCAGATCGATTTCGGTGTTGGAAGACACACCCTAGCCTATCGAAGATACCATCCAGGTATTTCACCGTGCCAGTTCAGGAGTATTCAGATCCCTTGCAAAGATTGTGCAATGCAGCCAGTGGAGGCGCAAGGGTTAGAGAGGGTTTTGTGTAGTTGCAGGAGACTGGGGCTTATCTCGTCGATTCCTTCCGACCCAGTTGAGAGGAGGCCAGGGTGCTTCTTTTGAGCCACTAGTCATCAGATTCTAACGGTCGAATCTACCAAGGCGCACCAGATAGCTAGAAAGTGTGTAGCTCTTGAGGAAGCACATTTGGGTTTCCAGAGAGTTTTTCGGATCAGATCTGGGGAAACCCTTTCGACCTATTACAAAGGAGGCTAGGGCGCACATTTTGAGACAGTTATCAGAGGATTATGCCAAGGGAATCATCATGGCACATTGCCAGAGCCCAAGAGGTGCGCAACCCCCCAGGGGATATCATCTAGGGCTCATTCAGAGCTTCAGTGAGTCGATCTTTAGTCTGACAAATATCAAGCGGATCCTAGAGGCTAGGGCACATAGTTTGGGACATCTTTCAGGCCGATCGATTGAGTATAGCCACCGGGGCGAGTATATCTATCATTTGCAGCAGTTGTCATGAGTTTTCGGAGCTACATGTTGATCTATCCGTGCATGTGCAGATCTATCCACATATTTTGATCACGACTATTTTATATTGGTTGCATTGTATTCCAATGACGATCCATGAGATCTAGCTGATGATTAGTCTATGCTTTCAACATATCAGTTGTATTTCCTGGCTTTTTCCATATAATACATGCTATTGAGATTGTGTTGGCTCCTTATTTCGCATACATCATATATATTGTTGGAACCTTGTTTATATGACACACACATACAAAAATCACCAAGCATGTTAAACAATTAACTAAAATGCATCCAGAAACCCCCAGAGTATCAGATCCGAGAGTCAAAACACTAGTTTAGCAGTAGATATCCAAATCCGTCAAATTTGGGATATTTCAAGATGTTGGACTCCAGTTCTGGCACGTGTGGCATTGAGGATGGCCTTTGGAGGCCCAACGCTCTGCTAGATGACCTCAACGTCTCATGGAGGAGGCCTAACGTCACCCTAGGAAGGATGACGTCACCCTCTTTAGGGTTTAATTTGTGGAAATTGATTTAATTTTGAATTTTAAGAGAAAATTGACATGTATGCTCTGTTTTGTGAAAAGATACAACTTTTGGATTAATAAGCCTGGATTTCCCATATAAATATCGCTGGTTGAATTCGTTTTTTTATGATAACTCACCTCTCACAAGAGGGAGGTCTGAAAGTTTCTCCCTCTTGGGTAATTGGACTGAAATTGGTACTATTTTTGGAGTTTATGGTCTCTTGTACTAATGCGCTAAGCTTGGAGGAACATGCTTTGGATGTCATTTGGCTATTTTATGGTGGTAAAGTGCTAAACTTGGCTTTAATCTTGATTATTCTTGGTGGAAGTAAGTAATTTTTGCAACTTCTTTTATGCATTGAATGATTGTGGTTATTTTACTTGTTTCATATTGAAGATTATGAAATTACTTGTTGTAAACCCTTGGAAAGGAACATAAGGTACTTCTTCCTTTCTTTAGCTTGTCCTACTCTCTATTGGTCAAGGATATCTCTTCTAAATTAGGCTCCTAGAGCCCTGTTAACCCCTAGATTTCCATCATCTTCGAGGTGTAGGACAGTCCGTGATAGAGTGAGTTGTTAAGGCACTAAATGATGTTAAAGTCACCAATTCAAAACCTGCAGGGACAAAAAATCCAGCCATGTTAAGGGTTGGTGTGGCTTAGGCCGGGTGTGATCCCCAGGTGATTTTGACGACTTAGATGCCCTTGGGTCGTGGTTTCTTAGCCACAAATTTGTCCCACATGTCATGGACAAACTAACAAACAAAAAAAAAAACTAGATTTTCATCCTTGAAAGTCTTGAGGGTTAATAGCCAGAATGCAACACTTTGGTTGGCATACTGATATTTTCTTAGGGTTTTATCACTTATGTTGAGAAGGAGGTTGGTTCAAACACGAGGCAAGTACATGATCAGTATAGGGTTGCTTAGTTTAGAGTCACAATCTACTTGGTTTCCATGCATTTTTGAGAGAGAGATGTATACATACATGTGTGGCTAATTTTTAGAAGGCACAGTTTGAGTGGGTCTTGTGGAAGTTTGGGTCAGTTCAGAGGATACAGTACGAGTCCTCGCAGGATTCTAGGCTCGATGACACTTTTTCCGGGCGACATGCAGGAACTTGTTATTTTTGGCAGGTTATGATCTAGGCCCCAGATTCAGATTTCGAGAGTGCAATATTGATCCTTGAGGCATCCAGAAGCCTTTGGACCTTTTTATAGATGATGTCACCCAGATTACTATTTTTAGCAGGTTGAGCATCAAGGCCCGCATGACAGTTCTGATTTCATATCCAGATCCCTTGCAAAAAGACGAGATTAATGAGTATAAAGTCAAGGGTATTCAGACGACTTTCTATTTTTGGCAGTATTTATGTGGCGGTGTCATCCCAGTCATCCAGGGTGATATGGACAAATTTTCTAAAAATAGGTATAGGAATCTATTTTTAGAGGGCCCTATATGTAGAGGATTCTATTTTTTGAGGACATTATTTTTAGAGTTCCTATTTTTAGTGGGTCCTATTTTTAGCTGCCTCTATATTTAGCAGGTCCAATCATCATCCATGCAGTGCCAAGTGGCATCCTCAGAGGTCGACATGTGGCAATTCTTAGGTCACATGTGGCGTCCACCTAAGTTAGAGTGCATGTCTCCAAAGTTAGGGGGGTCGCATGAGTTCACTAGAGTTATCTCCCTCATGCATACCATGCGCTTTAGTTTGCTTTTCCACTCACTCACTTAAATTACCATGCACTCATGCGCCCACTCTAAACTCACACTCTGCTTTTTCCTTCTCCCATGCATGTCATGCGCCTCACTTCACCCCTCTTCTCACTCACTTAGCTCGTCATTCACTCATTCATGCACATTCAAACTCACACTCACCCTCAGTCATCTCACTACTCCTCCCCACATCCACTTAGACTCTATTCGTATCCTCTTCATGTGTCCCTCCTCCTTGAGATATGCACCCCCTCTAGCTATATATTGGAGGCTTGCCATGGGTTATTTCGTCAGTTCTTAGCAGGAGCAACATAGTCTCTCTCTCTCTCTCTCTCTCTCTCTTGTCTAGTGGTGTGTCATTGAGAAAAGTAGTCATTGTATCAGTTGTGAGCTTGCCAACTGTGGTGCAACCAACCCTCTTATAAAGTTGGATCAATAAAGAAGCTTGTGTTTATCGTTTGAACCTCTCTTCTTGACGAGATTGTGGTGAATTTGCAAATATGATATGTCATTCTAAACTATTTACTGTGATGGTATCAATCCTTTGGGTATTTTTCTTTTTTTTCCATTCTATTATCATTGTGCTAACTCTGCAGGTTCCCTCCAAGTGTGTTAGATCAACTTTTTCCACCGTTTTGGACTGCTTTACACATTGTCCAAGGCAAAACAGCTCGCTGATTTTTGAGTTTTCATACCTTAAATCAGCCACAAGGGTGCTTCATTGTGCCCAGAGACTCCCCCCATAGGCTAGCAAGGCCTAGCCTGAACAGAGAGGGGTTTAGCCTGTGACATCTGGGGCAATTTCTCCTATAAGTAGCCAATTTTTTACCATTGTCATAATAGGTTTATTAGCGCAGATTGGAGGGTAGAAATTTGTGCTAACAAGCCCTAAAGTGCTAGCACTTTAGGAGCCCTACTTTAGAGGCTTGTTGCAATAATACATTTCAATCGTCTTAGGAAAGGGAAATTCGCTAGAGCCTAAAGAGCCTACTCTCTAGCTAGATTTACCTTTGAGGCCTTGGAACCTTGAAGACTTAAGGTGTTATTCTTCAAGGTTTCACCTCATTTATCTTTAGACAAATATAAACATTAGATTCTCCAAGTTGATTTGTTGTTGTAAATTGTAATTGACTCCATAAGCCCAAGATAGGCATTGATTTCTATGCTCTTGTGAATGAATGTGATCAAAAGAACTTTCAAACTCTCTTCTTTGAAGCTTCCACTAACTAATGTTAACCCTAGCTTAGCTAAACTAACCAATTGTGTTGTTGTTGTTACAAAACACTTGGTGCACCCATCTGTAGTCTTGTAATTTGTTGCATACACTCAATTAACATTAGCTTAATACACTCTGAAATTTCCTTAAGAAGGTGTTAATTAATATATTGAATAAATGCTAAATTTTCATTGTACTTTCATGTCATTCTGAGTAGTAATTCTTGTGGTTGTTACAAAACATTCATTGTTGCTGTAAACTGATAATTTGCTGCAAATTTGCTTCAGCCACTTCATTTTTTGATTGTCTAACGACTTTGAGGCTTTCATTATCATTTGGTACTTGGAAATTGTATATGCATCCTATATTGTTCTTGTTCTGGGTAGGTACATCAATACTCTCTTTGCCTCAAATCTTTCAGACGAAGACACTCTTGACTTTGGTGACCAATGAGGGGGGGGCTTGTCTTTATCCTTATCCTTAGCTTACCCAGCCCTTTAGGCCTATTGACCACCTATTTCGACTAGGGGTTCAAATCCATGTGCCATGAAGCTGTGTACCTGATGGTGCAACAAAGTTTGAAGATTTACTGGTTCTACAAGGCAATTTTGGCCTCAACACTTCTTTTTGTAGCTGGAATTTCCGCTCCCCTGCCTGGGATAATAATGTAATGGGTTTGCATGGATTATATTGTAGGTTAGTTTCCTAAGACTTTATCATTAGGGAAGTCCTTTCATCGAGTGTTTTTTTTTCTCAGGTAATTAATTTGGCCTAACCAGCCATTTTAATTACCCTTGAGTTTTTCACTCCCACAATAATCCTCCAAAGTGGTGAAAGGTGTTCTAATGATCGAGCCCAATGGGTGACTAGGGTCTAGGAATATTGCAAATGACCATGCTAAACATCTCCTAGAGTCTTGCGAAACTCTATCGAGTCTAAGTAGTTTTTATTTTTATTTTTTAAAATTACTCAATTAATGGTAAATTTAATTAAAATTGATGTAAGAATGTAAAAACTAAGTCCTTGGGGATTTTGATATGGGTGTGAGTACTCAAAAGAAATGGAATAAGACCCCCTACACGCTTGGACCAAGTTTCAACTCAATTAGACAAGTTTTTCTAGGTCATTGTCCATGAGGAGTCCAAGTCAGTCAAAAATCAACAAATAATTGGTTAAATTAAAAAAGCCAAAAATTGTAAAATGAGCAAAAAGTCATGAGAGAGAGTGGGAAAGGTTTCTTAACCTTTTTCCTAAGTTGGAAAAATAATTATCCACTTAAAGAAACCCCCCTTGCTTAGCCAAAAACTTAAAGTGGTGTTCCCTTGCTAATTGACATGTGGGAATTAAAAAGTTTAAGTTAAAAAAGCCACCTAAACCCTAAATTTTCCCTCCTTGGTGTTTAACTTAATGTTTGACCATAGAAAATTGTGTTTTCCCCCTTTACACCTCACCCCTCAAACCCTCACTCACTACCTAAACCCTAAAAGTGACTTTTCCTTGACTTTGTCTATTTCTCTTGGATGTGTGACACTTGTAACTCATCAAAGAGGGGTCTCTATCCTCTCCCAAGTATAAAAGAATGCTCACCCCCCCTCATTTCACATCTATTCTTAGTGTATTGTTACTATGTCCAAATCTCTCCCACTCTTTTCTCTTTCTCTCATTTGCTCTTACTCGTGTAAAGTTTGTTGCAAGTATTTGCAACAACCTTTTGGTATTGAATAAAAGAAAGCTTTGGAGGATCCATGGTGCATTGAGAGTCTTCTTGGTGCCATCTTACTTATTGAGGTGATATTGTTTAGTTTTTCTCGTGAAAGCATTTTGATTATAGATCTAAAGTAGAAACCCCAAGCAAAGTATTTTGTTTGGGTAGATCTATGATAGTATTATTGTAGATCTAGTGAGTAGTTTTTTAGATTTTACAAAGTATTTTGTTATATCTTCTAGATCTACTCACATCTTCTCGGTTTTGTAGCTTTGTTTCACAATTTTTGCAGGTCACCCAAGGCTTTTGTGGAAAAATTTCAGATCTGGAAATTTGTCCCTTCACCCAACTTAAGCCTCTAAAAATTTCTGCAATATTTTTCTGTACATTTCCATACTTTTTGAGCATTCTAACTATCTTGGATAGGTCTTTTAAACACATTTAACTTGCAGATTTTTACACATAAATTTTCCGTTTTAACTAACAGAAAATATTTGAAGTTTCTTTGTCACTTTTGCATCTTTTCCAACAAGTTTTACTTGTTGGTTTTTTGCAGATTTGACGCTGAAAGGAGGAGGTTCAATCCATTTGGGGCCTTGAAACATCAAAGAAATACCTCCCAAGTTGGGGTATTATTCACCCAACTCTTCCTTCTTCTTCTTTCATTGTAAGCAAGCCCAAAGAGAGTTTTTTGGGCTTGCATTTATCTATAAGTAATAATTTTTTGTGTTTTTTAATTATTTTGTGCCTACACCTTGCATAGTGGATTGGTTTAGCCACCCATGCAAAATCGTAAAGCTAGTTGTTAGTTTGGTTATTTCATTTCAAGTTTGCCCCACTTGTCCTTAAGGCAAGGTTGTGTGGCTAGGTTTTCTTGCTTTCATTTCAAGTTAAGTTAGTATATTTGTTTATTTCATTCACCCACTTTCGCACAAAACCGGTAGGCTTGTCCTCCATCTTGTGTCTTTGTTGAGGTTGCGAGTAGATTAGTTGTTTCTTCAAGTTATTTGCTTTATTCATTCTTTTGCCTACATCCTGCAAAGAGGATTGGCCTAGCCACCCATGCAGTATCGTAAGGCTAGTTTCACATGCTAAATGGTTAATGGTGGTTTATGCTTCTAGTTTCATTTCAAGATCATTGTGTATATCTCAGAAGCTAGAAGCATTTCCTTTTATTTCATTCTTGTATAAGCTCTTGGAAGCATTTCATTTCTTGTGCAATTTATTTAAGTTAGATCTATAAGCATCTCATTTATTTCATTTCATTTTCAAAACTCTATCTCCTTAAGCATTTAACACAAGTAATCTTATTTGTTAATTCAATCAACTTGTAGCTTTAGGAGGTATCAATCTATCTAATAATTAGAGCACCCTCTACTGATACAACTTTCGCCACCGAAAAGGAGGCTTGTGGAGGCTACTTGGGGTGCTAGATCAGGGATGATCTCACAGCACCCAAGTTTTTCGGGTTGACCTGTGGAGCTAGGGTAAGGCCTTGTTTGTCTTGCTTATTGAGCACCCAGCAATCATTTTGGCCAAAGCGGTACGAGTATTGGGGAAGTCACCTAGTCTAGATTTGCAGCTTCACCTCACTTAATTCAACCTTAAAATATACTCACACAACCTAAGCTTCAAGTTCATAATCTAATCTAAGTTGTGATTTACTTTCCTGCAATTTTACTTCAAGCATTATCTTTATTGCAATTTACATTTCAATTGAGCATCTTTATGTTTGAATGGTGTATCCTTGAAGTTGCGCACTTATCATCTTGGTAGTTTCTTTTTCAAGTTAATGCATCCTTGAAGTTGCGCATTAGTGCCATTGGTGGCTTTCTTTTCAAGTTTTGATTCACTTAAAGTTGCGCACTAGGCCTTGAGCAGCCTCACTTGAAGTTGCACATCTCTCCTTTGGGCATCTAAAGCTTTGGTTGTGAGTTATCTCTTTGTGGTGAATGCATCTTTGAACTATCTCTTTTTTTTAACATATCTGCAAAATCAATTAAGTGGTTAGTTCAATATTGCTTCATTGGTGTAATAGATCTAACAAGTGCCTCTTTCATTTCATTTGTAAGTAGTTGTACTTTTGTATATTGTGTAATCATGTAGCTATTATTTATTTTTTATAATTGTTGTAATTGTAGATCATTTGTATTTATTTGTAAAGTTATTATTTAATTGTACTTAGTTCTTTTGTTGTGACTTTAATTGACCCATTGCCCAACCTTAGGCACTAGTCTTAGCTGACCTTAGGGAAAGGGTTGATTTTCATTAAAGGTGTGCATTGCATTTGTTGCCTCTCCTATAGGCTAGCTCCCCTCTTACCTTTAACAAACTAAAATTAACTCCTATAATTCATCTAATAATTCACATAGTAACTAGGGTCTACCCCCCTTAGCTTCCCTAGGAGTAAGCCTAGACGGAAGAAATCCAAATCAACATGATAGTGGATTTGGATTTAGGCATTGTGCCTCAAAGGACACACTAAGTGGATTGAGACTTTTTCCACGTTTGCAAGTGTGTACAAGGACGACAACAAGGCCATTGGGGACGCCTCCCTTGGGGTAGACCTCTTTCTACTCCTAAAACGCGGGAATATACTATTGAGGTAACAATGGTAGGGCATCATGTTTGTTACGGCAATCTCCCTCACTTACCTTGGGCTTTGGACAAGTACAGATTGTGCAATAACAGGTGCATTTACTTCACTCTTTAACTTGATAGTTATCATTGATTGTAATGTCCCTTTCTGAATAGGAGCTTCAGAGAGGAGGGCTTAGTAGTCTAAACGACCCTATTAGACTATAGCCAAGGCCGTACAGGGGTAAACAAGGTTACTAGAGGTCACTTTAGCCGAGGGTGTTATACTTTGAAAGTGGCATTGAGATAAAAGTGACTAAAAGCGTTTTTAAGCCAATTTGAGCTAAAAATATAGCAAGCGCCTAAATGAGGGAGCTAAAAATAGGTCAACAACGAATTAGGGTTTTGGTCAGCTACAAGAGAAGGTAAAGAAACCAAATTCATCATGATAAAGAATTTGACTTGACAGTTGAGGAGAGAGGTGCATCCCAGGTTCAGGCGAACGCAGGGCTTTGTAGATTCCAGGAGGAAGACACCCATAAGCTGATTTCGACGTTGAGAGACAATACATAGTCACCGAGAAGATCATCCAGATCTTCCATCGTACTTCAGCAACAGTTATCCATTTTGCAACAGTGAGGGCGCATGTATCCAAGTAGAGGGCACAACTACTGAGCATCAGAGAGGTTCGACTTGTCCCAGCCAGGGAGAATCCAGTGATTCCCTTCCGACCCAGTTGAGAGGAGGGCGGGACACATCTATTGCTTGTTTTCTCATTAGATTCCGATGAAGAAATCATATTGGGTGCATTACTCGGCCATTGAGGGTGTGGCAATTGGGGAGGACGCATTTGGGATTCACGAGTAATCATCAGGTCAGATCCAAGGAAATCCTTCTAACCCATTTCAGAGGAGCCTAGGGCACTCAGTTTGAGACCCTTATCAGTCAATTCCAATGGAGGAATCTCTAGGGCACATTTTCCAACACAGTTGGAGTGCATTTCCCCGAGGGGATCCATCCGAGGTCTAGATAGATCAGCAGAGGTCCGATTGTCAAGCCGCCAGTCACCAAGATTGTGTGAGAGGCCAGGGCACACTGTTTGAGACAATTTCCAGTCAGATCCAAGGTGTGTAGCCACCAAGGTGCACAATCCAATCCTGCAGCAGTTGTCGTGTGAGATGTCGTAGCGCGCAACAAATCATCCAGCTCGTACCCTATCCAACAAGAGTTTTCTATTATCCAGGTATCATCCTTCTAGTTTATTTCTTTATTGTATTCCGACTAAGATCCACTTAGATCTGATCTAGCTGAGTGATTCTCTATTTTCAGCCGCATACAACATTGTAACCAACAGAAAACTCATAATACATGATTTACAGTGTTTTGTGTCATTTTCCATCTATATGCTTATTCATATCTTGTTAAACAACTTATTTATCTACACACATGCAAAAACACCAAGCATGTTAAACGCAACAGCTTAAACACATCCAGAAACCCCCAATGTATCAGATCAGACAATAGACACCACAGAGTAGCAACTTTTCCTAGACTATCCAGATATGAGATATTACAGTGGTATCAAAGCTTTAGTCTTGCCAACCTGTGACTAAAGATGATAAGTTCAGCAGGTGACCCAGAGGGCCGTGAGCATGTAGGTGATGAATATGTGTCTTACAACAGATGCAGGGAGAGGAGACTGAGGCCAGATTTCCCCCCCTTTCCTCCCAGTTCAGAGGAAAAGGAGGAGGCACAAAAGGAAGCAGAGAGAAGGGTAGAGCATGAGGCAAAGAGGATGATGGGAGGCAGTTATGAGAGGCCAGAGGGCAGTGGCAAGCCACCCATGCACCCAGATGTAGCTTTCAAGCAGGCTATCAGCAATCTAGTGGTTAGTGAGCAGGCCATGACTCAGTCCCTGGCACAGATGGCTGATAGATTGGCTATAGTGAGCACATCAAGCACACAAGCCCCACATGCAGCGCAGGGGAACTCAGGAGCATGCAGTAGACCCCATTCACCTACTCACATGTACACTTCTTCAAGTAGGATTCCCAGGCCATTCTTCCTCAGTTTCCAGAGGGCGCCCCCAACAGCAACACAGAGGCAGCCCACTCAGGCGGAGGACATTTCAGAGTACAAGAGGGAGTACGCAGCATTGGGCCATGACTTCCATCAGGATATGACCTAGGTCGAGTACTGTGGACTCAGACTCAGGAACCGCCCCAAAGAGCCTCAGAGAGGAGGACAGCAGAAGCAGCAGGGCCATAACATGGATTTCATCCAGAAAGTTGGTAAACTCACCATTTCTTCTTTTGACGGATCGTCCAAATGCACTATCGGAGCTTGGGTACAAAAGCTAGACACATACTACAAGCTCAACCAGATGACCGAGACAAAGGCTATCAGTTTTGCTACCCTACACTTGGAGGGAGAGGCACACGAGTGGTGGGATCATGGACTGGTGATGTTGGGTCACTGTCACATCACTTCATACAGGGAGTTCACAGAGAGGCTCATGGACAGGTTTAAGAGGAGGGATCCAAAGTTCCACTTCAGGGACTTGGCTCAATTGAGACAGACAGACACCCTGGAGGCATTCATCACAGAGTTTCAGTGGGTAGCGGTGGTAGTGACAGATATCTCAGAGCCCAGGTTGATTATGTTGTTCACAGAGGGGCTCACAAAACCCTTGAGAGGATGGGTGAAGGTGTACAGGCCCCACACCTTGCAGCAATACATCTTACGCACTCGAGATCTAGAAGACTCAGCGTCAAAGACTAAACACTTTCCCAAACCCTCCGTACCACAGAGGGATCGAGACAGGAAGTCATTCCAGATTGAGTGGAAGAGAAAGGAGAATTTGGATGATGAGACGAGGCAAGAGCTTATGAGGACGAAGCTCTGCTTCACCTGCAAGGACCCTTGGGTCCCAGGCCACATGTGCATGGGCAAGGGAGAGATCCATTATATTGAGATGGCAACAGACAGGGTGGATAGTGAGGAGGAGCAGGATAGTGGATCCACTAGCTCAGACAAGCAACGTCCCTGGAGACCACCGACACCGGCAGGGACCCAACCACCGGTAGTGCCACAACCTCGTGAGAAGGATAACAGACAGACACCAACAAAGGGAGGAGTCATAGCGATCCTTTATGATATTCCCAGGTATGACACCCTCTAGATAAGAGAAACTTTCAGGGAGAGCAGGCAATTGCCCTGATGGATGGTAGGGCCACCCACAACTTCATTGATGCTTCATTGGTGTCAAGGCAACCACTTTAGACAGAGGATTTTGAGGGTTTTGACATTGCAGTAGCAGATGGCCACATAGTGGAGTGTCTAGACATAGTCTCGGACTTGGAGATTAAGCTAGGTAACTACACTGTGAAAGACACATTTTATGTAGTTGACTTATCTAACACAGATGTGGTGTTGGGAGTCCATTGGTTGATCACCTTGGGCAAGATCACCACCAAATACCAAACCCTAGAGATGGGGTTCAGAGACTGTGAGGCGAAGAGGATTGTGCTGAGGGGCATGTCAACAGGGGCACCCAGGACAATTTCGACCAAGAGGATGGAGAGGATCTTCAGGCATGGGGAGGTAGCGTATGTTGCAGAGTGCTTGATCACTACACAGAAGGATTTAGATGGTCAGCAACAATATCAAATAGAGATCATAACCTTGTTGGGGCGACATCAACAAGTTTTTGGTTCAATTCCACCAGGGAAACCACCTGGCAGGGGGTTTGAGCACACCATTGAGTTGGAAGAGGGGGATAAGCGCATGATCGCAACACCCTATCGTCATCCTTGGAGGTTCAAGGATGAGATAGAGAAAGAAATTCAGGAATTACTAGTTATGGGACACATCATATCTAAGAGTAGTCCATTTGCTTCTTCAATTGTCTTAGTTTTGAAGGATGGTACCATGAGGATGTGTATTGACTATCGGGCCTTGAACAAGAAAACCATCAAGAACCGGTATCCTATCCCTTGCATCGATGAGTTGATGGATGAACTGCATGGGGCAGTTTTCTTCTCGAAGATTGATCTACACTCTGGATATCATCAAATCAACATCCGAGAGCAAGACATAGAGAAGATGACATTATGATGCCACTACGATCACTTTGAGTTCATGGTTATGCCATTTGGGCTAACCAATCCACCGGCAACATTTGTAATGTCCCCCGCCTCTTGATGAAGAGGTTATGAGAGACTCAGTAGTCTAGTTGTCCCCACTAGACTATGGTCTCATGCATCATGGGGACAAAGACACCCCAAATCCATTACCTAAGCACAACGTTATAATATTAAGTTGACTTTGGGAGAAAAGTTAAACTGGAGGAAAGAAAAGAACATGTGTGGAAAAGCTAGGAGTTAACCCTAGGGGTTAACTAGCTCAACAGAGAAATACATCTGGAGTATAAAAGAAAGGAAGGGCGCACTTCTCACTCATTCTGGATTATTATTACATTTTGCATTTGGGCTCTTGAGCATAAAGGATTTTTGAGGGTTTTGAGATTACAAACCCTAGAGATCAACGCGGTGGTCAAAGATCCCACCTATCTTGATCCAAGTTTGGTCCCGGGGGTGCAATACTCCTCCCACGCCACTCTACAACAGTTATAGGTACCATTTATTAGCCAAGGAAGGAACAATGCGCAACCTAGGGGGTTTCCAGCAAGGGGGGCACACCATTGGAAGAAGAAGAGTTCGATCCAGGAAGTTGAGGAGGATCTTGGGCATATAGACTTTTGGATTTTCTCTGTAGGGCCTAGGCCATCATTTATAGCCTATTTTGGGAGAGGTTTACTTGCTATATGATTTGCTAGAGCTTGGCATGAGTTGGACAGAAGGAGGGCGCACTGCAGAACAGGGTTTCATCAGTTTGGAGGATCAGATCTTCAATATTTAGCTAGAGACTTCACCAGGGGTCTTGTCTTGCCCCGATATACTCCTCCAGCCAGTTTCATAGCATTTGGAATTTCCTAGCAGTGAGGCCGAAATATTGGGTCTCTTCAGTCATCCAGGAGGGTGCAACTCAGTTTGGGGTTTCAACTATAGGAGGAGCAGATCTCTATCATCCAACCTGAGACTTCAGGAGGGGGTTTTTCTTGCCCCGATCTACTATTCCAGCTAGTTTCAGAGTATTTGGAGGCCTCTAGCAGCAGGGCCGAAATATTGACTATATTCAGCCAACCAGAAGGGCGCAACTCAGCTAGGGGGGTTTGGATCTGATCCCTAGAAGGAAATAAATCAATCTTGTGCTTTGCATCAGCTTATTGTCATGCCTTTGGAGACTTATATCTTTAGTCTTGAGAATTTTGTAGCAACTATTACTCCAATTGGATATTCTTATTGGCATTCTTCCAGATCTGCAGATTTGTTGTATCAAGATCTCTATATTATCTAAATAAAGGTCAAATCTGAGCTATTTGGTTCCATATTGGTGTTTCTTGTTGTACCTTGTCTTTTCCTTATGTTATATCTTCAGATCCATGTCTACATGCTTTGATCTCAAAAACACAAACCCTAATGCGCAACTTCATGAGTAAAACTGCAAGCACACAACTAAGCAAACAATAAACAGTGAACAATTAGTGTTTCCAGCAAAAAATTGGCTTGGCAACATTACAACATTTTAGTCTTACATGAACCACATATTTAGGGATCAGTTGAGGAAATCAGTCTTGGTATTCTTCGATGACATCTTGGTTTACAGCAAGACATGGCAGGAACATCTAAGGCACTTAGATGAGGTACTCAACATCATGGAAGTACAATCACTATACGCCAAAGAGTCCAAGTGTGGTACAGGTGCACTAGGAGAAGATCAAGGCCATTCTGGATTGGCCAACGCCTAGGAATGTGACAGATTTGAGGAGCTTCTTTGGGATATGCAGCTATTATAGGCGATTTGTCATGGGTTTTTCTCACCTCTTAGCACCACTTACAGATCTCACAAGACAGCGGGCCTTCATCTGGACTGATGAGTCGTAGAAAGCATTCGATCACATGAAGGAAGTCATGGGCACATGCCCAGTGTTAACATTACTAGACTTCACTTTGTCGTTTGTATTAGAGTGTGATGCATCCAGCAAGGGCATCGGGGCAGTTTTGATGCAAGGAGGACACCCCATTGTGTTCAAGAGAAGGAAGCTTAGTCAGCCCGAGAGGCTGTACTCTATTTATGACAAGGAAATGTTGGCGATCATGCATGCCTTGTAATGTTCCCAAGCTGATTTTGGCCAAGGAAAAAGGGTTTTTGATTGTTTGTTTTAGTGTTTATGTGTGTTATGCAGGTTTGCTTCACCAAAGTTGCGTATGAGGGAGTTTTTCATGAAGATTATAGCGTAGAGATGTAGAACAAAACATATAATGCAAGAAAATGTCTAAATACAACAATGAACACAAAATAAGAACCAACAACTTGAGATCTAACCTTTATTTAGATAGTAGAAGATCTTGATACAATAGATATGCAGATCTAGAGCAATATAACTGAGATCTAGCAGCAAAAATGATGATAACCCTCAAGCAAGTACAAGAAGTGAAGATACAAGCCTCCAAAGGCTACCGAAACACTTGTAGAAAGATACAAGATCAATTTCTTTCCCTTGAATAGTTGGAACCTCTCTCCTAGGCTGAGTTGTGCACTTCCTACTGGTCGTAGCTCACCAATATTTTAGCCCCCTTCTTCATGGCCTCCAAATCACCTCAAAACTTCCAAAATAGTATATTGGGGCAAGGTGAACCCCTTGGTTGAGTATCAAGCTGGGTGGAGGTGTATTGATACCTCAAATGACTGAACCTCTCTTCTGCAGTACGCCCTCCTATACAAATCGTGTTGGGCTCCAAATAAAAGATAAGCAAGGTAAAAACCTTCCACAACTGGCTAAGAAAGGCGCCCTAGGCCCAATGATCAAATCCCAATAGGTTTGGGCCCCTGAAACTCCCTCCTTACTCCAAATCGAATAGATCTTCCTTCACAAGTGTGCCTCATGTTGGAAACCCTCACTGATGTGCACTTCCTTTCACTAAACCTGTAGAATCCACTTGTGACTGAGATAGAATGGTGAGGGAGGAATATTGCACCTCCGTGACCAAGCTTGGACCAAGATTGGTGGGATCTTTCACCACCGAGTTGATCTCTTGGGTTTGTTCTCCCAAAACCCTCAAAACGTCTTTGGCTCTAGAGCTCAAGATACAAAAGTGAAAATGTCAAGAATGAGGAGTGAGGTGCTCTCATTTTTCCTTTATACCCCTGTTCTAATTCTCAGTTGAGTTAGTTGACCACCTTCTAAGGTTAACTCCTTAATTTTCTTCATGTGGTCTTTTTTCCCACTTACTTTACCTTTTTCCCCAAAGTCACGTTTAAATTATAACATTGTGCTATGGTGAATACTTTGGAGTCTCTTAGTGTAGTGTCCCCAAGGCCGAGCCCCGTAGTAAACCATGTTCTGAAAGGAATTGTAATTATGATTTATAGGCTGGTGAGCCAAGTTCTTATAAGTTGGAGGCTTATGTGTTGTTAGGCCAGGGAGCCAAAGTGTTGAAGGCTAGGAGCATGTTGTTGTATATGTAATCGCGCATAACAATTAATAAAATATAAACACCGCCATGTGAAGACCAACCACGATGAATGAGTGAAGGGGGACTAAGCATCCATAGAGTGGGCAAGGGATTAGGGGCTGGAAGGTGGGAAAGGGCCTAAGTGTTGAGCCTAGGGGCTAAGCCTAGGGGGCTTAAACTTGGGAATAATATTTTACTATTATTCCAAAAGAACATGTGCCATTGACGTTTTATCCTAAGTTCCTAACCATAAGAAAGGTAATGCATGTCGAGGAACGCATGCAGTTTCAAGGGTGACAAGTGTCCACCCTAATGCATGCAAATAAAACAGACGAGGTAAGCCGTGAGAAGGATTCCTCCTCCTCCATTCCACCCGACTACCTGAGCGTGTAGGGAGCACTGAACAGTACGACCGACCCAACCACTGCAAGAATACCTCATGCGTTTCTGAGAGTGGAGAACCCCGTATTGTCTTTGATAGTCCGTGCACATCCTCTGTCCGACTAATCGAACTTATGCATAGAGGCTCTGTTCCGAAGCCGAGACCCTGAACCATTCCGCCATTGTTGAACCAGTGGGAAAGCCTGTGTTGTTTTTGAAGAGCCGGTCTCACCCTCTGTTCTGAGTCGTGGATTCTATGTCGTCCCCTGCAGGAATTACTCATCATGCATTCCTGTGAACCATAACTGAGAGGCATCGAGCCATTGTTGAGCCTGTTGAGAGGCCATGTTTGTATTTCCAGTTGGCTATGGTGACCACGCAGAGCTGGACTATGCGTGGCTTGATGGCCAGCGCAATTTGTGATTGAGCCTGTGTGTGATCTCTCTCTAGGTGAGGGAGGTGGATGTTGTTGGAAGAGGTTTCTCCCAGAGAATGTCCAACACTAGCTCCGGCTCTGAGACTTCCTGATCCGGCCTGTTGCCGAGACCTAGAGAGGGAGGTTAGCACCAATGGACTGTGCTTGTGAAGGTGTATACTCCCGGGCGGAACAGGCATGTGGGGAATGAGAGTCTGGTAGTAGTGGGCATAAGGTGGCATCCTGGGAAGAATCCTTCCAGATTTTCTGTGTTGTTTTCCCTGTAACCTCAGCCTAGCCTAGGATTCCTTGTCTCGGGGTGGAGCTTAGTCCCAGCTCGGGGGTGACCCACTGCTAAGCTGATGAGCAGTGTGGTCTAAGGCTGGGAGGTTCGTGGAAGGGCTGCACTTGGTTGGTGGACTCTACCACTATTAAAAGATAAGTACCTGATTATGTTTCAATCATGTTTTGCATGACTCTACTACTTATGTTATCATGATTTCCGTTGTGTATATGAATTAGTATGAACGCTATCGATTGTTAATTATGGCAGTAACTCATATGAATACTCTGTGTAGAATGTGTTTATTTGTTTAAATGCATGTGGATTATATAATGTTGTATGAGTTATGTACAAAGATGTGTTATAGATTTCTTTTAAGAGCGTTTAAGCCATGGTAGCTGAAAAGGTGCACTGCAGTTTGGTATCAGAGCCAAGGTTTCGACACTGAGCCTAGATGGGCCAGTGGAGCGGTCTTGGACCGAGAATGCGAGGGGAAATTGGGCCATTTGAGATCCTGGAAAGGATTGGGTCGGTTGCATACATGCTTGCATTACCTGCATCTATGACTGTACATAATGTGTTTCATGTTTCACTGCTTAAGAAATATGTACCTGATGCTAATCATGTTATCAATTGGAATGTGATTCAGGTGGAACCAGAAGGTGTCCTACAAGTGCATCATGTGCGCATATTGGACAGGAAAAGCAAACAGCTCCGGAATTGAGCTATAGAGCTTATAAAGGTCCAGTGGACCTGGTACGGTCCTGAGGACGCGACATGGGAGCATGCAGATGTTATGCGGGCAGAGTACCCGCATCTTTTTGAAGATTTTTGAAAAGCTTGCAACTGTTGTGTAAAGTTGCACTGAGGACAGTGCAAAAATAAGGGGAGGGGGATTGTAGTGTCCCCAAGGCCGAGCCCCGTTGTAAACCATGTTCTGAAATGAATTGTAATTATGTTTTATAGGCTGGTGAGCCAAGTTTTTATAAG
>ML779553.1:9173-19653 GCA_009831015.1 Picea engelmannii
GAGAATAGAAGACTCTGGGAAGCAAGAGAAACCCTAATGAATTGGCTAATAACCCTAGAAGCCTTGTCGGCTCAAGAATATAATTTATATTAGGCTATTAGCCTCCAAGAGAAGAAGTCAACCAGAATTAATAATAATATACTAAACAGACACATACCCAGAAGGAGAAGTTGGCCCCAGTAAAATGGTAGGATTACTATAAATACAGGGTGCCAGTTTTTCATTTGTCACATCTCAGGACTGTAGTTTTCCCAGTTGGTGCGCACTGCAGTTGCAGCTGGTGCGTAGGTTTGGAGGAGGGTTGCAGGTGCAGCTACAATAGCAGCAAGTTTCAGTATTTGGCTTGGATATCTCTTGGCTAGGGTTTGGAACATTTGATCAGTCTTTTGTGTTACGCTATCCTTGGGGAGATATGCACTGCTCTTTGTTTGGCTATCTAGCCTAGGGTTTTGCTTCTGGAGGAATTCTCAGGTCAAGGTTAAGGTGCTCGGAGGGAGGCTTCGGCCTGTGGTTGGGTGACGAGGGTATCGTCAATGGTAAAACGAGCACACCATCTTCTATATTATAACATGGGGTACTTTGCCTTATCGTGTCATTCCTTTTGGACTAAAAAATGTAGGTGCTACATTCCAATGGGCCATGACCTATGTTTTCCATGATCTTTCTCGCATCATTCTCGCTTACTTGGACGACCTCACTAATCGATCCAAGAAATGAACTCAGCATCTAAACGACTTACGAGTCGTCTTTCAACGATGTTGCCAGTACAATATCTGCTTGAACCCACTCAAGTGTGTATTTTGCGTCACCGCTGGATGCCTCCTTGGGTTCATCGTCTCCCAACACAGCATCATAGTGGACCCCCTCAAGGTCCAAGCTATCACATAAATTCTACCACCTAGGAATTTGCACCAACTGCAGAGCCTACAAGGAAAGGCTAAATTTTTACGACGCTTTGTCCTATATTATGCAACTCACGCACATGGTTTCCTTTTCTTACTACGTCATGATATCCCATTTCGATGGGATGAATATGCCCAAACCACTTTTGATGATTTAAAAGCAATGTTATCCAATGCCCCTTTGATTAGTCCTCCTAACTATGATCATGACTACATCCTCTACTTGTCAGCCTCAGTCGTCTCAGTAGCAGGAGTTCTTGTCCAACTAGGGGATGATGGTCGCGAGCATGTTATTTATTACATCAGTAAAAATATTTCAGGACCACCCCTAAAATACAATCATGAGGAGAAACTCTCCCTCACAGTTCTTTTCGCAGTCCAAAAACTGCATCATTATATCTTGCTTCGCACTACCAAAGTCGTGGCATATTCCAACCCCATGCAGTACTTGCTTAGTCGACGACAGATTAATGGAAAATTTGCCTGATGAATTGCCATCCTTTAGGAATATGACCTAGAGTTCTCAACTCCCAAAAGAAAGAAAGCACTTGTCCTCACCGAAATCATCACGACGTTTCCATCAAACGCTAAAGATTCACATGTCAATACTGATTTTCCCGACGAACACGTCTTCTACATCCCCTCGAATGACCCTTGGTATGGAGACCTCCTCGTCTATCTTCTAACACAGAAGTTTGGGTCTCATATTTCTCGAGATGACCGTCAACGCATTTTCCATCAGGCCCCTCGATACCTCCTTATCAGTGAAATTTTATACCGATGTGGGATCAACACCATACTTCATCGATGTCTGACCATCGATGAAGAAGACAGAGTCTTGAACGATTTCCATAGCAGCGCTTGCGGCGACCACCTTTCAGGTATGTCCACCGCCCAAAAAATCATTTGAGCAAGCTACTTCTGGCCCACACTGTTTTGTGACCGCATCCACGCTATCAAGCGATGCAACAAATGCCAGCTTTATGTAAACAAAGCATGAGCGCCAACCGCTCTTGTACATCCAATCATCATCGTCAACCCCTTTTGTAAATGGGGCATCAACTTCATGACTGGAAACCCTCCATCTAGTAATGGACACAAGTACATCGTCGTGGTAGTTGATTACTTTACCAAATGGGTCAAAGCCATGCCTACCTTCAACAATACCGCTGACACAACAGTGGGTTTTTTCTTCAACCACGTCATTACCCATTTCAGAGTTCCACTATAGTTAGTCTCCGATCACAGTAAACACTTTGAGAATGAGATCTTCGTCGAACTCTCCTCAAGGTTAGGCTTCTCCCATGAGTTTACCTCCCCATACTACCCTCAGTCCAATGGACAGGTTGAGGCTGTTAACAAAGTCCTCAAAACCATGTTGAAATGCATTGTTAACCAACATAAGACCAACTGGCATCATATGTTGTTTTCAACATTATGGGCTTATCGCACGGCAGTTAAAACTGCCACTAGTTTTACACCATTTCATCTCATCCATGGGATTGAAGCCACCCTCCCCATAGAGTGTGAAATTCCCATGTTGCGAACCGCCATCGAGCTACTACTTGACACTACTCCAATGGAGCAACGATTGTTTAACTTAGAGTCATTGGATGAAGATCGTTGGTCTTCATTACAGAACAATGAGGCAGCTAAAAAAAGGTCTAAATCCACCTTTGACCGCCATGTCAAACTTCGCTCATTCAACGAAGGAGATCTCATCCTAGCCTATGATATCGCTCACGATACTCTTGTCCATGGGAAATTAGAATCATTATGGCATGGACCCTATATTGTCCAACACTGCCTCACTAAAGGCGCATACATATTGGCTTCCCCAGAAGACTATCCTCTCAAAGAACCCGTCAACGGGTTGTACTTAAAGAAGTTTTATGCCTGAGCGTAGTCATTCTACACTAGGCCTTTTCTTTTGTACACATTTGTAGAGTTTTTAGTCTTCTTTTGTTCCCTCCATGCCTCATGTCTGATCTACCATCCATGTTATTGACATATGCATCCTCCATCGGCCTACCACATCAGTTATGCTAACGGGGCTAGCCGCTGGACACAGAATCTCACTTCGGCCGCTTGGGCCCTTTACACCCCCTCGCATGAACTGCTCCACTCCAGCGGCATATGTTTGGGCTCAACCACCAACAACCAAGAAAAATACACCACAATTATTGGTCTCCTTGCTGAGGCCAGTGACTACCACATTCGTCACCTTAGTGTCTTATTATATTCTCAACTTGTCATCCTGCAACTCAACAATGTATACCGTGTCCACGATCCTTGCCTCTTTTGCAAATGCCTGCAAGTTAGACTATTATCTCGAAACTTTGATTCAATTACATTTACACATATTCCACGACAATTCAATCAAATAGCAGATAACATGGCTAACATAGTGTTAGATTGGAATTTATAACTTCATGACATCATCACATATACATAAATCACCAAACATCGGTCACAGCATATAGATTAGACATCATAAAAAAAAATCGCAAAAATCCACACATGTAAACATTACAACGATCTCAAAATATGTATCCATATATATATGTCAATCAAAAGTACCATAAATGTTTACAAAAAATTACCATACATACATCGCCCGTAGGCTAGTGAGCCCCCTCACCCATATAGGTACATAATGGGTACCCCCTACCCTATACAAAAATGGGTGTCAAACTACCCTATACAAAATGGGCTCACAGGCCTATATAAATACAAAAATACATAACCGACACTCATGGTGCTGCCAGAGCTCCCCCACCAGGTCCTCTGTCAGCAGGAGGTGCCCCACCAGCTGGGGGTCCTGCAAGTCCAGGGGACAGTAAACCAGTCATCGCTTCCCCCACTACAACTACTCTGCGGATCACGGTCTGCCACTCTGCAAGACCACCCATGCACTGCTCCGGGACTCTCTCATCTTGGATATGCAACCACATGCCCTCTAACACACCCTGCAAAAACACCTCCAACCGACATCGGAGATCATCTATCCCCCCACCGACCTCTACCTGCGAAGCACGCGATGGCCCCGCACCTAGATCATCAAACCGACGTCTCTGACCAACCCTCACTTCATATGTTGGCCTCGCACCAGCATCATCCCTTTGTCATCACTCTCCTACCCGCAACGGTCTCATTGGCCCCTGGCGCGTCGACTCCGCAACCATCTCCACCTCCCGGCCTCGCGGCCCCACATCTGCAAACAAAAAAAAAAAGAGAGAGTCAACATCCATATACATATAAACATAGCCTACGCTATCAAAATCACAAAACATAAATCCACAAACATACCTCTCTGGTCCCAAACCTCTCCAGGAGGCAACACCATGTCTGATTCATGCTGGAAATCCATCCCACCATATGGGAATCACAGTATAATCTGTGGAATATGGCACCACACACGTGCCAATGTGGCCGTAAAATAGTGGCCACCCTCTCCCCCTCCGTTCCATACCAAAGGATGAGCCCACCACATCATTCATGGCTCCTTCGGCCCTGCAGGTAGCAACAAAACTCTAGGGCGCAAAATGGGCACCCTCTCCAGGAACCATGCCACTAGGATAGATCCAAAAGAAAACTCACCGGAGTCGGTGGTCTGACACCGGTGTATCTGCCCTATCATCTTGGCATGCAACATCAAGCCCTAGGTGAACATGTCCCCATCTAGGACCCTCTGCATAATCCTCAACTGACCACCACTAATCCACTGAGTACCTAAGGATCCATAGATCCTCACAATCATCATCACGATGCACTGATGCAAAAGAGAATCCATCGCATCAATGCAGATGACCAAACCTAACATTGGGTTCGTCCCCATATAGTAATCCCATGCCAAGTCTATCAAACGCACATCCCCTGGTAACTGGGGGTCGGTAGGCAGGGCCATTCGCCGAAAAGGGAGCCCTGTCAGAAAATACACATCCTCAATAGCTGAGAATGTCAGCTACTGCCCCTGCACAATGAAGTACTGCAGATCAATGATCCACATCGATATCAGATACTAAAGCAGGTACTCCTGCAACCGTATCAGTGGGCAGTCGGAGAACTCAAGTAGCCCACAGGATGCCAAGAGTTTCCGAACACCCGACTCCTCTCTCACCGCCTCCTGGAGGCGCTCCCAGTCTCGCTCCCTCCAGTGGAATGGCATGATAAACTGATCACCTGCATTCACATAGAAACCCTTGGTCAACAATCATCATTTATCCAAAATAATCCAAAAATTCAAGCTTTCACAAAACCCCTTAGTTTCACCTCAAGTGCGCAACTGTCACCCCCACAGGTGCGCACATAGGTGCGTATGTTCTTCGCACAACTGCACATCCATGCACAGCTGTAGGAGAAACAGATGCGCATCAATGCGCAGCTGTCACAGCCACAGGTGTGCATCCATGCGCACTTGTTTTCTACACAGATACGCACTGATGCACAGCTGTATGAGAAACAACTGTGCACAGTGCGCAGGTGTAAATCCAACAGTTGTGCATCAAATGCACACCAATTTTTCCCACCCATGTGTCCCCATGTGTGGATGTATTCAACACAGACGAACATCATGTGTAGGAGATGGAATTATACCCGTGCATCTCAGCGCGGGTATCCTTCCTTCTCTCGTGCATTAGTGGGCCCATCCCTAAAAAATACCCTAGTACAACCATCCGTACGACCCCTACCCAAAAAATAGAAACTATCTATTGTGTAGGAGGATGGGACCACTAACCTGACTCTCGCAAATACTGGATCGGTCGGCTCGAACTCCATAATCTTCAAAACTCCCATTAGGTACAAATGAGGTGGCATTGTGGGCTCCTGAGCCATATATAGTCCCTTTTGCCAAACTTCCACACTTAGTTATAGGAGCTCAGAGTCTCTGTTTCCCAATTCGTCTTTAGCCATGAGATCAAGGTCCCGCCCCCTACACATTCACATTCCCTGGGCCACCATCTGCACTTGGCCCAGTGGGAGCATTTTTCTCACATCACGTTCAGGTACGCATGTTCATGTTCAAAATTATCAAATAGTTGTTATATGTTCTTTATCTTTAGATATTGTTCACGTCAGTTATTCGATTTTAATGTGTGCAGGTACTTGGTCATCGCAAACCAATGCAACCCCTTCAAGTATATGATCTACACTAGCATGTAATCATTCCTTATGAATATCAATTGCATCTCCTAGTCACACCCTCCAACATTTGCCTTTAGGGTCCCCACATCCGGCTCTGCAGTACTGTCACCTCTGCTGCATTTTGGTACTGTCACCCGATAGCACTCTCCCCCACATGAGTTGTCCCATTCATAGTCCCCCTTGTCACTTTGACACTCATGCTGCTTTTACCCCCTATGGATGGGAGTCCCAATCGTCTTACGCATTTCCGAGAATCAGCCACATCCTCCTTCTCATTATTTTGCTAGCTTTTCCAATGGAATCCCAAGTTATCACCTCTCGGTTCTATCTTGACTGGGCCTCCGCAGTATCATTAACCCTCTATTTGATCCACAATCAGTTTTCCCATCTGCAGATTACCCTCCATTCATTTACCTCATACAGAAACCCACCCATGGGGCCCCCACCCTCCACCAGTTCTCCACGTGACTTGCGCCCTCATAAGACAAGCCATCTTGCACTAGGGCACCCGTTTCTGTATCTATACACTCATCCCAAATTATTCTTTATTTATTTGGTAATTGTAAAAATCCTTTGTTTCCAACATTTACTTAGCTTTTTGTTGTCACCCTTGATGAACTTCTTTTTTCTGGCAAAGCAACCCATGTCTCCCTTGGTTGGGACATTCACTATCCTCTACTCATATTGACATTGTCCATAAACCTTGAGTATCCCACAGTCCATGTGCCCCTGATCTCTAAGTTTGTCCACTTTGTCACGCCTCTAGCACAGTTTAACCCCATGTCTAGTCATCCCCTTGACACTACATATAGTTTTACAGTTGTTGCCAATCATCCTTCCAATATACCCCCAACCAAGGGTGGTCTTGAGTCTCACCGCGTCTTGACTTCGTTCATGTTCCCCATCAGTTATTGATCTTATCTCCATAGATTTCATGAATCCCTTTGCTTCTTGGATTCACGTCTCCCTTTCTGTCGACATCAACACAGTTTCGAGAAGGTCGACAGTATCTTGACTCTCATTACCTTTACAATGAGGAGTCTCAGACGACACAGAGAGAACCATCATTGCTCTCTAATGTCGTTGACCCCCATAACATTTGACTTCAACAAAATATCATGTTACAGTGGGTCTTATTGTGTGACTATTGCAATTGTTTTATACCAGCCAAAGACCTCTTAATTTGTTAGGCCATAAATGCCTACGAGTCATCGACACTTCCTACTGGTGTCCTTGCCTCTTTTCAGAGTATGTTCACCATCAGAATTATCATCTTTTGTTATCAAACCGCCCCAGAGGATGTTGCAGTTATCTACATCAACATACACCTTCAGTTATTGTCTTCCATTTTTTGGGTTACATGACACGAGCATGGGGCATGGCCACCTCGTTTGTATACAAATTTTCTTTTCTCTCCCTAGAGACAGATTTGGGTCTCATGGTTTCCCCTCTCCCTTGGATTGGATCGCTCTTGCAGTTCTTATCAACACTCTTCATTAACAATGGTACTCTCAGTAGAAGAAATATCGATGTATTTCAGCTATACCTATGCTCCTAACCTCACACATTAGGGGGCATATGTTATCACTGAAATTTCATCCGCAACATTGCATGCAAATGGTTACAGAAATACAACAATTCCAAACACCTATTAGTTCACATGCAACACCAAAAACGTATTTCCAAGAGGCAAAAAACTATACAATTGGACAAAAATTGACATGCGTTGAATCACTAAAGGAAGTGCGTGCACAGTGCACGGGCCAAAGAATCCCATAGAGCGCACAATGCATCATATGCACGATTGTGTGCGAGAAAAGTTGCGCACTCTTATGAACGACGCATTTATGGTTCTTGTCGGCCCTTCAACCACTTATGGACCAGCTCCCAACTTGATTTGACCCTTAAATCCGAGCTGAATCCGAATGGGGGGTTGGTCAAAGACCAAAGGGTGCCCTAAAGGGCCCCTTATTTACACTAAGAACCAGTTGGATATTGCCTCAAAGACATGCTATAAATGGAGGCCATGGGTGCGCTAAGAATTTAATAATTTCATAGTATTGTTATGCTCCCTCAATTCTCCCTCAAGAATCCTCTTTTCTTCTTGGAACATTCTAGCAACATTCCAATAAGCTATTCCACTGACCTCTTAAGGGAATAGGCTTGGATTTCTTCACCATTTTCTTTCTTGTTTATCATTGTAAGAAGAGCTCTCCAATAGGGAACTCAAGAGCTCTCCCAAGGAGGAAGAGGGGACCCATAAGTCCTTCTTTCTCTATGGTGTTTTGTCAACTAATATAGTTATCCATTGGTGACATAATCTTGGTCATTTGGTTGATTGATTTTGGTTCAAAGTTTCTTATGCATTTTAGTTTTATTTCCTTAGTTGTTTTTAGTTTATTTGCTTGTTTATTTCATGTGCTTGGATTATCTAACTCATGCACTAACCTCTGTCTTGTCTACCAGGCCCAACTAGACTTGTAAGTGCCATTGTTTTTCTCACCCAAGTGACGAAACAGACACAACAACCACAATTGTAAGAGGATCAAAGGGTGATGGCCCAAGAACTAAAGGCATCTGTGAAATTCTGCCCCCTTACTAACCAACAACAAAGTTATTTCAAGTGGTGTGGTTTTCCTTAAATAATGGTGATGCCCCCACCAACATTAACAAATAACAACCACTAATGAATGGGGTGTGTTCACAATCAGTTAAGCAATCATTGAGTTATGATATGTTTTGCTATCTTTAAAGAAAATCATAAAAATATAATGCAACTACATATTTAAATGGATAATATCACATTTTTTAATACTTTTTATTAATTTTACATAACCAAAAATTATTATTTGTGTTAGTTGGAAAAGGACGAATCCTTTCACCTCTTGATTGTACATAAACAAGAGCTTGATTCCCTAAGAAGGGACGTTGTTCCAAAGTGGAATAAGTGGGGGAGTGAGCTAAATCCGGAGCATTTTTTTCCGAGTTACTTTTCTGGCATGTTTTTCGACGATGCAGTTTTAAATTTTTGACCGATTTACAAGTCTGATCGATTTTCTGAACTTTGATCCATACCAAATTCAGGCTACCCCTGAAAATCTAGCAGGGTTAGGCCCATTTTTTTACCTGAAAAGAGAAAAGATTGCTACCTAGTTAGCTTACTCCATAAGTGGCAACTGCACGTATGCACCAACTGATTTCGTACGCATATGCTCACGTCACATCAAAGTCGCTACCATGTAGACTTTTATTTCTTGTTGACATTATATTTCATGAGTTGAATGTTCGTTGGCACTTGTATGATCCACTATAATGAATGATAGTTGTGACTAATAGCTATGAATGTTAGGTGTGATAACATAATGGATGTAGTTTCTCAGACTTCGAAATTTGAAGTGTTGGCCAACAATCTTAATATGGGCGCTTCATGAATCTTCCTCTCGCCTGCGATTATGTAAAATAGAGTTCGATGGTGCGGCTTATGAAGGAAACATAATTAGTCTTTGAAAGAGTTGTATGTTTATATCTGCTTCTTTTTCCAACTCCTCTAAAAGGAATTTTAATTTAACAATCTTGTTTACCATTATCACGGGTTTATACAGAACAATAATTTCAGCGGGGTAATTCCTACTCGACTTCTCGACAAGCTTTCAGTGAATCTCGAGTAATATAATATCTTATATTTTATTTCTTCGTATTCACTACAAATTCCCATTGTCATATGTTGAAGTTGTGATTTTTTTTTACCAGCAAAGCAAGGAATGGCGCAAACAACAGTAATACTTAGACGATTGAAAGTTTATAAAATCTTACCGCAGAAGGTTCTCGAGTGCATTGAGATCTCTTCATTTGGTGTGTTGCAGATACTTTGGGAATCGTTATCTTTGATTGTATAAGGGCGGGGATTGTATTCAAGAAACCAGAAAGAACTCAAGAAAGAATAACTATAAGTGGAGGCTTAATAATTGGTTTAGCTTTGATGGTGGGTGTTACTGTATATTGGAAGAAATTCTGGGGAAAACAACCCCTCAGTGAAGGTCAAGAACTTGAATTCAGGGAAAGACAGCCCCTCAATGAAGGCGAGGAACTTATATTTTAAGAACATTCTAATATGAAATATAGTGGGAATCTCCCATAAGACGGCGCTTTCATACTTTGTAAGTTTACATGGATTACAGACGACTCGATGGTTTTTACTCTAGAGGAGATCATGGAAGCCACACAAAACTTTAGTCAGGAAATTGGGCGTACTGGCTTTGGATCGGTGTTTTTTGGGAAACTGCCGGACGAAAAAGAGATAGCACTAAAAGTGTCCTCCAACATAAGACGAGCAAATGAGGAGTTCTTAAATGAGGTAATTCTAGCATATAATATGATCCAATTTCTGAATCATTTGGCTGCACTCATAATTAAGAAGAAAAAATATGTGCGCA